>CAWUFW010013817.1:0-450818 GCA_963921515.1 Calotriton arnoldi | reverse complement strand
TTAACGGCGATTCGCGCCTGTGTATCCACACTGCACGCGTCTCCCGTGGGTCCTTTACTTACCTGCCTTGGGTGGTTTCGTAAGGCCCCAGCACTTCTGAAGGCCCTAGGCCTTGTCTCCTTGCAAGTCGTTGTTTCTAAGTCTCTTACTTAGTATATGGTCTGGTACGCCCCTAGGGCCCCAGCCATATTTTGTGCTTAACTTATTGTGAAACGTTGATTTGTGCATATGTTTGTCTTCTAATCTCATAAAGAGATTAGTAGAGAGTTATTTAGAAATAAATACATATATATTTGATATATATACCTGTGTGGTGTCTTTTCATTTGGTGATTCAAGAGATTATATGGTAAAACAAGCTGCTTTACATTCCTCCGAGACTTAGCCTGAAGGCTGCTCTCCACAGCTACCACTAGGAT
The DNA here is from genome assembly GCA_963921515.1 of Calotriton arnoldi. NCBI lineage: Eukaryota > Metazoa > Chordata > Amphibia > Caudata > Salamandridae > Calotriton > Calotriton arnoldi. Next base: position 450,400 of record CAWUFW010013817.1, on the reverse strand, counting down.
AGCTTTCTTTAAAAGGTTGTCTTAAACCTATCTACCATAAGAGTCGATTTGCCCTGGTGCAAGGTGTCCACTTTAATTAGTGAACAGCATATACCAGGCCAACTTCTCACAGGCTGGAAGAATGGACGAGGGCGAAAAACATTCTGATCCCAGCCCAGTATGGCTTCCAAAGGGGTAGAGGTATGGTAGACCAGTGTTTGAACTTGAGCCTTTCCATTGCTAAATATACCTCATCTAAGAGCGGTCAGACCTTCATGGCCTTTATGGACCTAAAGGTCACTTTTGACTGTGTGAGCCATTCTAAACTGTGGAATATAATGGAGGAAATGGGTAATGATGCACCACTAATCCATTTTATCCGCTGATGTATTCCCAGGCGATGGCATGTGTGCGTTATGGCAAGAAGGGGGAATGCACACGAACCTTTCAGATTATGAGGGGTGTTAGACAAGGCTGCGTCCTAGCCCCCTTTCTATTTTCGATCTACACAAATGGGGTGGAAGCCGCGCTTGCATGTTCCACATTGGATGTCCCCTTTTTTTGCACTCTCACACTTACGATTTTGACTTGCGTGGATGATGCGGTCCTAATAGCCAGGACTTGGGTAGCACTACAACGCCTTATAGAGGCCTTTGCAAGCTTTATGATATCTCTGGATCCGAGGGTAAACGAATCCAAATCCTTTGTTTTAGTAACAGGGTTAGCACTCACCAAAAGAATTCCATCTTTTTACATTGGCAGACGAAAATTGGAAATGATGGACACTTTTCCCTATTTAGTGGTATCATTTGACAGAAAACAATCTTGGTCATATATGGTGAACCGCAGGGTCCTAATAATGGAGCGAAGTATAGCAGGCATCTCTAGCTCTATTAAAAAACTGGGTTAAAAACCTCTGGCCACTATAAAAAAAGATTTATAGAGCTAAAACAATCTCAGCCGTGACGTATGGGGCAGGGGTGTGGGGTACATCGACAATAGTTTCTCTTCAAAAGCTAGAGGACGGATTCTTCAAAAGGGTCGTGTCCCTTCCCGGTTCTTTTTCTAATTATGTTTGCCACCTAGAACTCGGCCAACCTTATGTGACTGATATTATACGACTTTCCCCTATTATGCTGTGGCACTCAATCTGGAGAAGGGACACGGTAATCCTAACTCAGACTATAATAAAAAAAATCTTGTCATTGGACAGTGTACAGAAAATTGCCTGGTTGCAGTATGTAAAGACCACGCTGACATCGTTAGATTTAGCTGATCTATTCATGAATCCGAGCTCCTGCTCTAAATTCCCGAAAAAGAGATTACAGGCACTATTTTTAGCTAAGGCAGAATTTGAACGAAAGGAAAAAAACTATGCAAAATCTTTTGCATTTTTATATCAACTGACCTCGCCTTCAACTGAGAGAGAGTACTCTTACCTAGAAAAAGTAAATAACTCACACCACAGATTTATCCTGCTGAGGTTTCGCATGAATTTAATCCCTTTGATGCTGGGTTTCCCTGCGAAGAAGTATAGTTTTAATGAATTGACACTCTGCCCATGTGATAAATCCTCTGAGCATTCTGACCTTCACTTATGTTTTTTCTGCGGCTTCTATAAGTAACAAAGATCAAGATACATTTTACCTCTTTTAAGATGCTATAATTTTACTCAATGCCGTCCTGCTTTGTACTTTTTGAAAAAACTTAATGGTCCATTTGTTTGTCTCTCTGTAGCTTTATTTCTCTGGGCTTGTACGAGAAGGAGGAAACTATGTTCAACTGAGATTCCGCAGAAACCCTAAAAAGTCACTTTGACCTTTATAATCTATTACTCAGTATCTTAGGGAGTTAATAAAGGGGAATCTTGAGGGGAGTTTAGTCACTATCGTTTAATGCTTTTATAAGGTATCCAGTGCGGTTTTTAGTACTCTTTTTAATTGTGACAGTTGTTTTAATTGCAACTATTTAATGTTTAGGTATAGTAGCTCACATATACTCCGGGGATCATGTTGGCATTCTCAGATGTAGGAATTCACTTAGTGCTTATTTTACCTACTATCGGTATTAACTAATTAATTTCGTCACGGAGAATGTCAGCTTTGAAGTGCTGTTGTTTTGGACCTCTCACATACATTTTTACTCTGTCTCTCTTATTAAGATCTTATTGATTATTTTTAAAATTGTGTTGTACTTTCATTGTGAGAAGTTGGCCTGGTATATGCTGTCCACTAATTAAAGTGGGCACCTTGCACCAGTCCAAACGACCCTTATTGATGATTAGGTTAAAGACAACCTTTATTTAAAGCTATACTAGTGGTAGCTATGGAGAGCAGCCTTCAGGCTAAGTCTCGAAGGAATGTAAAGCAGCTTATTTTACCAGTATATAACCTCCTGAATGACCAAATGAAAGGAGAACCACACCAGGTGTATATAAAATATATGTATTTATTACTAAACACTCTCTACTAACCTCTTTATGAGATTAGAGAACAAGACACACAATATTAAATCACTAGAATGACAGTAAATAGCACAATACACAGCGGGCTCCAGGGGGAGACCGAACCATATACTAAGAAAGTGGTATAAGAACCACGACTTGACTAGACACAGTGCCTAGAGCACGTAGAATCGCTGGGACCCCAAGGAACCACCCAAGGTAGTAACACAGGGGACCCACGGAGGAGGGGTGCAGTGTGGGAACACAGACGCAAGCTCCGTACAACTCTATGGGAAAGTCGCGGTTGGAAATTTAAAGATTAGGGACACTTAGGAGAGGACTTTAAGCAAACCCAGCTAAACATAGAAGGTTCTAAGGCCAGCACCCTTGTGAGTACTGAGGTACCCGTGTTACCTATCCCAGAGGAGCCGGGTGCATAGGGGTCAAGTGGTGTCAGAGACCCTCGTCGTTTTCAATGGCGTGATGCGAAAAAGTACAGCTGCCGTGGAGAAGAAAAGTGTCCGGGGTGATCCAAGCCTGGATCGGAGATGTGAAGAACCTGAAAGCAGAGAGGACAAAGTCTGGGTCACTTCACGTGACCAGGAGCGGAGCAATCGAATGCCCACCGATGTCGGGTGCTTCAGGTGAGATGAGGTGAATCTTGACTCTGCAGCCACGGGGACCAGGAGACGTCTGCGACGACCACAGTCCGGATTCGAGCTGTCCCACGAAGGATGTCGAGTGCTGGGAGGTCAGTGTCCGGATTGAACACCAACAAGCCTTGGCAACTGCAACCAACGTGGTCAGAGAAAAGAGGCTTCTGTGAGGACCAGCAAGGTCCTGGGGACTCCCCGAGCGATGGAGAGTCAGGGCACATCTGGAGCAACCAGGGAAGCCCACTGAAAGTTAAAGTTGCCTCCTCAGGGACCCACAGGCCAGCAGACCAGGGATCGCGACGGGACCTCGAGCTGAATACCAGCCCACGGAACACTGGTGGAGTGTAGGCCGGAAATCTTCAGTGGAATTGCTGCTCGGGGTCAGGACTACAAGTAGCCCAAAGCACAGCTTCAGGGATCGCCGAAGAGCATATGCTGCTGCAAATGTACACGGTGCCCAGGGGTACGGGTTTCGCGGTCCCCACGAGGGATACGGGCCTCAGAATTGCTGAGAGCGCAGATCGACCTCGGAGACCTCGGGAACCCACCTCCTGTATTGCAGAATTCTTCGGAGTCCTTCAGGAGCTTCGTAGATGCAAACCGGTCAGATGCGTTTAGGTGCCTGCTCAGCAGGGGAGTAACTCCTTTACTCCAAGGGAGATTCTTCAGTCGTCCAGCAAAGCGTAGATCGTCGAAGGTTACTTGGTTTCTGTAGCAGAGTTTAGTCCAGGTAATATCTAAAGTCCTGTAGTCAGGGGTTCCTACTTTATACCCAAGGAAGGGGTGGGACAAACTCTGGGGACCCACCTATGGGAGGGTCAGGACAGACCCATGTCCTTTGTCCAGTTTCGCACCAGAGCAGGAGCAAATGCCTCCTGCAACCGGTTTGAGCTGGACCATGCACAGGGACACCAAATGTGCCCCCAGTGCAGATTCTGAGAGTGCACCCACCCAGCCCCAATACACTAAAGCCTGTCTGGGAGGTGGTCACAGCTCCCTGTGACAGGAAACCTATTGTCAAGCCTTCCCCTGCCGGAGTTTCGTCCAGCAGCAGGAGGGCAGACTCGTGTCTGTGGCTGGCAGCATCCATTTTGTGATGCCAGGTTTCTGTGAAGCTGGTACCGGGTATACCAGTGTTGTCATATTTCTCCCTCTAAGAGGGTGGAATCATGCCTCCCACACCAGTTACTGGTGGGGACCGTGAAACCCGTACCCCTGGGCACCGTGTACATTTGCAGCAACATATGCTCTTCGGCGATTCCTGAAGCTGTGCTTTGGGCTACTTGTAGTCCTGACCCCGAGCAGCAATTCCACTGAAGATTTCCGGCCTACACTCCACGAGTGTTCCGTGGGCTGGTATTCAGTGATTCAGCTCGAGGTCCCGTCGCGATCCCTGGTCTGCTGGCCTGTGGGTCCCTGAGGAGGCAACTTTAACTTTCAGTGGGCTTCCCTGGTTGCTCCAGATGTGCCTTGACTCTCCATCGCTTGGGGAGTCCCCAGGACCTTGCTGGTCCTCACAGAAGCCTCTTTTCTCTGACCACGTGAGTTGCAGTTGCCAAGGCTTGTTGGTGTTCAATCCGGACACTGACCTCCCAGCACTCGACATCCTTCGTGGGACAGCTCGAATCCGGTCTTTGACACCAAACACGACATGTTTCCATGCAGCCGTTTTAAAGTTGGCATTTACCGCGAGGTTATAATGCACTCAAGTATATATGGTTGGCTGCATCACAAACAACCCCGGAGAATAAGTTCCGAAGGCTGCAGAGGGGCTCTGCTCATGCATGGGCACCCTCTCACATAAAACCTAGCACCCTGTCTTCAGGATTGGTAAGGCCTGCCATAGGGGTGACTGATAGGTTTATATGTGCAGTGATTAGGATAGATATAGTGAACCTATATCAAAGTAAGGGGTGCATGCACCACCTTACACAGGCTGCTGTAGCAGACCTGTGGTGTCATTTTAAATGGTCTCTATGGGGTGGCATAATACATGCTGCAGCCCCTGGGAGGCCTCTGGGGTACCTATGCCCTGGGTACATAGTATACCATATACTAGGGACTTATAAGGGTACCCCAGAATCCAATCTGGAGTGTACCTAAAGTACATGCAATCAATTTAGAGGAGAAAGCAGATAGACTGGGGTCCTGAATAGCAGGATCCCAGTCAGCCTAAGTCAAAAACTGAAACATCAGCAAAAAAGTGGGGGTAACCATGCAGTCAGAATCCACCTTCCTACATTCATGATCTATGTTTTTTTAATTGAATCAAATAAAGTTATTTGATTGATTGAATATTCCCTATGGCTTTGTAGTATTGCTTCACGAGCGTGCATACCTCAATGAAATGCATAAATGTTGCCATTTCGACTCCGCAGTTATTAGATCTTGGTTGCTTACTTGGGTCCATTTTATGCAATATGTGCATGGTTATGTATTCTCTGTAAAGTGTATGTGTTGAAGTGAATTAGATGGAACTCCGTGTTGCTAGATGAATTTCATGCCTGCTCTGTGCCTTCGCCCTACTTTAGGTAGTACGAGTTACCCCGCAGTCTCTCATCCAGTTATCTTTTACAGGCAAGTCTCCCATGGTGATGTCATTTCTGATGGCCTTAGACTGCAGTGTTAGAGCACCTTTGAACATGGATACGGGGTGTGCCTTAAGTATTTCATTTTATTTCAAGACCTGTGTTGGGTGAAAACGGTATACCTTTTGCGTCTCGCTGAACATAGTGAAATCCTCTCCATATATATAGTCGTCCATACTGATGCATTTCTCTCTACCCAGTTGGGCACATCCATGACACTCGAACGTTGACTCCATTCAGGCAGAAGCCACAGGGGTGCCATCGGTGTATACGGTAATTTAATCCCGTATAAGAGGAAACCTCCTCCACTGTTTTAACACCATCTGGATTAAGAGTGTTTCATTTAATAGTTGAGACATTAAACTGAGGTTAACCTTGCAATACCGGACCTTCGAGAGGTCCAGTAGTCAAACCCCTTCCTCTGAAAACTTTCCTTCTACAAATTCAATAAGACCCTAAGTTTGGGACCTGTTGTCCACCTGGTTCATACCATAGTTTGAGTGAGTGCTATTTGCCTCTCTTTCTTTTATCTGTACACAGTACTAACAAGAGTGTGGAATTCAGCTCCATAAACACTTAGAAGGTATCGTGTAATACAACACTGAAATAGACCTAGGCTTCTGAGTAAGACAATTTTCTTGGTTAACGGTACTCTGCCCAGCTGTGAAGGGAGCACCGATTTTCAGAAATTGTTGGATCTTATCAAATTCAGGATCATCCTATTGCTAAGATTGTATCAATGATCTTCTGAATGTATCGCATGAATATTTGCTGTAGCATAATTACACAAAATTACAGCAAAATTAGGCAAGATTATGTGGAATGTAAGGAGGGTAACCCAGCATTTAGCGCTATCTTCTTAGTGCAAAATGCATCCTCCTGTCCAAAATGGACCCGAGGATGAATTCTGCCCTAAGAAAATAGTCCTAATTGCAACATGTTGGAAGCCGGAGTCCCCGTCCCGCACCACTGTCACCAAATGCGAGACCCGGGACTCCTCACTCAACGTTAGGCCAAGTAAGGACACCGTTTGAGATAGCCCTGCTCACCCCCTTAGTAGCTTGGCACGAGCAGCCAGGCCTATCTCCAAGGCACGAGTGTACAGTATGTGCAACCACACTCACAACAACCCACTGGTGACACCACAAATGGACTCCACACAAGTTTGATAAAACGAGTATAAACTTTATGTAAAAAGATATACGATCAGACCACACGATACATAAGCCAACATGTAATAAAGGGTAATATTCGTTCCGGCTGGCTCGTAGGTTCAAATCCCAACCACCGCTTTCAAAATGCTATGCTGGTCGCAATGCTAGAATCACACACGTTGCAATGGACAAACAATAGTGCGCTGCGTAACGATACAATCCTGTGCTGGGCAAAGGAGAAATAATACAATGCGTAACGATACACCCCGGTACCTGCAATAGGAGAAATAATGCAATGCGTACCGCTACAATCATGTACTGCGCAATGAAGGAATAATGCAATGCGTCACACCCCAATCACGTACTTTGCAATGAAGAAATAATGCAATGCGCGCCGCTACAATCATGTACTTTGCAATGAAGGAATAATGCAATGCGTAGCTACAATCATGTACTTTGCAATGAAGAAATAATGCAATGCGGGCCGCTACAATCCTGTACTTTGCAATGGAGAAATAATGCAATGCGTAGCGCTACAATCGTGTACTTCGTTATGCAGAAATAATGTCAGGCATCATAAGACAGTCCGGCAGTTCGTTAGCAGCGATATTGGCAATGTGAAATGAAATGAAATTTGTACTTGTAAAGCGCACTTATACCCCCAAAGGGGTGTCCTGGCGCTGTACGCATACCGCTGTGGAACCCTTCCTGGCTTTTCCCTGTGAAATGTCCACTCCTGGGCACCCCCAAGGTGAAGCAAGGCATCCCAGCGCTGTTGGGGCCGTTGTGGAGATTAAGCAAGCTATTGCCCAGAGTTGCAGAGTGGGACCCATGATTAGAATAGGCACCGAGGCGAGAATTATCAGGTCCGAGGAAATTGAGCCCAAGACCCGCCGAGGCGGGAATTGAACCCTGGTCCCGGGCCAGATCTCTGCATCAGGGTCTGCCGCTCTAACCATTGAGCCACACTTCTCCAATGTGTATTACGACAGTCAGCCTCTTCGATAACAGTTGCCCCCCACACGTATCAATGATGACATAAAGTACAGCTTCTCACTCTGGCCCCAGTACTGCCACTCCTGAACGCGGTACGGGCCCCAATCTGAGCCGAAGCAAAGGTTCACGTCGCCAGAAGGACGGAGGGGCCGAGAGAGTGTCTCTCCGAGCCCGCGCCCCGCCCAGGCAGTGATCCACGTTACCTGGGGGCGCGACCCCACTCTCCTCTCCTCCTTCAGCGAACTGGGCCTTCCGTGTAGAACTTTCTCAATGGGCCTCAGCGGCTCGGCCTGGCAGCTCAGCTCCTCCAGGGCTGCCGGTCCGGGGCGCGACTGTTAGGAAGGTCTCAGGTGGCCGCAGGGCACACGTACCCCACGCCCCTGAGATTACGTTACTCCGGGTGCACGTTCACCACAGCACCCTCCGGGTCTCCTCTGGCACGAAGCCACACACACAACGCTGATGGGATTTCACGTCGACTCCGAGTGCACGTTCACCAGGCACTCCTTCCTGCGGTCTCAGTTGGCACCAAGACACGCACACCGCGCTGCAGAGACTCACTTTCTTCCCGTGCACACGATGATCAGCCGATCACCTCCACAGTCCCAGGTTGCACCAAAGCACGCACACTGCTTCACTGAGACTTACTCCAACTTCGGTGCCCCGATATCCAGGCGCTCTTCACCAACGCCTTCGGCCGCACCCCGACACGCTCACCATGTCCGAGCCTCACTTCTCCGGTGCACTCGATGACCAGGCGCTCTTCACCAGCGCCTCCGGTGCACCCCGACACGCAGCCTGCGCATCCGAAACTCACTCCACTTCCGATGCACACGTTGACCAGGCGCTCCTCACCAACGCCTCCTGTGCACCACGACACGCACCCTGCGCGTCCGAGACTCCCTTCACCTCCGATTCACACGCTGACCAGGCGCTGTTCACCAACGCCTGCTGTGCACCATGACACGCACCCAGCGCGTCCGAGACTCACTTCACCTTCGATGCACACGTTGACCAGGCGCTCTTCACCAACGCCTCCTGTGCACCACGACACGCACCCAGCACGTCTGAGACTCACTTCACCTCCGATGCACCCGCTGACCAGGCGCTCTTCACCAGCGCCTGCGGTGCACCATGACACGCACCCTGCGCGTCCGAGTCTCACTTCTCCTCTGTGTGTCCAAGATCACAGGGCACACCTTCCGAGTGTCTCAAGCTGCCACAACACGCGCCCACCGCGTCGCTTGAAACTTCTCCGGAAACTTTTATGTTCCTGTGTTTCCAAACAGGGAGCCAGCTCACCTCAGGCCCTTGGGGTAACAAGACACAGCACAAAGCCCAGTCTTCTTCAAGCAGAGGGACCCAGCGCACAAAGCACAGTCCCAACAGCCTCTTCCTTGGTTAAAACAGCAAACTGCAGACCAGCCCCAGATCACGAAGCAAGGGTTGGTCCTTCCCAGCAGTCTCTTCAGTTGTTCCTTCCTTAGCAGAACAGAGGTTCCTCTTGACCACGAAATGGGTCCAAGCCTTTTCAGTCTCAATCCATTTCTATTCCAACGTTCAGGGGTCTCAGCTCTCATAGTTATACCCCTTCATGTCTTTGAAGTTCGTTGTGTTCAGGGGTCCCTGACCCCTGCCTAAATCAGTTCTGGGTGTCTCCCTCCCGGTGTCACCTTTCTCCCTTTGATACTGGGGGTGTGGATCCTTAATCACTCAGCAGGAGATGGGTCAATTGTTTTATAGTAGAGCAAATTGCAGCAACTCAGTGCTGCATTACCAATTGCACAGCTTCAAAGAAGTGATTTACAACCTTTTCATGTTCAATTATTTATTCCATATTTTTCCAAAGTTCATTCAACTTGACTTTCTTATTCACGATAATACTGTCCGAAGACCCATTTTCTTCTCATGAGGCAGTTGTGCCTATCCAAGCCTCTTACTGCTTCACGTAGGGACATTTAATTCACGTTTTACAGCTTAAAAACTTTATCCCAATGCATTTCGGCCCTTTATAGTGCCCTTCGTCAGGGGACGCTGTTTGAATATAAAAATAACATAAAACCCATATCAGTCTTCCATGCTTAGACGCTGTGAGAATTATATATAAACACGTTCGGTAGTGATCAAATCGATCTATTAAACATAACATTACCCAGTTCAAACACAGTGATTAACAAAACACCCCCTAAGTGCTGTCATGATATTCTAACCTACTCAAGAGTTTACTGCACGCGGAAACCTCCCCCACTCCATCCTCGATGATAAACCTGCCATACTGCCCGCATTGCTAAGTAAACGCTCAACCTGCCCAATATTCTCTGCATAGACCTAATACTGAACATGACTCTACCCCCTACAGAAAAACTAATAATGGTGACAATTTAACCTTATAGCTACCCTCCATCCCGTATTTGGAAAAAGTTTACTTGCTTATGTGCCGATGTAGTTCGTAACCGCTCTATGCTCGCCTCTCTGCATAACTGCCATTTCAGCCAAATACTACAACTACTTTCACCTGTGATTTAACCTGTTCCTCAACACGAATTCATCCAATCACAGCAGTTTAAATGAAATGTGCGCATTCATCAATTGTTTTATAGCCGCAACCCAGGCCTCTTCACCTCCCGGTGCTTTTCCTCGCCTACTCTCCAGATGCAGGTCAGCCTGGTGCCATCTCAACCCCTCCCTGGGTCAAGACCTCCCCCAGCTCCTCTCCCCTCCCAGATCCAGACAGTCAATCCACATTCAGCAGAGACACACAGAAATGCTTAAAGCACAAAACTCAGCCACTTTCTAAAAGAGTGGCTTCTGAACACACAGTGACAAAACCACTTTCATAGAAAGATGTGTTATGACGCTGTGAGTTCATACATACTAAACTTCACCTCTCCATTTTAAACTTATGGGAAACTAGGCTAACAAACACAATACCCAGCCTCCCCCATTCTGTCCTATGGGCAGGATGGCCTTTCACCAGTGAAAAACGAAATGGAGTGTTTTTCACTGTCAGGACATAACACACACTTCAGTATATGTCCTGCCTTTTACTTACACTGCACCCTGCTCACTCAGGACAACATGCTAACTTAGCAAACTGCGGGCAGGCCCTACACTGCAAGCCTGAGTTCCCTTCTCCGCGCACCTTTGCATTACTAGCCCTGGCACACACAGTGCACATCACTAGGGACTTTACTAGTAAGGCAAACATACCAATCATGGCCAACCAATTACCAATACACTTTACACAGGGAACACTTGTACTTTGACACTGATCAGCAGTGGCAAAGTACCCAAAGCATCTAAATTGACAACTCTATGTCAGGAAAACAGTCTAGGGGGAAAGCAAAAAGTTTAGGGAACTTTAGCCAAAAAGGCCAAGTCCTACACAACAGAACACGAACAACAGCAGCAGCTGCTTGTGCTCTCTAAATTCATTGTTCCTGTGCTCCTGCAGTAGGAGTTTTGTGGCACATTACTCATAATTATGCGAAAGGGCGTCATTGTGTAATTTTCAGTGATTTTGCTTGAAAAGAGTAAGACAAATTGCCAAAATTACTCTGATTACTTGGCGCAATTAAAATTTCGCTCCGGCCTAAAGAAAGAACCTGTATAACCACCTGAATTTCTGTAGGGCAGAAGGACAGTAAAGTTCTGACTTTTCACAGATACCTGACCCTTTAAACCAACCAAGAACACCCCTCAACAGAGATTGGCTCTATAACCTGACACTAAGCGGTGCAAGCTTGGAGGCCAGCAGGCAATGTAATATAACTCCAATCACTGCTCTTTCTACCTTACAACCTTGTGATGCTCACATGCTTAAGTGCAGCATCGAGTCTGCACTGACAAGGCTTACTCACCTCGCCTACCCTCATGAACAAGAGCACACTTCCCACTTGGTTTGCACTTTAAATATTAGTTTTCCCAACCATACAGAAGATAGGTAGCCTCTTACCTAACTGGCCAGAATAACGCTTCAGGCCACACCAGTGGTATTTTGTGCTGTAAACATACAGCACAGAGTATATCAAGATAAAAGTGGCTGCTAGATATTTTACAGAATAGCTGTGAATTTAGATTTTAAACTTTCTGACTCAAGATTCCATTCACGACATAGAGGCCTTGTCTTGAGGAGAAGAGAGAGGTCAAACAACATCAGAAACACCAAAAGGATCCTCTTATGTTTGTAGCCAGAAAGCAAGATCCAACTCAGGAATTTCTGCCTCCATTTTATCTAAAGATCTCAAAAAAGAGAGTCATGAAAGAAACATCCAAGATGCTGACACTAAATCATAATTCGTTTATTTAGCATGTGAATGCTGGAACCTCTGCATATGTTTGTAAGGCACATACTTCCATGGACCAATCAATAAACGGAGAAAACTTCTTCATTTCAAAGTCGAATCTCACCACAGAGTCGCCTGAGGTTGAATGCAATATCTCATCCCCTGTGAGCAGGGGAAGACTTTGTATTTCTAAAGCAGTGAAATGTGTGGTAGGTTCCTTTGCCAGTTATCCGAGCATGAGCTTGGCCGCCTGGCACGCAGCATCCTTTGACAGTGGTTGTAGATCCGGATAATGCTGCTTGAAGCTGGCCATGCATTTGTCTTCTCATTTCATGATGGTGTGAAGGCACTTCCAACCTTCTCCTGTTTGGACCACTGGCTGATAAAAATGACACTCTTACCAGAAGATTATTCGATGTCCATTAACAATAAATACTTTATTTCTAAAGACAGTGGTCCCTAGACAAGGATTAATGAGAGCAAACAATAAATATAGACCCAATCAGTACTATATTTTACAGCTGCCCAGCCGGACAGGTGTTTTTAATATATAGTTGCTGAAATATGCACAAAATTCAGCAAGAAACAAATAAAGTGGGACACAAGCCTGTATCCAACTCAGTGGGAAGGACGTACAACATGAAACAAAAAGGCTCAGGCAGAGTAAATTGTTTGTATAAGACACATTTTGGTAGGACAAACAAATTATAGTGGAGACACCATTACACATAATAAGTATTAAATAAAGAGGTGTATATGGCGTACAAGTCAACGGCGTTTCGATCCTTACCAAAGATATAGGATCATCATCAGGACATTAACAATGGTATGCCTGTATACATTTTGCCTAGATCCAGGTCAGAGTGACTTGGAGGAGGTTTGTTTCAGGCGAAGACCGAGTAGAAGTCCAGGCCAAGTACAAGGAGAGTAAAGGATGCAGACAGCTGCGGCCGCGGTCCGTGCAGTTGGATGCTGGGTCAGAGTCGACCTAATAAAGGCTGTAACACAGTGTTCTTCAATCTGTGGGGCGCGCCCCCCAGGGGGGGCGCGCAACAATCCCAGGGGGGGCGCGCACTCCACCCGAAAATTTTACCGTTGTTGTCTTGTTTTTCCTCTGTCCCACGTCGCAAGTTATCACCCATTTCAAATGGGGATTTTTGATTGGCTGCTGCTCCCGCTTTCTCCAATCAGCACGCAGGAATGGTGACTTCCACCAATGAGGGGAACAGCAGCTGAGATTGCAGGAAGTGCCGCGAAATTTGCGGGCATAAAGCTCCTGCATTCCACTTTTGCTGCATTTTCTTCCTGGTTTCCTGTAAAGTCAAGATTTTTTAGAACCTCACATTTTATTCTACATGCTCATTTTTATACGAGGCTTTTCTACGTTTTCCTGTCGCCTCGCTGTGAAGGACTGCTGAAATCTGCACAGATAAGAGGGCTTTCTCGAAGTGAGGGGGGATGTTGGGCTGATGTTCGGCCCTAACGAAGGTTTGATCACAATGCGCGCCTAAAAGCATCCTCGAGCACAGCGCTTTATCTGCGCATTGCTGCACTGCCGGTAAGCAATCTAGCCTGTCTGCAGGTGACCTCGTTGGTATTTATACCACACAATACATATGGCAATCACACCAAACGCAAACAAACCACACGCACCTGTGTAAGGTTTTCAACATGCTTTTATTCTGGCTGGCGCAGCCTTCATTAGTGGCGCTTCCTGTTGCATTGCCATGAGAAGTATCACTTTCTCTTTCCGGACAAGCAAGAGAGCGACGCTTAAGTACTGGGCCGAGTGCTCGCTCACGGAAGAATGGACTGCTTGGTAGAGAAAATTGGGAGGTTATTTACATGGCAAAACGGATCAGGGAATAGTTCGCCCTCAAAATGTAAGTGCCTCAAGACATGGCTCCGCAGGGCAGGTGGACGGGGGCTGGCACTTATGTCCTGGATGCTACAAGGCCCTCCTGCAACGTGGTGATCATTCACCCACTCTGGAACCCTTCTATGCTGTCAGATTCCAGTGCTGGGCTGCACTGTTTCAGTCGTATATCAATCACTATTGCACGGTTTGCAAAGGGATGGTGTGGAGCTGGCAATGATGTTGGTTTTGGCTTTCTATTAGCAGTAGCAACCACTGGGGATTATCAGTTCTTGCACACAATTTTCAAAGCAGTTTTACGTGCCCATTTGAGCAGAGGTGAAAACGTTTGTTTTGAAGAGCTTCCAAGTAGCCTCCATGTCATTCATAACATATCGGCTATTCCTGCCATTTTAGTCAAGATAGTTTTGCATTCTTGGACTCGTAATTTCGATTTTAACATGGCAAGTATGGGATAAAACGTAAAAGTAGATCCCGTAACTCCAATGCTTGCTGAAAAATCAGAGCTGGTTGAGAGTTTCGTTTTAATAGTAAATTAATGTCAGTCTCACAGTGGAAATGCTAACTAGAGACAGAATAACCATGAGAATTAGTGAAAAGTGGGAATCCTCATTCGTGCAGAGTAGCCTTCATATTCAGTGTAATACAGCTGTAATATTTAGTGTAGGGTGACAGTAATAATTCTAAAGGAAAATCAGAACAAACTGGGATTCATGATCAGAGCCCTGTGGCTATTGAAATCAGTGCAGAGTGGGCAGCATGCGCAGTCTTATTAGGAGTACGGTCACAGTTCTCTGCCTCTCCCTGACTCAAAACAAAAAGTTGTTGTCCTTGTTGAAAGTCAATGCTGTGGGTTTCAACCCCGATTGTTCAAGATTTTGGTTCTTCATTAGGCCAGGTACCCAAACGGGTCTATGGGAAAAATATAGTACTTTTTGCAGCATATGCTTCACAAAGGGGCTTGTAAAAATATATGGTGGGAAAGCACACATCATTGAAACTCATCAAGTGCAGGCTGTTCAAGAATCAAACAAAAATTTGAAGTGTTTTTTATTGTTTTATTTGGTAAGATTTTAGGACCACATCTAAGTCTCAATGAAACATGTACCAGGTGCTTTACCTAGTCATGAAGTATTGAGTCCTGTCGCACACTTTAGTTCAGTGACTTCTTAAGAGTTTCTCGTTGCTCAACTGGGTGTGATTTCTGATATTTATGTTTCCCTTATCTTCTTTGCTTGATTTTGCTTGCGAGAAAGTCACTCATAGTCGTTGAAATGTCACTCATAAGACACTAACATTATGAAAATGTCACACATAGCAATCTGAAACCTTGGTAGCTCTGCACTTCTCAGAAGACCCGTTGGCTTTAAGAGTCCCACACATGGAAATACCAAAAGATTTGGGGGCAATGGTGTGACGTGTACAATGTGGAATGAGGTGTTAGGGTACACTTAAGTCAGAGTTCATCAATCAAGGGGGCGCGCCACCATCCCAGGGGGATGTCTTCAGAGGTGCCTTTAGGGCAGCAGCCCCTGGGTCTGCACAGAGAAGCTAAATTACACCATTTCAAACCTGTTTGTAAATATTTGGGGAATGTTTAACTTTATCTAAAATATTCCCGTACTGAAGTTCAACAATTACATAGGCCTCCCAGGCAATTGTGTGGAATGTTGCACTTGGGCTGCATTTAGAAGACCACAGCAGCCAAGCTGGAAAATACGTAGTTTCTTTTAGAATTATACAGGCAGGCAGCAACACCCACAGGGCTAGAAGGGCTTCAAGTTGCCAAAAGAAAAATGCCAGCCATGTGTTGTATAAACACCCTGCAAATTGCTTGACTTGGCACTAAATATGGGTTATAAATAAAGAAGTATGTATTCATTTGTAATGTGACTTTTCTGTCTTTGTTCCCTTTCAGTCAAGGATCTTTCAGGCAGCTCTAGAACACAATTTAAAGTGCTTTCTATTTATATTTGCTGTTCGAAGTATGCACAGATAAGTGCTGAAAATACAGCTTTAGGTGACTGCTTATTTTGTTACCGTCTGGGACATCAAAATAAGGAGCTGGCAACCCTAATCATAAAATTGGAAGTTTGTTGCAGGATCAGCACGTTATTTATTTCCTCCACCCTCGATCCCTGGTTAATGCCATAATAGCAATAGTTTAACTTATATGTGAAATCCTACGCCGCCGTCAATAACATGCTGACATACTTCAAGTGTCTGGGAATGCACCCTACATTCAGACAACACACTCCTCATTATCGCCCTTCACTTTCACGCTCACCCTGCAGTCACAGCGATCACAATGCCCTCACACTGTTCCCCATGCACTCACACCATTCACCCGCTCACCCTGCACTCACAGTGATCACTCTGCACTCACAATGCACTTGCGCTGTTCACCCTGTACCTCACCCTGCAGTCACACAAGCACACTACTCACCCTGTACTCTAGTGACACTTCACTCACCTGTCCCCCTCACATCTCACTCCAATAAGCCTATCACTAACCATACATTCATTTGTCCCACTCTGCACTTACATCCGCACCCAAATTCATACGTCACCTCACTCACCCTGCAGTCACTCCTCTTACCCTACTCACTCACTGTAGCATGGCTCACCGCGCACTCACAATTTGCGCACATTTTATCTTGGAAAATGTTGTTTTGAGCTGTGTAATAAGCCTATGTCATTTAACCACACCCACTCACAAACCTACAGTTAACTAAACTCTTATTGCGTTGAACATTATTTGCCGGATATGGCCCGGGATATGCGGTTGGCGGTCAATTATGTAGTGTACCAGATTCCAGAAATTTCTGTCGGGTGGTGGGGGGGCCCGACACTTCAAAAAATTCAGCTGGGGGGGCTCAACCTACAAAAGTTTGAAGACCTCTGCTGTAACAGCTTAAAGGAGGCGTTTGAAATATTCGCGCCACGGAGCGGTCTCGAAATCAAAGTGGCATATTGCAGTGGGCTGCTGTATATCAGGGACGGCCTAGCCTTCATATCCCCGATCCCGACAGGCAAGACATGCTGTAACAGAGGTTGTTCACAGATTGGTCTCGACCCCATTCCTTGTCACTAGAGACCGCGGACGCGGCTCACAGGTTACTGGCTTGCCGTCCCTGATATACAGCAGCCCACTGCAATAGAAATAAAATAATTGATTACCCAAGGTCCCTGACCAACCTTATTTGGGTTCCCTTGTTCTTCATAACATTAACAATAAATACAGCACTCTGGGAGCTGCAAACGCCCCTGCACTTCTGTGAAAATGCGACAGATCTTTGTGTGGGACTCCACACTAATGGAATCTCCACACAAGTTGCTCACAGAACAGACGGGACGTACTCTATCTAGCATTCCTACACCTTTGTATTGACTCAGTTGCCCTCCCAGGATATGAATGGAAGTGTGCTGCAAAGACGTGGTTGAAAACTTGAACTACAGTTTTCAGCACCACCACTAGATGGCAGGTTACGCATAGGTTTGCAAAGGAGTCAGCCCTCAGACGGAGCTAAGCAGTCACCAGAAATGTAGCTTCACCTTTTTAATATTTTAAACGCAGTTTTGGCTTGACCTGTCTGAGAAGCGATATTCCCTTCCTGCTGGGAAAGAGCGAGCCCGTGGGGTTAAGATTATCTGAATCTATATGAAGTTCATTTATCACGTACAGTTTAACAACCGTTTTAGGTTTTCGCGCTCCCTCTATGAGTAAAAGAGGGGCACACACAAATCTGTGATCAATGCAAATTTTTGTGGAAGACCTTCCCAGAATAACAAGGAAGCTAGTGAACAAGAGTTTGCTGTCCAGCAAGATTAATTAGCATGACGTAACTATCTCTGGGATTCCTAATTAATGTACCTTTCATCGTGGCTAAGACTGTCCAGGACGAAACCGGATAGCCAAAGAAAGTCCTTAAAGTCCTTTTATCGGTAACCTCTTTTTTTATGTATTTTTATTGACATTTTCAAGGTGCAACAACATACTGTAATCAGATACTATTGTGCTGTCTCAGCAGACATCAGGTCAACAGTTGAACACGCAGAGGTAAGTAAGACAAGCATGAGGTGGCCTAAAGCCAAGTGCGCCAGCAATGCTCGGTAGGTCCCTGCACGGCAGGCGAGGGTGTAGGATTGCATACTGAACAAAAGGTCATTCTTTTTTATGCTTGTTAAATGCGGTAGAACTTCCCCAAACGATGGAAAAGGAAAACAAAGGAAGTCATTCTCACCAACTTTAAAGGCAACCTCTACATTGGTTTCCTGTTGGTAAGATATGAAAGCAAATACATTAAAGGCTGCAGCAGGCCTTGAAAAGAAGAGTGTTTTCCTCAAGCCTCGGTTTCATACCTTTTGAAAACGTATGACCGGTAGCAGATTCAGCTCCCCTTGTGGCAACACAATCCATGTCAACAGCGGAAACGCAGACAGACACATACACAAAGAGTTAAGTGGGCATCAGCCCTCAACCTGCCTAGGGAAAGTTCCCTTGCTTGACACACTCCATTAGTGGGGAGCATTGCATATATTCTGGAATAGTGGCATAATAAACAAAAAAAACAATAAAAAAAGTTTTAAATTAAAAAAAAATCCCATGCACTGAAGTTCAAAATGTTACCTTTCAACATTTTATCCACAAGAGCCGGGCAGTTCCATCTAGACCTGTGGGGTGAAGTTGCATGTACTCAGTAACAATAGACAGAATGATGCTGTGTAGAGAAGATGGCGGAGGCAGGCAGGAGAACGATGACGTAAGTGTTATTGAATAAAGAGAAGAACGGCACGCGACGTACCTTGTGGGACTGCTCCAAGCTCCACCAGGCAACTGAACTGGAGCTTGGAGCTCCCACAAAGGGATGCTCATAGACATTCCAAGAGATGTGCATAAACATTCCAAGCCAAAGGGACTACAGAGAACATTCCATAAGATAGCCCATAGCAAATGGTCTGTGAGCAAGAAAAAAAGTCATGGACACTTACTATTTTCCAAAGCCAAGGCTGAAACTTCGTGTACAGGGCCATATTTAATGCAAAAACCAGTGGGTAAGATATGGTGAACATGCTGGCCATGCATCAGATGGTCCCTGAACTTCAAAGTAGAAACTGGGTGTGTGTAGGACTGCCCGTTTCCACAAACCAATAGTAACGAACAACACACACGTTTTCTGATTTACCTTGAACCACAGTCCCTTCCAGTACAAGGCCCCTCCATCTTGTGTGAAGAGCAAGCTCCAAATGCATGTCAGTGGCTGCTGCACACCTCAGTAACTCATTGCTGACTGACCACTGAACGCGATCAGTTATCGGGAAGCTTGATATAATTTTCAAGCAACAACCACTGGTCTTCAGCATTTTAGGCTCCAATCACTGCCAAGGGATCCACAACCATTGAGTTCAGAAAATTCACTTATTTCTGTTTGCGACTGTTGTACAGAATGCTAAAGGTTACCCTTCTTCAGAGCGATAGTGTTCTATTCAGAAGATGTGTCTTCTTTGTTAGTTGAAGCTTCACCTACAACAGATATCACCCCTTCTCAAAGACATCCTTGCACAACTGCACATGAAATCTGTGCAGGGATTGTTGGAAGAGCAATGGTGCCAAGGATCAGGGCACCAGGAAGAAAGGTTATACCTCTCCATTGCAGATCTTGAGTCCTTCCCTTGATGTGGTCCAGTCAAGGACATGCTGGAGGGCATACATTGCAATAGCACATTCCAAGCCAGCCATTATTGTCAGACTGGTCCTTGGGTGGTTTGACGGAGCTCCATTGTATCACCTACAAGAACAAGGTACATGGGCACTGGCAGAGAAAACCTACTACTTAAATGTAGAGGGGCGTGGCAGTCTAACCCTGAAATCCCTCCTCCCTTCTGTAGTTCCTGAACAAATGGGGCAGAAGGGACAGGAACACTCCCAAGCGAAGGTGAAAGTATTTCACATTTGTCGATCAGTGAGATCGATTTATGCTAACTGGGCCAGAAAATTCTACACAGGTCAATAGCAGAACATCACAAATGGGTAATCAAGGAAATGGTTTTTCGAAAAAGCATTCATCATTGGGGAACACCATAGCTAGATATTCTTGTAACCCCAAAGTGCAGAGACTTTGTGCCAAGATACAAAGACCCAAGGGGAATGCACTTTTATTGGTATGATAAATTCATCTTTCCATATGTCTTTACACCCATTCAGAAGCCAACAGTTTTGGTCAAGCAAAAACAATTCAAGACAAGAACCGTCGTGATTGCGCTAGAGGAGCCTCAGCAATGATGGATACGGCTACTTCATCTTCGTTGAACCACACAAAACGTTTCCGTGCAACCTGGATTTTTGATACAGGGCCCAAGGCTAGATCAGGCACCAAAAATTATCAATCTCCTGAATTTTGCAGGGCTACCATTATCTCAAACATGGCTTCAAGTTCCTGAACGTACTGCCAGATTGGATGGGCATTTTGAAACAAGGGAAATATCCTTCCATAAGATCTTCTCACACCTTGAGGTGGGAATCATTTTGCATCTGCTCTCTGTGGTAGTCCTCCAGCCCGCAGACACCAAGTACAGAAGCCACTTGCCCTGTTTCCTCCATTTAGCTCCACCTCAGTTGCAGTGTTTCATCTAGCTGCGATCACTGCTTATAAGAAAAAGCCACCTCTGACTTATTATTTCACACATTCGGTGCTAAAGAATTTCTTAAAATGTATCTTCTCTTTAGAAGGATGTTGTAAATCGCCCTCAAAACTAATAGGTCCTCCTTTTGAGCACTTGCAGAAATGTATTCTTTAGCACCGGCCATGTAGGGTTTTTTTTTGTTTCCTAGCACTTCGAACCATAGAGTTAGTGAGACACAAACCTTGGTTTCTCATGAAACGTACACATTATTTCATATGAATTCAGTTTCTTAGAGAATGGCCCCTTTTTTCTTGAGAGATAACAGATTTCCATGTATTTTAATCCACCATCCTCCAATTTTCTTCCCCCTCCTCCTTCCTTATCGGAGAGTTCCCTTCATCCAAAGGAATTAAAAAAGACCCTTTGTTATTATCTAGGCCCTTTGTTATTATCTAGGCAAAACTAAATGGATTAAAAAGTCTCAGTAATTATTGTTTAACAATGTTACAGTTCACACTGGTTTAGTATTATCTAAACAACCACTACTGATGGGTTGTATCTTGTATAACACCATGCTATGAAAAGTCCAAAAAACGCCCCATCAGAGCCTGCGAAAGGTCCATCAGGCGCTTGCTACAGCTCTCAGGAGTAGCTCAGTAGGTGACATCTGCAGAGCATTTACTTGGTGATCAGTCTTTGATTTGTCTGAACTGTGACTCCAGAGCAGACACTCAAGAGACATTAGAAGAAATATACTGTTTGTTGATGGATACCACAGGGATGAGCGGACACCGACATCCCAGTAATTGTAAAGCTGAATAGTTGGATATTGAATAATTTAACAGCACTCACATACAATGGGTACAGAATGAACATTTATTTGTGATTGTTCATATTTACAGTTGTTTTTAGCACTGAAACGAGATAATTAAACCACATGTATGGATACCCGATGTAGATGTTGTAGTGCAAAATACTACTGTATAAACTCAATAACATTATGTTTTTTAAAGGGTATGATAGGAGTAAAGATAGATAGATAGATAGATTCAATGACCTTATCCATTTCCTTCTTTCTTTTTTCTTTTCTTGTTTCTTTCTTTGCCTCTTTCCTTCTTTCTTCTATCACCCCTGTCTTTCGGACTCTTCTTGTCTTCATCTACCTCCCTGTCCTTCTTTCTCCCTCTATCATAATATATTCTGTGCCCTCTTCCTCTGCCTCTTTCTGTTTATTTTTCACTTTCTCGCCTTCTGTCACTCTTTCTTACTCTATTCTCTCTCTGTTTCATCCTCTCTGTGTTGCTCTCTCTTTGCCTTTCCCTATCTTTCTATCTCTATCCTTCTTTACCCTTCTTGCTCACTCAGCTACCTGTCCCTCTTTCTATCTCATTTTCTCTCCTGGTGGTTTTCTCCTTTCCCCGTGTCTCTCTACCTATCTCCGTCTTTCCATGTTTCAGTTTCTCACTCTCTCTCTTCTTTTCATGCCTCTATCTGTCTTTGACTTCTCTGTCTTTCCTCTCTCTCGAATCTCCTTATTTTGTGTCTTTTAGTACCTGTGTCTGTTTATCCAGGCTTCTCTTGGAGTTTGACTCTCCCTGTCTGGGCCATTTTTGTCTCTCTCTTCATCTATTTTCCACCTCCTATTTCTTTCTGTCTATACTTTCTTTTCTCTGCCTCTTCCTGTCACTCTCGCCAAGAACTTCTCTCTCTCTCTATCAGTCTTTCCCTGACTTTTTCTCTCCCTTTCTGCGACTCTCCCCCCGCCTCTTCTCATCTCTTTCTCTGTCTCTCTCCGACCTCTCTCTGTGCCTCTCCCTATCTCTCCATCTCATGCCCTGGGTTAATCTTAATGCCTTTGACATTCACCTCTGAAATGCTATGAATGGCTGGGTTGTGGCCCTTCAAGCTTTAGATTTAGTGCTTTATTTTGTTTGAAAAACTTTGGCTCTGATGTGCTGTGAATGGCCTAGATCGTCCCCAAATATGTCTGCTATGTCCAGTGGACGGATGAATCTGCGGGGGCAGGAGTGTTTTGTTTTAGCATGTTCATTGCCTGCATCTGCAGGGACAGTAAACACTTCACTGAAGGCCTGTCAGGAGGGCTCTCAGGACATCACTCAGTGCAGGAACTCCATAACGAGTGATGATGGTTTTCATCCCATCCTCAGCAACACAAGCCTGAAAAACACACAGAAAGGAGAGGCAGACCAGGGGCGAAGAATGCCATCTTGCTTAGGTGTCTTTCCGCACTAAAATCAGTACAAGCCACAGAAAAGGAAGGCTCAAAATAATCAAACTAGGTTATACAGTGTAACAGGTGATTGGTGGTAAAACATGTTCTGCTAAGGAGTGCCCAAGACTTCAAAATCAGCTCAAAACCCTTAAGAAGACAGTACATGGAAAACTCCGCCAGCAATGGTAATATGTTGTCATTACAAAGTAAAAAGTAGAGATGTTCTCATCTCATATGTGAGGAAGCGAGGTCTGACCTCTGTAAATCCCCTTAAGTTTTTTTGATTTTGGACCACCTGGTTTTTGGAACTCTGTTGTGAGTGAGTTTCACTGATAGAGTCTCAGTCACTGCAAGCTCCTGTTTCTTTAAATTGGTTTGCAGCGCTAACTGCCAGCATTCGCCTTTTAAAATAAAGCCTATTGCTGCGCAGCTGGGGTGAAAAGCTCTGCACTGGTTACAAGTGAACACGTTTGCACATTTATGGGCACACACACAAACATGTGTGTGTATGTGTGAGCAACATGGACATCTTAAGGATTTCAGGGGCCCTGGGACAAATGTATTTTGGGGGCCCCGGTTCTGAATAATTTTGAATTTATGATCCAGTTTCAGCTCTTTCATGCCCTCTTTGGCCAGGTCACTGACAATGCACAGGCACGCTCGTCCAAATTCTAAATGTGTTTACAACTAATATTCAGGGATCATGAGGTGTGTTTCCAATATTGTAACACAGCATCAGCTTAATAATATTACAGCAAATTATCTCTGCGACACCTCCCATTTCTCATATGTGAGGTTTTGTTTTAATCTAAAAGAAAACTTTTTATGGATGTTGCATAGTGTTGAATCACAAACATTTCTCTGCAAAATGTCTGTAATAGACTCCCATACATCACCCACATTAAAAATAAATTAAAATAAAACGATATTTAAAACGATCTGTTTAAAAATGATTTAAGGTCATCAGGGCAAGAAACTCTGCAGAACAGAGCTGGCTCTATCAGGGGGCCCCCTGAAAGGCTGAGGCCCTGGGCCAGAGCCCACTTTGCCCATGCCTTAAAACGTCACTGAGCAAACATGTGCGGGCTGAGCAAATGGGATTACAGTCTAACCGAGCCAGGCATCTGCACAAAGGTAACCTGTCACAGATGGGACCTCGGATAAATTGGTTATGGCTGATGCAAGCCTTAAATTTAATTGGTCAATCAAAAATAAATATCTTCATTAGTAGTGCTTTACTGTAAGTCTATGGTGCTTTGTTGTATTCACTCTCTGGATGAAAGCTGAGCTACAATATTAACTTTGCATTGGCTCAACATACAGAAATTATTAACGTAATTTTCTATATGCTTAAAATGGCCCCGAGCACAAATATAATATTAATTTGAGCATACTTCTGCTCCTCCATACACTTTGAGTTTTGCAATGCTTTTTTAAGTCAGCCCTTAATGAGATTTGGGCTTTGATCTACCCTGTATAGCCCAGTTAATTACTCTGCTGGCTAGTGGATCAAAGCCTCCATAAGACAAGAGGCCTATTTGAATGGCGTTACGCCTTTTCTTGGTAGAGGAAGAGGGCGAGGGAGGAATCTGTATAAATGTCACCTCATTGAAAAGCCAGGATATTCCTTTCTCACAGAGACAGTGGGAAGCAGGCAGACCCTCTGGCGCCTGTCACACCAGGGCCTCCCTTTGTAGTCTTTGAGGGAAGGTTTAAGTATCAATGGGGTAACCCGCAAATCCACTGGACTCGGGTGCATAATGGTACAAAAAGGAATGTCCCAGTGGAAGGTAATCCAACACAATATGCAGCAGTATACACAAATGATCTATGTTGCTAAAGCATTTGACAACACCACCTTTGGATTATACCATCAAATGGTTACGATTTAATCTCATCACCAATTTGAGTCAATCAATTCATATACAAAATACAATGCTTGTGAATCTTAATGGTTTTAAAATTGGTGCAACCTAAGAAAAAGGGGGACGGGTTGTGAAAAGTGCGTGATGTGAAAAGGGAAAGGTAGTGTACATCAAAAATCAATATTTACAACCTATCCAGCCAGGCGACTGGCTTCTACATATATGGTAAATCATAACAACAAAGGGATGCAGATAAACAATCTCTGTCATCCATGTTTGAAAGAGAAGAATGGTCAACGTTTCGACCCCTCTGCGTGGCAGGGAGCTTTAATCCTTGCGGGCGGGGTCTTCATCAGGACTATGACACAGCGATGGGGAAGCACCTACGAAGGATAAGGTTAAATCAGTATGGTGGTGTAAGCAAAGGGTACTGTTAATGGAGTTGTACTCTGAGGTAGTTATTTACCAAGACAGCAAGAAGGCTTCAGGCTGATAATAAGAAGAAAGGGCCTCACAGGCTCCTGAAAAACAGAAAGAGAGCCACTGCCATCAGTGTCGTGGGCAGGTACGAGGGAGGAGTATAAAGACAGAGCTCAAGTTAATCAAACTTACTCATGTGACTAGCAGGCGTTGATTCGGGTAAACATGAGCCAGGGTTGATGAGTAACCTATGGCTGCAAGAAATGGAGAAAAACCCATGAATGAGAGGCCATCTCTCCGAATGGGCATGACAGCACCGCGTTGCAGCAGTTGTTCTTCAGGTCTGTCAGGGCATTGCGTTCTGCCGCTGTCACATTATGTTTGACATACTTTACGTGCACGTTTCACTGACGTATATAATTACCGAGTCAGCAGCAGAAGTCTTTCCTCTTGACCTATTTCTGGCAGTCTGCATCACTTATTTTAAAACCCAACCCCACAATATTCCAACTGAGAAGATGCAGGGAATTCACAACAGGCTATGCCTGCTTTTCCATATGGGTAGAATAGTCCCACCGGGTCTACTTCATCTGTATTCTAAAAGCCCTCATAGCTGTTATTGACCGTTTGGTGCCATTTAAGGCCACCATTAGGTAAGCAGAGTGCTCTTCTGCTTCTCCAGCACAGTTTCCCGTTCTTGTTTTCTGTGACCAATCATTTGGTTAACATGTTTTTAGTGGGGAAGTCTCCTTTCTAAGATAGTTTCTGCATTCTCCACATAGTCCAAGACAGCTGGTGCTGCTCCAGAAAACAAAGCTCCTCTTGCATTGCAATAGATAGGGCTGTGATGGCATAAACCTCTAAAATATGTCACCCACATGTTATATTTTAACAATATATTTAAAAAGCTTAATGTTGCTATCAACACAACAGTTTTCCAGTTAATGATGCACTTTTGCAGTCTTGGATATTTCGAAGACCAGGAGACAGACATCTACATTCTTAGGTACTTCCTTTCTTAGATTTAACTTGCTGACAGTGCTTATACTGTCACTGCGAGGGGTGTTTTTTCTACAAGGGGCTTAGAGCCCACCCATTGCTTACCATTCGTTGCCTTCATTGCCACCCTTCTTTGCTGCCTCCTAATTGGCCAGTGTGTGCCGGCTTCCCTTCCTTTTTTTTTTTGGGCTGGAGCATAGACCAAGTACTGACTGCTTCATCTTGATTGCTGTCCTTTCATTGCTTTTCCTTAATTGAGGTACTATTTTTCTTTCTACTTCCTCATTGTCCATGTTGCTTCTTCTTTCTTCTTCCTCGATATCTGTGTTATTTCTTCTTCTTTCACGTTATCCATGTTGCTGCTTCTTCCCTTCTTCTTGTCTGTGTTGCTACTTCTGTTTTTCTTCTTACCCTCCTGTTGTCTGTGTTGATTCTTTCCTCCCTCCCACCTGTTGTCTGTCAAGCTCCCCACCCAGCACCCATAGCACGCATTGTGCACATAACGCTTTTTTTTCTAACTTTTAGCCATGCTGCACAGCAGCCTCGCTTCTCCTACAACATGGTTAAAATACATTGGCAAAGCCAATATACATGGGTTTTATGTGAGTCAGTGCTAAAGGTGCGTTTCCACGACTTTTCGGAGGGGTGTCTGGCTTTCCATGATACATTTCTTGGACTAAAAGTGATGTAATTTGGCTTGAAAAGCATGATTTATTACAAACCTTGGAGGAAGGTGGTATTTCGACTACAGGAAGGGGTGGGAGCACACTGCTGACCTCCCAGCACAGTTCGCCCCTTAGCATTCTGGTAAATGCAGTTTGTAGTGCATGCTTACTTTGTATTTTGCTGGAGTGTTCCACCAAAGTTGGTGCAGATTAGTGCTGTCATCTCCCTTGAGCCACTGAGCTGACAAGCTCTTGGAGATGCACCTGTGCGCCAGGGAGAGGTACAGAGACCTGAGAGGATTGTGGCAGCTTTCTCAGCAAACCCCAGATGAATT
This sequence comes from Calotriton arnoldi, assembly GCA_963921515.1. Lineage (NCBI taxonomy): Eukaryota > Metazoa > Chordata > Amphibia > Caudata > Salamandridae > Calotriton > Calotriton arnoldi. The sequence goes on along the minus strand of CAWUFW010013817.1, from coordinate 423,281 downwards.
TCTGTTTTTCTCTACTGATGAAGGATAAAATCCAGAAACACGTGTCTAGAGATTAACAGCACTAACCTGCACCAACTTTGGTGAAACACTCTGCAAAATTTCAAGTAAGCATTTAAATTGAACTGCATTTACCAAGATGCAAAGGGGCGAACTGTGCTGGGAGGTGAAGCAGTGTGCTCCCATCCCCCTTCTGTTTAAAAAGGCTCCCTTGAGCCACTGAGCTGACGAAATCTTGGAGATGCACCTGTGCGCCAGGGAGAGGTACAGAGACCTGAGAGGATTGTGGCAGCTTTCTCAGCAAACCCCAGATGAATTTCGTTTTTTCTCTACTGATGAAGGATAAAATCCAGAAACACGTGTCTAGAGATTAACAGCACTAACCTGCACCAACTTTGGTGAAACACTCTGCAAAATTTCAAGTAAGCATTTAAATTGAACTGCATTTACCAGGATGCAAAGGGGCGTAACTGTGCTGGGAGGTGAAGCAGTGTGCTCCCATCCCCCTTCTGTTTAAAAAGGCTCCCTTGAGCCACTGAGCTGACGCGCTCTTGGAGATGCACCTGTGCGCCAGGGAGAGGTACAGAGACCTGAGAGGATTGTGGCAGCTTTCTCAGCAAACCCCAGATGAATTTCGTTTTTTCTCTACTGATGAAGGATAAAATCCAGAAACACATGTGTCTAGAGATTAACAGCACTAACCTGCACCAATTTTGGTGAAACACTCTGCAAAATTTCAAGTAAGCATTTAAATTGAACTGCATTTACCAGGATGCAAGGGGCGAACTGTGCTGGGAGGTGAAGCAGTGTGCTCCCATCCCCCTTCTGTTTAAAAAGGCTCCCTTGAGCCACTGAGCTGACGAGCTCTTGGAGATGCACCTGTGCGCCAGGGAGAGGTACAGAGACCTGAGAGGATTGTGGCAGCTTTCTCAGCAAACCCCAGATGAATTTCTGTTTTTTCTCTACTGATGAAGGATAAAATCCAGAAACACATGTGTCTAGAGATTAACAGCACTAACCTGCACCAACTTTGGTGAAACACTCTGCAAAATTTCAAGTAAGCATTTAAATTGAACTGCATTTACCAGGATGCAAAGGGGCGAACTGTGCTGGGAGGTGAAGCAGTGTGCTCCCATCCCCCTTCTGTTTAAAAAGGCTCCCTTGAGCCACTGAGCTGACGCGCTCTTGGAGATGCACCTGTGCGCCAGGGAGAGGTACAGAGACCTGAGAGGATTGTGGCAGCTTTCTCAGCAAACCCCAGATGAATTTCGTTTTTTCTCTACTGATGAAGGATAAAATCCAGAAACACATGTGTCTAGAGATTAACAGCACTAACCTGCACCAACTTTGGTGAAACACTCTGCAAAATTTCAAGTAAGCATTTAAATTGAACTGCATTTACCAGGATGCAAAGGGGCGAACTGTGCTGGGAGGTGAAGCAGTGTGCTCCCATCCCCTTCTGTTTAAAAAGGCTCCTTGAGCCACTGAGCTGACGAGCTCTTGGAGATGCACCTGTCCGCCAGGGAGAGGTACAGAGACCTGAGAGGATTGTGGCAGCTTTCTCAGCAAACCCCAGATGAATTTCGTTTTTTCTCTACTGATGAAGGGTAAAATCCAGAAACACATGTGTCTAGAGATTAACAGCACTAACCTGCACCAACTTTGGTGAAACACTCTGCAAAATTTCAAGTAAGCATTTACATTGAACTGCATTTACCAGGATGCAAAGGGGCTGAACTGTGCTGGGAGGTGAAGCAGTGTGCTCCCATCCCCCTTCTGTTTAAAAAGGCTCCCTTGAGCCACTGAGCTGACGAGCTCTTGGAGATGCACCTGTGCGCCAGGGAGAGGTACAGAGACCTGAGAGGATTGTGGCAGCTTTCTCAGCAAACCCCAGATGAATTTCTGTTTTTTCTCTACTGATGAAGGATAAAATCCAGAAACACATGTGTCTAGAGATTAACAGCACTAACCTGCACCAACTTTGGTGAAACACTCTGCAAAATTTCAAGTAAGCATTTAAATTGAACTGCATTTACCAGGATGCAAAGGGGCGAACTGTGCTGGGAGGTGAAGCAGTGTGCTCCCATCCCCCTTCTGTTTAAAAAGGCTCCCTTGAGCCACTGAGCTGACGAGCTCTTGGAGATGCACCTGTGCGCCAGGGAGAGGTACAGAGACCTGAGAGGATTGTGGCAGCTTTCTCAGCAAACCCCAGATGAATTTAGTTTTTTCTCTACTGATGAAGGGTAAAATCCAGAAACACATGTGTCTAGAGATTAACAGCACTAACCTGCACCAACTTTGGTGAAACACTCTGCAAAATTTCAAGTAAGTATTTAAATTGAACTGCATTTACCAGGATGCAAAGGGGCGAACTGTGCTGGGAGGTGAAGCAGTGTGCTCCCATCCCCTTCTGTTTAAAAAGGCTCCCTTGAGCCACTGAGCTGACGAGCTCTTGGAGATGCACCTGTGCGCCAGGGAGAGGTACAGAGACCTGAGAGGATTGTGGCAGCTTTCTCAGCAAACCCCAGATGAATTTCGTTTTTTCTCTACTGATGAAGGATAAAATCCAGAAACACATGTGTCTAGAGATTAACAGCACTAACCTGCACCAACTTTGGTGAAACACTCTGCAAAATTTCAAGTAAGCATTTAAATTGAACTGCATTTACCAGGATGCAAAGGGGCGAACTGTGCTGGGAGGTGAAGCAGTGTGCTCCCATCCCCCTTCTGTTTAAAAAGGCTCCTTGAGCCACTGAGCTGACGAGCTCTTGGAGATGCACCTGTGCGCCAGGGAGAGGTACAGAGACCTGAGAGGATTGTGGCAGCTTTCTCAGCAAACCCCAGATGAATTTCTGTTTTTTCTCTACTGATGAAGGATAAAATCCAGAAACACATGTGTCTAGAGATTAACAGCACTAACCTGCACCAACTTTGGTGAAACACTTTGCAAAATTTCAAGTAAGCATTTAAATTGAACTGCATTTACCAGGATGCAAAGGGGCGAACTGTGGTGGGAGGTGAAGCAGTGTGCTCCCATCCCCCTTCTGTTTAAAAAGGCTCCCTTGAGCCTCTGAGCTGACGCGCTCCTGGAGATGCACCTGTGCGCCAGGGAGAGGTACAGAGACCTGAGAGGATTGTGGCAGCTTTCTCAGCAAACCCCAGATGAATTTCGTTTTTTCTCTACTGATGAAGGATAAAATCCAGAAACACATGTGTCTAGAGATTAACAGCACTAACCTGCACCAATTTTGGTGAAACACTCTGCAAAATTTCAAGTAAGCATTTAAATTGAACTGCATTTACCTGGATGCAAAGGGGCGAACTGTGCTGGGAGGTGAAGCAGTGTGCTCCCATCCCCCTTCTGTTTAAAAAGGCTCCCTTGAGCCACTGAGCTGACGCGCTCTTGGAGATGCACCTGTGCGCCAGGGAGAGGTACAGAGACCTGAGAGGATTGTGGCAGCTTTCTCAGCAAACCCCAGATGAATTTCTGTTTTTCTCTACTGATGAAGGATAAAATCCAGAAACACATGTGTCTAGAGATTAACAGCACTAACCTGCACCAACTTTGGTGAAACACTCTGCAAAATTTCAAGTAAGCATTTAAATTGAACTGCATTTAACAGGATGCAAAGGGGCGAACTGTGCTGGGAGGTGAAGCAGTGTGCTCCCATCCCCCTTCTGTTTAAAAAGGCTCCCTTGAGCCACTGAGCTGGCGAGCTCTTGGAGATGCACCTGTCCGCCAGGGAGAGGTACAGAGACCTGAGAGGATTGTGGCAGCTTTCTCAGCAAACCCCAGATGAATTTTGTTTTTTCTCTACTGATGAAGGGTAAAATCCAGAAACACATGTGTCTAGAGATTAACAGCACTAACCTGCACCAACTTTGGTGAAACACTCTGCAAAATTTCAAGTAAGCATTTAAATTGAACTGCATTTACCAGGATGCAAAGGGGCGAACTGTGCTGGGAGGTGAAGCAGTGTGCTCCCATCCCCCTTCTGTTTAAAAGGCTCCCTTGAGCCACTGAGCTGACGAGCTCTTGGAGATGCACCTGTGCGCCAGGGAGAGGTACAGAGACCTGAGAGGATTGTGGCAGCTTTCTCAGCAAACCCCAGATGAATTTCGTTTTTTCTCTACTGATGAAGGATAAAATCCAGAAACACATGTGTCTAGAGATTAACAGCACTAACCTGCACCAACTTTGGTGAAACACTTTGCAAAATTTCAAGTAAGCATTTAAATTGAACTGCATTTACCAGGATGCAAAGGGCGAACTGTGCTGGGAGGTGAAGCAGTGTGCTCCCATCCCCCTTCTGTTTAAAAAGGCTCCTTGAGCCTCTGAGCTGACGCGCTCCTGGAGATGCACCTGTGCGCCAGGGAGAGGTACAGAGACCTGAGAGGATTGTGGCAGCTTTCTCAGCAAACCCCAGATGAATTTCTGTTTTTTCTCTACTGATGAAGGATAAAATCCAGAAACACATGTGTCTAGAGATTAACAGCACTAACCTGCACCAATTTTGGTGAAACACTCTGCAAAATTTCAAGTAAGCATTTAAATTGAACTGCATTTACCTGGATGCAAAGGGGCGAACTGTGCTGGGAGGTGAAGCAGTGTGCTCCCATCCCCTTCTGTTTAAAAAGGCTCCCTTGAGCCACTGAGCTGACGCGCTCTTGGAGATGCACCTGTGCGCCAGGGAGAGGTACAGAGACCTGAGAGGATTGTGGCAGCTTTCTCAGCAAACCCCAGATGAATTTCGTTTTTCTCTACTGATGAAGGATAAAATCCAGAAACACATGTGTCTAGAGATTAACAGCACTAACCTGCACCAACTTTGGTGAAACACTCTGCAAAATTTCAAGTAAGCATTTAAATTGAACTGCATTTAACAGGATGCAAAGGGGCGAACTGTGCTGGGAGGTGAAGCAGTGTGCTCCCATCCCCCTTCTGTTTAAAAAGGCTCCCTTGAGCCACTGAGCTGGCGAGCTCTTGGAGATGCACCTGTCCGCCAGGGAGAGGTACAGAGACCTGAGAGGATTGTGGCAGCTTTCTCAGCAAACCCCAGATGAATTTTGTTTTTTCTCTACTGATGAAGGGTAAAATCCAGAAACACATGTGTCTAGAGATTAACAGCACTAACCTGCACCAACTTTGGTGAAACACTCTGCAAAATTTCAAGTAAGCATTTAAATTGAACTGCATTTACCAGGATGCAAAGGGGCGAACTGTGCTGGGAGGTGAAGCAGTGTGCTCCCATCCCCCTTCTGTTTAAAAAGGCTCCCTTGAGCCACTGAGCTGACGAGCTCTTGGAGATGCACCTGTGCGCCAGGGAGAGGTACAGAGACCTGAGAGGATTGTGGCAGCTTTCTCAGCAAACCCCAGATGAATTTCGTTTTTTCTCTACTGATGAAGGATAAAATCCAGAAACACATGTGTCTAGAGATTAACAGCACTAACCTGCACCAACTTTGGTGAAACACTCTGCAAAATTTCAAGTAAGCATTTAAATTGAACTGCATTTACCAGGATGCAAAGGGGCTGAACTGTGCTGGGAGGTGAAGCAGTGTGCTCCCATCCCCTTCTGTTTAAAAAGGCTCCCTTGAGCCACTGAGCTGACGAGCTCTTGGAGATGCACCTGTGCGCCAGCGAGAGGTACAGAGACCTGAGAGGATTGTGGCAGCTTTCTCAGCAAACCCCAGATGAATTTCTGTTTTTCTCTACTGATGAAGGATAAAATCCAGAAACACATGTGTCTAGAGATTAACAGCACTAACCTGCACCAACTTTGGTGAAACACTCTGCAAAATTTCAAGTGAGCATTTAAATTGAACTGCATTTACCAGGATGCAAAGGGGCGAACTGTGCTGGGAGGTGAAGCAGTGTGCTCCCATCCCCCTTCTGTTTAAAAAGGCTCCCTTGAGCCACTGAGCTGACGAGCTCTTGGAGATGCACCTGTGCGCCAGGGAGAGGTACAGAGACCTGAGAGGATTGTGGCAGCTGTCTCAGCAAACCCCAGATGAATTTCGTTTTTTCTCTACTGATGAAGGATAAAATCCAGAAACACATGTGTCTAGAGATTAACAGCACTAACCTGCACCAACTTTGGTGAAACACTCTGCAAAATTTCAAGTAAGCATTTAAATTGAACTGCATTTACCAGGATGCAAAGGGGCGAACTGTGCTGGGAGGTGAAGCAGTGTGCTCCCATCCCCCTTCTGGTATTTCGACTACATGGGAACATAGTAATGCATTTATACGGGAAAATATCTTAGTTAAGAAGAAAATAAAGCACTTTCTGTTGGGCTGGGAAAGCGGGATACTGAGATTTGTATTAAAAAAGTAACAACATTTTAACAAACCAAAAATTGTTATTGTTGCTTCCTGCAGCATTTATGACTGGAATTCTCTTTTTTTCTTTTCCATACCTAGAACAAACATAACCTTTGCATACAGACAAGTTGGACGTCTATCCTGCATTCGAGAAAGCATGGCACTTTGCAATTTAACTGAATGCTTTGTATTTACATGTCTCCATTTTCTCAGAAAGTACTGGTATGAGTCTGTGTCTCGTCTGCATTGGGGGATATTTTATCAGAGAATCGTGTGTTTTGTACAGTGACCAAGGAACAGAGTGTTATTGCTGACAGATCTCCGAGGATGTCTTAAAGTGCAAGACCTGCTAAAAAGATTGATCATGCAGCAAGTGTTAAGAGATGGAAAGGGGTGCGCCATATACTACGCTACTGACTACCACTGTAACTATGGGTTTCCGTCTCTGAGAGTGAGCCACAAGTCTCACTCTGTTACTCAGGCCGTACCATATCATAGCATGCAATACAAAGACAGGCTATACCATATCATATATCATATATCATATCATACCATACTATACTATACAATGACAAGCTATGCCATACCATACAATGTCATGCCACACCATACCTACTATACGATGGCAAGGCATACCATACCATAAAATGACAGGCATACCATACCATACTATACAGCGACAGGCCATACCATACCCATACCATACCATACTATACAATCATAGGCCATACCATCTACAATGATAGGCTATACCATACCATACTATACAATGACAGGCCATACCATACCATACAATGGCATGCCATACCATTCTATAAAATGACAGGCCATACCATTACCCTAAGGTTTTTGGTCCTGAAGAAAGCCATGATCAATTTATGATCACCAGTGGCTGAAACATGTAGACCCCTTCAGCAATACTTCATCCACGCGATCACACATCTATTTGGATCGCGCGTATACTACTTTTTAACCCTTGACACCACGAGATACTTAATAAATTTGTTTGTCTCCTGGTAGCCAATTTTAGATTTTTCACATCATATACACTGCATCACGTATTTCCACTTCATTGCTTCATGTTCCATCGAATTTAGGAGATCTCACCCTAGGACAACATTAAAACATCCGTGAGCTCCTCCTTTACCCTAGCAAGGAGTTGTAGCTCCTTGGCTGCACTAGGTTGCAGCCAAGAGGAGATCCCAAATGATGAAGCATGCCACCTCGGTGGGTGATGGGATTCCGTCCTCTTAATGAGGACTTTTTTCTCTTGTTCTAGCCTGTTGGTTTGCGTTGTTCACTTGTCTGTGTATACTCATTTAGTCAGAGACCCGTGTTTTTTTGTTGTTAATATATATGGTAGGGGACTTATCCGCGCAGGTCTATAAAATTCCCTTAGACCCTTTTGCTTATCTAGTGATTTGTCATACCATTACCATACCATACTATACGATAGGCATACCATACTATGCCATGTGGATGTGAAGGAAATGAGAGCGGAGAATGGGGCGCAGAGGAATGGGGTTAATGAGCAAAATGGAGGAAGGAGGAGGAAAGGAGGGGGTCAGAAAGAAAAGAGAGATGAATGGGAGGAAGAGAGGGGAGAGAGCCAGGAGAGGCTTGAAAGACGGGACAGGATAAGCCACTGGTCAGGGGACAAGACCCCTAGAATGTGTGGGCAACCCTGCAAAGTACCACACATCAGGGGTTAGAGTAACGCATTTTAGTGCTGGTGTCCGCAACCCTGCACTAAAATGCATTAGTCATGCATAACAATGCCCCTGGAACCAGTGGATATGAGGCGCTAAACAAGCCAGGCTGCAATTCAAAAAAAGCAGCCAGTACACTTTTATCTTGCTATGGCAGTAGGGCCTTCTGCTCTCAGTGGTGTAGCTAGGTTGTCATGGACCATAGTAAAAGCAAAGTAACTGGGACCCTCACTAGGATGTCATCTCAGTCTGTCAGCTACCTCCGACACTCCTCCACCTCCTTCAGCAGAGTCTGCATCTGCAATATCAAAACTCACTGCCCCTCTCATAAGCACAGTATTGTATTTCCACTCCCTGCACTCCATTTCTGCAAATCAATGCCATAACCCTAAAAGGAATTACCAAAGCCAATAGGCTTGGCCCATGTAAAGTGCTTGCACACAAAGACATAAGCAGGCACCCCACACTCGCACTGCTGCCCTCACAAAGGCTTATCTCTCATACTCTCCTACTGATTTCACACAGCCATAGGCCTCACTCTGCACTCACACAGGCACAACTTTCAACCTACAGTGTTAATCCTGCATTCACACAGGCACATTCCTCACAGTGCACTCACAAAACATGGTGGCTATCCTGTACTCACACAAGCGCACTGCTCACACAGGTACGCCACTCACTAGGAAGGATCACAGTTTGAACAAATGGTTGCATAGGAGTTAAAGGTTGATTATCAGGTAAGTCAGTCCACTAGTGGAATTCAAACCTCTTGAAGTAAGCTACACTGAACCCTGAATGTCCACACTGAGGTGATCTAATCTCCCATTAGTCACACTTGGTTAAACACTGCAAAGTATGTGAGTTTGAACTTTGTAGAATTTTGTGAGGAAGAGTCTTGGCAACAAAATTAAAGTACTACTTGCCTTCTAAAAACAAGGAGGTGGGTTTCTTTGTAGTGCCAGCATATGCTAAAATAAAAAAAGCTAAAATTAAAGAAAAATAAAATTAAAAAAATATGCTAAAAGTGGGGGTGAAGTGCTTCAATAAAAAAATTATAAACGAAAGCTTTGCACTGTCTGCCATCTTGGAAGAGTTAAAAATGATAGAGTATGTAGAATACCGTTTCAAGGTGGTGGCATGGTTTTGAAGCTTGCCGCAGTGATACCTGGTGCTCTGTATAAGAAAGTTGTAGTCCAAATGTAGCGGAGCTGCTGGTACTCTCATTACTCAGTCAGCACTAGCCTGCATTTGCAGATGAGACCTGCTTCTAGAGGATGAACTAAAGGAAATATCACCTGTGGTCCAGGGTAACACAGAGCAAGCAGGCAAAATTCTGTTTCTCAGACTACCTGACATCCTAAAGACCATCGGTTGTCTACTAGGCAGAGCCAAACATTGGCAACAAAGCCGATAGCTAAAGAGGGCTGATCCACTGCCCCATTGTATGTATGCTGTTCTGGAGGGCTGAACTAATATGTGAATGACACTGTCTTCTGATGAATAACTTTAGTGGGCTTACCTAAAGCCCATTTTCTCTAAGCAAGATTATGTACTACTTATGAGAAAACATGAAGCTGGAGAGACTGCTAAACCAGTCTTTTGGTCAGACCTGAAACACACAGAAATAGATAGAGCACAGGGAGCAGGATTCCAGGGGGTCCTTGGTTTACACACAAATTACATAAAGCACTGATCAAAAGCATCACAGTCTTCCCTGAAGGACCAGTGCAACTGCAGTGGCAGCTTCCTTCAAAGTCATGGAACAAGTATGCTACTGCAGTGCCAGCCAGTGCAAGCTTCCTTCAAATCCATGGAACAAGTATGCTACTGCAGGGCCAGTCAATACAAGCTTCCTTCAAAGTCATGGAACAAAGTATGCTACTGCAGCGTCAGTCGGTGCAAGCTTCCTTCAAAGACATGGAACAAGTTTGGTACTGCAGGGTCAGTCAGTACAAGCTTCCTTCAAAGTCATGGAACAAAGTATGCTACTGCAGGGTCAGTCAGTGCAAGCTTCCTTCAAAGTCATGGAACAAGTATGCTACTGCAGGGTCAGTCGGTGCAAGCTTCTTTCAAAGACATGGAACAAGTGTGGTTCTGCAGGTCCAGCCAGCGCAGGCTTCATTTAAATACATGGAACAAGTGTGGTACTGCATAGCCACTGCAAGCTACCTTTGAAGACATGAAACAAGTGTGGCACTGGGCATCACCATTTATTGCCTCCTTGGATACAATGAAGAAGCAGCATTTCAGATTTGGTACAAGTGTAAGGACAGCCCTGAGGTGTATGAGTGAAAACTTGACTCATGCATAGCAAGATTTCCACACACAAAACAGGTACAGCACAAGGAAAAAGTATGTGCTTCCCTCACACCCATAGAACACATGCCGATCTGGTCCTGAAAGAATGCAAGCCTCCCCCACATACACAGAACAGGGACAGCATCACACACATACAATATGCAACAGCTGGCAGCATTGTAAGCTCCTCTCACACACAGCACAGGTACAAGATGGTCATCAGTAGTGCAAGCTAAGATATCCTCACATCCAAAACTGTATCACACAGGCAGCAGCATCTAAGCCTATTCCAGGCACAGAATACCCAGTGTAAGGTATAGAAGTGGGTGAGCCACTGAAGGCCCAAGCCAGATGCTAGGCTCTTGTTCAGCTTAAGGTCATCTTGTGCCCTCGAACGCAAAATGAGCTTAGCTTTCTAGTGGCTTCTGCCTGCTACTCACGCTCTAACCTCATGCACCAAGAATGAAAGACAATGCATTAAACTTTGACGTCAAACAGGAGCGAGAAAGGGATACCAAATTGGGGCTTAAATTCACATTGTGAGACCAGAAAAGCTTGGATCAATCCAGGCGTAGCCACGTGATCAAATTGTGTGATCCTTGGAAACTATTTTATTGTGCCTCCTATTTTTTCATTATTACATATGAGAAAACAGTGAAATATGTGAGGATGTGTGCTGTACAAAAATCTCTCTTGTGTTTGACTTAAGGACTATAATTCTGATCCTTGCAAAATATGAATGTAGCCCACACATGACAACTGACTTGCCTCTGAGCTCACAAATGGTATTGTCGTTGGTAGTGGGGGTGGGGACATAAATGTTTTAAAATGATCACTTTTAATAAATGCCTCTGAATGCAGTGATATGATCTGATGTACTAAGGTGAAACGCTTGTCAAAGAAATATACTTTAATAATTTTTTAAGACAGTTTATCGTATATTTGCATAATATTTGTAGCATGCATTCCATGCCAAATGTTTCCATGGCTCTGCTCTTGACTGAGTTTATGAGAGCCAAGATGGGCTCTTGGGGCCAGGATAGACCCTTAACTCGGCTCTCCCTTTTAATTTGTTGGCTCGCCCACCCCTACTACAGTACAGTATATAACAGTTAGTCGAGTTCCACCTCTCTCAGTATCTTGTTCTGGAGAGCAACATCTTGTTTTCTGAGGTTTAGATCAGTTTCCAATGGTCTCAGAAGAATAACTATACTACTTCTGTTTCTTACTGATAAAAATAAATAATGCACAAACGATAATGAGTATTGGCGAATATTTGTCATTTGCACATCACCAAATAAAGTGTCTTGATTTGTTTTGCCCCTATTAAAATCTGTTTTTAAAATACTTTAGAATGTGAAAAAAGCGCTTCATTTGTGCTTTCCTGCTTATTTATTTTTGTAAAGTTAATTTGAAGGTATTTAAATTGTTTGTGTGTGTAAAAAGAAAACAACATCCTACAGCCTTTCATTTCACACCAACAAGCTTTTCACATAGTTGACTTTACAAAATTCACACTGCAGTAAAGGAAAGAAAAGTAAGCACCAGTCTCCATGGTAAAAGAATAAGCAGCAACTAGACTGACATTTGACCTGTCTTTAAATGCACTGCGCTACAAGATGAAAACTAGGGGGCATATTTACAAGCCCCTATCGCCACAGGAACGTCACTTTTTTTCTATGCCTTATTTACAAGGTAGTGTTAAGCCAACTAACATTGTAAATAAGGCACCCTTTCACGCTATACTTAGCGTGAAAGGGGTGGGCAATGGGAGTTGCGGTGAACGTTCTGCCGCAACACCTATTGATTTTGACGCTGCTTCATATTTACAAGGGTGGCGTAAATATGGGGCAGCACCAACATAAAAGATAAAAAAACAAACCTGGTCTCAATATGGCGCAACGAGGAGAAATGCTTTATTTCTCCTTGTTTTTGCTCTTTCTATGTGTGCTTCATTGTGCACCACACATAAAAACAGCAAAATGCTATGCACGATTGTTTATGTGCAGGATGGTGTCCCAGGAAGGGACATTGACAACTTGCAACTTCTATGTGTACTGCACAAAGCAGCACACATAGAAGTTAGAAATTGCCATTTAAGATTGTTTATTTGCAGGAAGGGACACCTTCCTGCACATAAACAATCATTCCCACAACGCAGGTACCCTTGCACTACGGTGCAAGTGTGCATGCGTTGGCGCTAGGCAGCTGTAATTAGCGCCATCGCAGGTGGAAACGCAGGGCTGCACCGTATTGTTGTAAATGCGGTGCAGCACTGCGTTTCAAAAGTGGTGGAGCACGGTGTTAAGCCAAGATGGCTAATGCCGCGCTCCGTCACTTTTCTTGTAAATATGCCCCTAAATTTAAAGTCATCTTTAATGCTCGTTCAGCTTTAGAACCTTTTATTAGGTACCCTTTCAGGGCTCAAGGGGCTGTTGTAGTTAGGCCCCTCCCACCTCCGGGGCCCGAACATTGCACTGGCTGCACCACTGGTGGCTGCGCTCCTGTATGCTCCATGTGGTGTTGCTTCAAAGCCTCTGAAAAATGTTATCAAAGATTTGAGCTGGCCCGGCTGGGAGGGGTGAGGACTGGCTGTTCATGTTGTTTTTAAAATATTTTTTTTTTACTGAAACATAAGGCCTGAGCAGGCTCAACTTCCCATCAATCAATCATTAGGTATGTGATATTTGTGCATCTGTTTTCAGTATTATGCCTCAGTGAGTTAAATATTTGCTATTCAGATATATATGATCAACGCATCAGGATTTCACATCCGGGCACACTGGCACAGCCCTCAGTACTTCTGAGCTAAGTATTTTGAGTGCCGTAAAGTTAAGTAATAGTAGCATTGCTTATTCATAGCACTTAGAAAGTGAAGAAGCGCAATATGAAACAGTGTATTAAAAATAAGTTACTAGCCCAAGCTTGGTTCCTATTTGACGCCTCCTGATTCTCGTGAGCATCTTGAATGGGTGCTTAGCTACTAGCTGAAATGCCAAGGTCACTTTATTCATGGTGAATTATATGATTACGCGCCCTGTAGGGGAAAACACCTCCACCAATAATACATTTCACAGACCTTGGTATTATATTAGACTATTGAAATTGTTTTATATTTTTATTTTCTGTGCAATGTCTAGATTTGGATTGCAGGAGGCGATGTGCCCTGCTTGCTCTCCCTTTGCTGAACACAAGGTGATGATGAGTTGTGTAGAAAGCTGGTAGGATGACGCATTGAATTAAAAGCTCACTGCTAAAATATGCACTGATCTGCAAGTCACGAGTCCAAATCTTGGCAACACTGACCCAGACTTCCATATTTCCAAGTTCGGTCAATTCATTACCATTCAATTAAGTAGAAGTCTGAGTTGGAAATTGGGTTACTGGTTGATGGAGGTGAAAACGTACTCACGCAGGAACCACAATCTCTGTCAGGGCGAAACACAAGCAAACCCCCAAAATAACCTGTGCTTAACCCTCTGGTAGATTGGCACAAAAGCAGTAAGGCTTAACTTCGAGGCAATGTGTAAAGTATTTATGCAGCACTTCAAAGAGTAATAAAGTGAAAACATAACATAAGAAAAATTCCACACCAATTAAAACAAGTAGAGCAAAATGTAATACATTATTTGACACCAAAACAACAAAAATCTAATCATTAGACCCGAAGATATCCAATTTTAAAGATTTAAGTGAAAATAGTGCTTAGAAGCACAAAGCACCAACTGCGGTTATCTGGTCTCGCCAGACCGTGACAAAGTCACAAGTTTAGACTGACCACGATGGTGCGTGGGCTGGATACAGGAAGCAAGTTAGGCCCGCTGAACAAGAGTACCTTAAATCCTGGCTGAAGAGTGTTGCGAGATGCCTCGTTGAGGATGTGCCACAGAGCGTGGTTCCAAGGAACTGAGAGGCTGCGATGCAAGGTCTTGCATCGTCATCAAGGATTCCATCGCCAAGAGATTTGCGAAGCAAAGTCCTGCTTCAAAGATGTGTTTGACGCACTGGCTGGTTCCGAAAAGAGTTATGGGGCTTGTGATGTGAAGTCCTGCGTCATGGAGGATGCTGTCGATGAAGGGCTTGCGATGTGAAGGTCTGTGTGAAGTATGCGTTGTACAGCGGCGTTTCCAAGGAGGGTGTGGGCTGTGATGCGAAATCCTGATACGGGGAAGCATCGCGCAGCGGCGGTTCTGAAGTGGAGATGGGAAGAGATGCGTCACCCTGTGTTAGTTCTACCCATAGGACCACAACTGGGCTGGCAGAGCACCCTAAGATCCACTTCCAAGGGTCCAGGACTGGGGTGGCACCACTTGGGGGACAAGGCTGACAGCAGACTGAGCCCAAATGTTGGGTACAAGGTGGTTGGAGCCTGCTCTGTCCCTGAGCCTTCTGATCAGGAGGCCAGCCAACTGGTACTTGGAGTCACTCTGGTGGTCCTGGGTTCAAGATGCAGGTTCAGTCCTTCACTCAGGCAGCAGGGCAGAAGGGCATCTGAGTAGCAGCCCTTCTGGCAGAGTAGCTCATCAGTCCTTCTGAGAATTCCTCAGATCCAGAGGTGTACAGAAGTGTTGGGCCCGGGTGTACAATATTTATATCTGGCGCCCACTTTGAAGTAGGAAATGTTTCTAGAGAATTCCCTTTGAAGTCCTTGAAGTTTCCTGCCTCCCCCGTCCTGGCTCCACGCTGACTGCATGAACAATGCAGTGGTGACAAATCGTTTGTTTCAAGGTAAGGCACAGCCTATTCAGTTGCAAGTGGGGCTGTGACCACTCTGCCCCCCTATTCTGCCACTTGATGGCCCGTCCAGGCATACCTAATCCCTCTACTGAGTGGCTGTCTGGGAGGACTAAACAAAGTCCAACTGCCAACTACACCCAGTCATGTGACTCAGGAACAGGCTGCAGGCACTAAATAGGGTAGGAAAATGCCAACTTTCTAAAAGTGGCACTTTCAAAATTGTAACTTAAAATTCAACTTTAATATTACAGAGGATTTTTAATTACAGTTTCTCAGTCAGACACCAAACAAGACATTCTTATCTGCTCCCAATTATAAGTTATTACTTATTAGATGTAATAAGTTAGCCCAATGTTATCCTATGGGAGAGATAGGCCTTGAAGTAGTGAAAAACAAATGTAAGTGTTTTCTACTACCAGGACATGTAGAAGATAAAAATACATGTCCAACTCTTTAAATACACTGCATCCTGCCCTATAGGCAATTTAGGGCCTACCTTAGGGGTAACCTATATGTATTAAAAATTAAGGTTTAGACCTGGCAAGAGGTTTATCTTGTCAGGTCCAAATGGCAGTTTAAAACTGCACAAACAGGCTGCAATGGCAAGTCTAAGATGTTTAAAGGGCTGCTTAAGTGGGTAGCATAATAAGTGCTGTAGGCCCACTGGTAGCATTTAATTTACAGGCAATGGGTACATGGAGTACCACTTTTCGATGGGACCTATAAGTAAATTAAATATGCCAGTTGGGTGTAAGCCAGTGTTACCCTGTTTATACGATGGAGCGCAAGCATGTTAGCACTGATTAGCAGTGGTAAAGTGCACATAGTCCTAAAAGCCAACACAAACGGGATCAGAAAACAGGACGGTGAAGGCAAAAGGTTTGGTAATGACCCTACAGAAAGGCCCAAGTCCAACAGTCTGTTATCTGTAGCACCGCGAAACAGTGTGGTATGAAGTGCTATATAGGAAGAATGTTATTTTGATAGATTGCCAGCCAGTAACGCATTACCAATAATGTCGTGTGGTCAGGTGAAAGACAGCAGCACCCCGATTATCTAGACCCATGAGGAACAGGGTCAAGGCTGATTTGCATATGGCTGGGTCCAAACCGGGGTGGCATAGTGAGCAAAAGAACAATGGATTAAACCCAGATCTGTGACTGAGGGTGAGTGGTTGAAAAGTTTCAGCACTCTGTCCATCATCTTGTTGTGTTTGCTATGTTCGCCCTAAGTGGCCAAGGGTATGCCCAGACGTGGGTCCCTTGCTCACTGTGCCACTGGATTCAAGCTAACGTGGCAGATGATGGTGAAACCCCGAAACCGGTCCCAGGATGCTTGTTTCCGGTCCAGGGAGGACCTGGCCTGGCAGTTCGGGCTGGACTGTTCCCATGAGGAGCAGGGTCAAGACTGATTGGCATATGGCTGGGCCCAAACCAGGGTGACATAGTGAGAAAAAGAACAATGGATTAAACCCAGATCTGTGACTGGGGGTGAGTGGTTGAAAAGTTTCAGCACTCCGTCCATCATCTTGTTATATTTGCAGGCCCACAGGTAGCATTTAATTTACAGGCCCTGGGTATATGGAGTACCACTTTACTAGGGACTTTCAAGTAAATTAAATATGCCAATTGGGTGTAAGCTAGTGCTACCATGTTTAAAGCAGTGAGCATAAGCAGGTTAGCACTGATTAGCAGTGGTAAAGTGTGCATAGTCCTAAAAGCCAACAAAAACGGGTTAAAAAAGCAGGACGGTGAAGGCAAAAAGTTTGGGGATGACCCTGCAGAAAGGGCCAAGAGAGGGCCAGGTCCAACAGTCTGTTATCTACAGCACTTCGAAACAGTGTGGTAAATAGGAAGAATGTTATTTTGATAGATTGCCAGCCAGTAACGCATCACCAATAATGCTGTGTGGTCAAGTGAAAGCCAGCAGCACCCCGGTTATCTGGACCATCAGTGGGTCAGGTCTGTCCGCAGCCTGCTAAGTGTGTGTCACAGTGTGAAGTAAGGCTGTATTAAGAGTGACCCAAGTGTAATGGTTAGCGCTCCAGTGCCTAGAGCGCTGGAGCGGAAGTCCCACCACATCCGCTGGCCAGGCGTGGCCAGCGGGGAACAAATAAAGGGAAGGCGCTCGCTCGGGGGCAGCACTTCCGACCGTACTGCTGTGTGCCGCGTCTGGTGTCCCGCGCAGCGGCCAACAAAGCACAAGCGGCAATTATCCGCTCAGCAACACAACATTGGCGACGAGGAGGGCCGTGACCCTCGCTCGCAACACCATCGGGCCGGCATTGAAACCCCGATCGGCGACGCCCGCGACCTGTGGGACGTCCTTCAGCCTGCCGCCAAACGCTCGTGGGAGGGTGAGTCAGCCCCCGCGGTACAGCGTCCCTGGGCAGCACAGCGCCGCAGTGCGCTGCACCGTGCCTGCATACTTCAGTCTCCACGGCGACACCACGCCATCACGTGCCATCCAGGGCCCACGAAAAGGGAGGCCCCACGCACTGCGAGGCCGGTGCAACAGTACCATAGGCCTACCTGAGCACGTGTGTCTTGCGCTCTACGCCCTCCGGTGGACACACCTGCGCACACGCACCTGCTGGTTCCCTCACCGCGCGCGACGGGCAGGCGCCTGAAGGTTTGGCACGCGGCCTGCATTGCCCCAACGGCCACTAGGTTTTCCAGCGTCCACGACCCGGCGCCTGCTAAGGACTTACCATGGGTGACGAGGACCGCGCCCATGCCCCAATCTGGATCCCGTTTCAGCACGCGGCCTCCGGTGTGCTGCCGCCATTCAGCGAGTTGGAGGACCCAGCGATGGCGTCCCCCCGCTGGAGGGTGTGGATTGAGCGCCTCAACAACTACTTCGTTGCGACCAGAGAGGCGGACGACGCGATCAAACGGTCCCTCCTCCTCCATTATGCAGGGGATGAGATCTTCAAGCTTTTCAAGCACCTGCCTCACACCGGAGCCGCAACAGACTACGACGCGGCGGTGGCCGCGCTGGATGCCCATTTTGACCCTCAGCTCAACCCGGATTTCGAGCGTTTCAAGTTGCGCCAAGCGCGCCAAAGGGATGGGGAATCCATAGACGCATTCTACGCCCGCCTACGTGAGCTCGCCAGTACCTGCACAAAGGATGACCAGCCCAAGGAGATCAGGGCCCAACTCATCCAGGGGTGCAGAGACAAAACACTGCGGGGCCTCATTCTCCGCCAACCAAGGATAGCGCTGGAGGATATCCTCATCCTAGCACGGTCCCATGACCTGTCGGCGGCAAGAGCGAATGAGATGGACCAGGCCCTCATCAAACCGACGGGGCGATCTGAGATCAAGGTCGAGAGGGCAGATGCCATCAGGACAAAAACCAGGATAGAGGGTCCCCGGAAGCCGAAGTCAGACGCGCACAGATCACGGTGTGGCTACTGGGGCCACGAGCCCCATGCAGCGAAGGACTGCCCGGCACAAGGGAAGACATGCAAAAACTGCGGGATCCCGAACCATTTCGCCACTGTATGCCGAGGCAGACATCGAGGTCGTGACGCCAGAGGCCCGAAGCGACCATCTCGGGCAATCCGCCACCTGTCTGTGATGGAGGCGACCACATCGGAAGAGGCGCCGAGACCAAGCCGCCGATACCAGAGACCAGCGGACTCTTCATCGGAGGATGAGGAGTCATACCTCATATCATTTGCGCAAGACCTCAAGCGACGCCGCAGACCTCAGCCAACCTGCATGGTCAGCATCGCCGGCTCCGAGGTAAAGGCGATCATCGACACGGGGGCATCGGTGAACGTGATGGGCCTCCAGCAATATCGACGGTTACGACTGTGCCCTCCTGTCACCCCCTCACAGACTCGGATCTATGCATACGGAGCACACACGCCTCTACCACTAAAAGGGAAGATATCTGTCCCGATCAGAACGGAAGGACGAGAAGTAACTGCTACCATCCATGTAATCGACCGGGAAGCGGATACACTACTAAGCAGCAACACGGCGGAGGACCTGGGACTTGTCTCGTTCGCCAGAAGCGTCCAGGCACACCAAGTAGACGAACTGCCCGAACAATTCCCAGAACTATTCCGAGGCCTGGGCTGCATCAAATGTGACCCCATCAAGCTGCACATAGACAAAGCAGTCGCCCTACGACATCGGAGGGTGCCGTTCCACCTAAGGCCACTGGTGGAGAAGGAGCTGGAGCTCCTCGAAGCACAAGGGGTAATCGAGAAAGTATCCGGGCCGACGCCCTGGGTGTCCCCGCTAGTCATCGCGGAGAAACCGAAGCAGCCAGGCGCCATACGCCTGTGCATCGATATGAGGCTGCCAAACAAGGCCATCAAGCGGGAACGCCATATTACGCTGACAATGGACGACATCATAGCGGATGTCAACGGTTCGAGGTGGTTCTCCAAAATCGACCTCAACGCAGGTTACCACCAACTGCCGTTGTCAAAAGAAAGCAGGTACATCACGACTTTCAGTACTCACCTGGGGCTCAGAAGGTACAAAAGACTGAACTTTGGAATATCCTCGGCGGCCGAGGTGTTCCAGAACACGATCAGAGAGATGTTATCTGGCCTGCCTGGCGTGCTCAACGTCAGTGACGACATCCTGATCCACTCAGCGACAGCCGCCGATCACCATAAGCACCTCCGGAGCACGCTAAAACGCCTAAGTGAACATGGGGCAACACTCCATAGGGACAAATGCCAATTCTTCCAGCCCTCCCTGGAATTCTTCGGGTACGTGTTCAACCAAGAAGGCATTCAAGTAGACCCGAGGAAGTCGCAGGCCATCAAGAACGCACCCGCCCCGACGACGCCCACAGAAGTGCGGAGCTTCCTCGCGATGGCCACTTATTGCGGGAGGTTCATCCCTGACCTGGCGACCCGAGCGGAACCTCTCAGGGCACTTACCCGGACTGACAGCCAGTGGAAGTGGGGCCAACAGGAGGAAGAGGCGTTCCAAGGAATAAAAGATGCCCTCCTAGGAGAAGCTACGCTGGCCTACTTTGACCCCGCAAAGCGGACAGAAGTCCTCGTCGACGCAAGCCCAGTAGGGCTTGGAGCAATTCTAGCCCAAGAGCAAGAGCCCGGACGATGGGCAGCATTGTCATTCGCCAGCAGGTCCCTGACGCCTACGGAGACAAGGTACGCACAGATAGAGCGGGAGGCGCTCGCCATCAAATGGGCCTGTAGCCATTTTCACCTGAACTTGACAGGACAGCCATTTATCATGGTCACCGACCACCAACCCCTCGTACCACTCTTCAAAGGATCTGCTCCCCATCCCCCGCCACGAATTGAACGATGGGCCGTGCAACTGCAGTCATATGAGATGGACGTCGTATACCGGCCTGGGGCCAAGAACCCGGCGGACTTCTTATCCCGTCACCCGACGCAACAGACGCACGGAGGTGATGATGAATCAGCCGAGCAGTACATCAACATGGTGTCCTCAGCCGCATGCCTGCGAGCCATGACCTTAGAGGAAATCAAGAACGCCGCCTGAGACGACAGTGTTTACAGCCGCACCCTACACGCTGTTCAGACGGGATCGTGGAAGGACTACTTGCATCAAGCAAACGCCTGGAACCAAGAAGACAGGGAAGGGCTGACGAAGATGTGGCGGGTGAGAAGTGAACTCAGTGCCACAGGAGACGGCCTCCTGCTGAGGGGACCCAGGCTGGTCATACCCCAGGCGTTGAGAGACCGGGCAACACAACTCGCCCACGGAGGCCATCAAGGGGCCACAAAGATGAAGACGAGAATGCGGGAAAAGGTCTGGTTACCCGAACTAGAACAGATGGTCGACGAGCTCGTCCGTCGATGCCCGCCCTGCCAACTTACCAGCGCACCGACACGACCGCTCCCGGTCATCACAGAGGAGGCATGTGAAGAACCATGGTCCAAAGTGAGCATAGACTTTGGGAGTTTCCCAGACGGACGACACACCTTAGTGCTCGTGGATGCGTTTTCCAAATACCCCGTCGTGGAAATAGTGGCCTCAACCGCATTCACCCACGTGCGCCCCTGCCTAGAAAAGGCGTACGCCATGTTCGGACTCCCACAGGAAATTCGGAGCGATAACGGACCGCCGTTCCAAGGATCGGAGTTCGCCATTTTCCTGCAACAGCAGAGAATACACCACCGGAAGATCACGCCTCAATGGCCTCAGGCTAACGGCGATGTGGAGAGATTCATGCGGACCCTGAATAAGACATTCCACATCGCCACGCTGGAACAGGCCGACCCGGAAAGGCGACTTCACGATTTCCTCAGAGAGTACCGGAGCACCCCCCACTGCACCACGCAACGAAGCCCGTGGACGCTGATGCTGCGAGGCCCGAGGAAAGACCTGATGCCAACGTGCCCTGGGTGGACACCTCCACCCCTGGACATCCAAGCGGCCCAAGGCCGGCGAGAACACCAAAACAACCAGGCGAGCGCCAGACGACGCACCGCGCCGCGGAGCCTGCGGCCAGGAGCGACCGTCCTCCTAAAAGATCGACGGCCCGGAGGAAAATTCAAGACTCACTACGAACCAGGCACCTGGACAGTGGTGGCCAACCGTGGGACCATGGTAACGGCAAACAAGGGAGGGGAGAATGTGTCGAGGAACATCTCGTGGTTCAAAGAGGTCCCTGCCAGACCAGCAAGAGGGCAGGAGGCCAGACCCTCGACAGTCACGCCCGGCGGACATCCAGAGATGCTAGAAAGCGAGCCAAGGAGCGATCCCGGCGGAGCGGAGCCCGGTGCTAGCGTCTCGCCAGGTCACCACACCTCTCCCCCTGAAGGCGACGGCCCAGAAAGAGGGCATGGAGGGCACCGAACTCAGAGGTACGATCTGAGACCCAATCCTCGCCCCAGCCAACGGCTGCGAGACTTCGCCTGTTGAGGACAGTACCCTGAGATGGTGAAGAAAGCATCCAGAGAGGCACCGAACACCGGCGAAGGACTGGGTGAGCTCTGACATATTGAGCCAAGTTTATTTGTTTTCAAGAACTGAGTTGGGAAGGGATGTAATGGTTAGCGCTCCAGTGCCTAGAGCGCTGGAGCGGAAGTCCCACCACATCCGCTGGCCAGGCGTGGCCAGCGGGGAACAAATAAAGGGAAGGCGCTCGCTCGGGGGCGGCACTTCCGACCGTACTGCTGTGTGCCGCGTCTGGTGTCCCGCGCAGCGGCCAACAAAGCGCGAGCGGCAATTACCCGCTCAGCAACACAACACCAAGGAAGCCACCAGCAACGCTGCAGCTACTGAAGTAATTAACAGCACCTCACTTGATTCAGGCCGGACCAGGCCCCTCTCATGAGTGTTAGAGGTAAACCGGCCATAACTGGCAAATGCCCGACCGTCTCCCGCGCCCCTCCACCTGTGCACGTAGCCCTTCTCACGCGCTCCTCGACCCGGGCACGTAGCCCCACTCGCGTGCGCCTCCACGAGGGCACGTAGCCCGCTCGCGCGCTCCTCCACGAGGGCACGTAGCGGCTCGCGCGCTCCTCCACCGGTGCACGTTGCTATCATCAGCTCTGGCAGCCAGCTGTAGTATCCCTTCCAAACGGGCGGCACAGGATATGCTGGAGATGAGAGCTGTCACTGCCAGCGTCTGAGAAGGAGACATTGGATGCTATGTCAGTGCACGGTAAAATACCTCATTATTTTATCTACCAAATGGCTGTCACCTTTCACACACATTTGAAGTCCCGTCCTTTTGCACGCTGGCCTTGTTAACTTCAACTTTTAATTGTAACTACAAGTCCAAGTGGACTCCAGAGGGCCCAGATGTGTCTGGAGGAGGGAGCCTCTTCTCTGATTTCAAAGGCCACGAAGTGCATCTTTTGGAAAATGTAGAAGGGAAGATCACATGTGAGACACACACTCCCTGATGCACAAGTAATCAACACGAGCAGAATTTGTATTGCGAGATGTATGTGATTGACATGCATTCTACCGTTCCGAAGCATGTTTTATTAAACTGGAATACTTTGGACATTGGAAGTGTAAACTCAAACTTTCAATTGAAACTACAAAACCCTGAATACAGCTTAAGTCAGATCTCCCAGAACATGTCTCACATGAGTCACGTGGCAGAGAAACATAACATAGAATGCCTTTTACATATGAAAAAGGAGTACCAACTATTTACTGGATTCATTGGGAATATGCAGTGTAGTGACAAGAGATGGAGAAATGAAGGAAAAGGATGAGAGGGGTGGAGAAGAGGACACAAAATGTAAGTAAAGTTTGAGAAGATAGAGAGGCAAACCAAAAGAGGAGGGAGGGGTGAGAGAGGAGTCAGGTTTGATGGCATGAGAGAAATAAAAGGAAGCATTGAGAAGGGAGAGACAAAGGAAGGAGAGAAATCTAGAGACAAATGCAAGGGGTTGAGAGTGACAAAGGTATAAGGTAGAAAGTGAAAGGAGGAAAGGCAAAAGATGGGAGAGGAGTATGACTGGAGGAGGGAGAGACCAATAGAAGAAGGAGATGAGAGAGAGAAAGAAAGTGAGGAGTGTGGGGAGGAGAGAGGCGATGAGGAAGAGGAGTTTTGATGGGACGAGAGAAGCACCAAAGCAGAAGGGAACAGGAAAGGGGAGAGACAAAATGAGGTCCACGTGCCAGCTCCCCCGCGACAGTTCTCCTGTCCAGCTTGCCCACAGTCCGCTACCCTCTGCTGCCTAACATCCTGCTGCCCCTTTCTTGCTCTGTTTTGCCCTTTCTGCTAATTTTTCTGCTCCCTGTTTTGCCTTTCTCTGCTCGTTTTTCTGCCCTCTGCTTTGCCTTTTCTGCTTGTTTTTCTGCCCTCCATTTTGCCTTTTCTGCTTGTTTTTCTGCCCTCTGTTTTGCCCTCTTCTGCTCTGTTTTGCCGTTTCTGCTCATTTTCCTGCCCACTGTTTTGCCTTTTTTTGTTTGTTTTTCTGTCCACTGTTTGACCTTTTCTGCTATTTTTTCTGACCTCTGTTTGCCTCTTCTTCTGCTCTGTTTCCCTTTTCTGCTTGTTTTTCTGCCCTCTGTTTTGCCTTTTCTGCCCTCTGTGTTGCCTTTTCTGCTCGCTCGTGTTTCTGCCCTGTTTTGCCTTTTTCTGCTTGTTTCTTCCCGCTATTTCCTCAAGAACTGTCACAGGGAGAGTTGGCACGACCTAGACTTCACACCTCAGCGCCCAGATACCCCCAGGGGTGACAGTGCTGCGCTCTATAAATGCTGATTGGTTGATTAATTGATTGCTTGAGAGATGGTAGAGGCCAGAGGAGGGAGAGACTGAAGGAGGGGGAAAAGCACTAGAAAAGCAGAGAGGTAAGGCAGGAAAAAGAGAAAGGCTGGAGAAGAACTAAGAGAATAGAGGAAGAGTATAGAATAAAGAGGAAGAACATGAGCGAGTGTAACGAAATGGGAGAACAAGCCATTGGGAGAGAGAGAGACAGAGTGAAAGTATGAGGATGGGAAGAGTAAGTGTAGAGGAAGGTGAGCACAAAGGGAGGGAAGGAGGCGTAAATGGGAAAGGATATTGAAGAGAGGATGGTGATAAAGTGCTAGGAGTATCCTGGGCTGTAAAGAGGGAAAGGATGGATAGTGCATTATATATACTACCCTAGTTTTATGTGGTCCAGTGGTCTAGGGGACTGATGTTGCAGTGGGTAGTAGTTGCAACATCCACTGATTCTGGGAGGAAGTGATAAATCTGGAGATAATACACCAGTAGAATTTTCTTCACCATAGTGAGAAAATGGTAGAAGAAACACTCCTAGTGGGCTGCCAGCAGCAGCTTGGGCTATTCTGTATTCATGGTGGCAGCTGCTTTAAGCTGCCTCTAAGCTCTTCTCTTGTACCTGGATATTAACAGACAGATGGAGCAGGGAAGACCCCACTTTCAGTTTATGCATGCCATGCTGGTCTGCTGCTCATGGGGTACAAGTCAATGCACCCTGCAGCTCAGATGTGCCACTATTTCTCATTGAGCCAACTGTCCCAGGTTACTAAAGCCCACTTGAAGCCCTTCATGACCATTATATCGAGAAAACTGTTATTTGAAAACAATCTCGTTACACTAACACAATTGCCTTGTATTCCACTCACGATAAAGTGCCACTCAAAGTGTCACACATGAGGCATTGAAATGTCACACATAAATGCACTGGAAATATGGAAATGCCACAAGTAATTCAACTGAAAACTTGGCAGCTATGGGAGATGGGTGCAGGAGCACTGGAGTGAAAGTGCAGGATGCGAGACCCGAAATAAAAGGTGAAACCTACAGACAATGTAGGGTGTGGTGACACGCCTGGAAATAGGAAGGCTAATGGCTTTTTAAAAATCTTAGTTTTTAGGTCTCGCCTAGGCAGGGCTTGCGCTGTCTCTTCCATACATGCTGTATCTAGGATATGGTCTTGGAAAAAATGCCCATCTTTTTCATTGGTTCTTCTTGCTGTCCTTCCTAAATGCCTGCTTTTCATTGGTTAATATGCTTAGTAGTCCCTCCTTTTCTACTTTTGTAACTTCCCATGAGGACTGCCCCTTTTACATGTCATGTTACTCTTCATGTTAAGTTGTGGGACTTGAAGAGCACTCTTTTATTTTTGTTGGCCTGCATGTGTGTTATCTTTTCTTTGGGCAGGCTGAAAGGTTCCCGGCAGATTCATTAACCAGTGCTTCTTCTTCAGTTGTTCTGCACACGCTTTGTGCTTATGTTATTTTTTGTTTATTTAAACTTTTACTGGCTTCGCACAATGTTAATTTTATTTTGCTTTATTTTTGTTGCTGTCGTCACACTTTGCCATTCCCTCTCCGTGTTCACGGTTCCTCTGCAGCTCCTAGCTGCATATTTTTTTTTACTTTATTGGCATTCCTGAAATTGTGATGGATAGTTAGTTCCCCAGGTCCGAAGTCGGCAGCTGTGTAGGTTACGCCACAGCCTCTCTCCTGCTTGTCTAAGTTTTCTTTTCCTTTTGCTTGGTAAGCTCTCCATTTGTAATATCAGTTGTGTACAGCAGGTGGCGCCGTTGTATTACTTCTTTTTCTTGTTATGGCAAAGCAGCCATAAGTTCCAAAGGGCTGTCACAGCCTTTAGGCTGGAACCTCTTTAAGACACCATTAACAGTTCCCGCGTTACCAGCGGCACTGTTATGTCAGCTGGTTACAGGAAAATAACCCGCGCCTTGTTATTTTCAGGTACCCCGTTATTGGACATTCATGAAAATATACGTATCTGCCTAGCACCGTCTTATCGGTTGATGCATATTGTTTAATCAGTTATGAATAGTTGGCCATTTAATGGAAAATGCCGTATCGAGGGAATACTTCTTAAATATTTAAGTGGTGTATTATCTGTCCACAGGCACCTCATACGCAAAACACCGGTTTAATAACCAAGGCCTCCTTTGAGTCCTTTCCTTCTTTCCTTCCTAGGACACTTTTTTTCTAAACCCAAAAACTGAAAGTAAAATTAAGTGTACTCTTTAAAATACTCACTTCTCTCATTGTTGTTCTAGAAAAGCATTAGGGATGCCTGATCGAAAGAAACTGATGCATTGGGCTCATCAGACGTCTTTTGAAGGTCTCACTGCCCCTAAAGAAGCGCTCGTGTGGCATGCTGTGCCACACACCAAGGGCTGCAAGGCAAGTCTTGCAGGTATCCACCTGGCACCATCTCTTCCAAGTGACAGAAGCTATTTGCCTTTTTACTAAATACTTACCTTCCATCTCCATCTTGTCTACCAAATATTGAGACTGGATGCGTCTTAGATCGAGAGAAGTGGATTACTGACCCAATTTAGTCCCTAAACTGGCTCCAGGCAAAAAACGGGGCCCCTTAGTTACACTGCTGCCGCGGAACACTTCAACTGAACCCCCAAATCATCAGGGCCAACTTTAGCCAGCCATAACTTTCTAGACCTCAGCACTATGGATTCTGGGAGTTGAAATTTCCCTTTTTTCGTGTAAGTTTTACAAAAGACTGCAGCAGTAGTGTGGACTGGCAAACTTGTTAGGACAGCTGCATCAAAGTTTGCAGGGCAGCTCTCCTGCTGATTCAAGGTTGTATTTAGCAACCCAGGAGTAGAAGTTCTTAAACAACAACGATCCTCTACACAAAATCTTTAATAGCATGTCTACAGACAATAGTGTTGCTAAACGGGAGACACTTTGAATAGTGTGCCAAGTTCAGTGTATACAGTGTCAGAGAGCTGGCCTGCGAATGATCTCTCATGTTTTTAGTCTTCCCGGTTCCGCAGCTTGTTTTATGTTCTCTGTATGCACACAGCATTTTGGCATTTGTTTCTTTCCAAGTTGTGCATCTGAGCTGGCTGTCCAAGAACATATTAGTCAGGTGATAACCCTACTTTTAGCGCACAATGGACATTTTGAATAGCCATGCGGTGTTCCAACGTTTGGTGACATGTTCTCATTTAACCACCAAAACAGTCTTCAACAGTGTTCGCTCCGCTAATGAGAACTGAGAATCCCTAATACATGTAATCTCTCACTATATTATACAAGTCCCTTGTCACATATTATTAAGCCTCAGCTTTTGAAAACTTGTAAATATAGTGAATAGAGACTTATTCATTTTTGTATGATCTCTCTTTAACCTTTTCATTTACCACTCTCTTTAGTTTAGTAAAGGTTTAATGTTGCAAACACGCATCATAAGTAAATTACTAATAATAAAGCTAAAAAACAGCCCGGATAAATTTTACAAAGATAAAGAGACAATCAACAACTTTATACCCCATGACATAAAAGACATAGCGTGCACAGCTTGTCCAAATCCAAAGCACATACTCCTACCACACACAGCACATTTGAACATCTCATAATTCCATGCCACATAATTCAACTATACATAATTCCACTCCACAGCATTCCATGCCACATAATTACAATCCTAAAAATTAAAAACCACATATTTCCACTTCACTCCAAACCTCATAATTTCCACAACAATTAATAGCACTCCCGCAACTTAATACCACTCCAAACCACATAATTACACTCCACACAACTCAATTCAACTCCAAACAATTCAACTACACATAATTCCACTTCAACCTACATAATTACACTTCACGCCACATATTTACACTCAACTCCAGAGCACATAATTACACTCCACAAAATACAACTCCGCAACATGCCACATAATTACACTCCACACAATTATACACCACACCATGCCACATAATTCTACACAACACCACACAATTCCACAATTCAGCACCACACAATTCACCACACAACATAATTACACTTCACATAACAGCACTCAACACCACATAATTCAACTCCTCATAATTACACTCTACTCCAAACCACATAAATACACTCCACATAAATCCAGTCTATGCCACATAGCAACACTCCACATAAATACACTCCACATCATTCTACATTATACTACTCAACATAATTTTCACTCAACGCCACACACTTCCATGCCACATAATTCACCTCTACACATTTCCATTCCACACCACGTAATTATACAACAAACCACATAATTCAACTCAACAACATAATTACACAACATACCACATACATCCAATCCACACCACAAAATTCCACATCATGCCACAAAATTCAACAGCACACCACATAAGTAAACTCCACTACGTACCGCTCCACAACACAAAATACCAGTCTACATAATTACAGTCCATGACACACAATTCCGCTCCACATAATTCCAGTACACTCAATACCACATAATTACTATCCACATTATTCCCCTGTACACCCTGCCACATTATTCCACTACACAAATCCACTCCACAGCACACAATTCCACCACACATAATTGTACAACTAACAATTCCAATCCAACCCACATAATTCCACTCCAGAGCACATACATCCACTCCACTCCAAACAAAAAACGCATAGGTAAAAGAAAGACATTGTCATTTACGATGTCAGTAGCTTTAAGTCTCACAAATGCGAGACCTATTGCATTGCAAATGCTTGTTTCAAGAGTACTGACGTAGCAAATAAGATATATGCAAGACATGAGACAGGAGCTGTTCTCTGGCCCCAGATATGTTTATTTTTGATACATAAAAGCAAATAAAAAACATAAACAGTGAACATAAGACGTCCTTCGCATGTCGGGACCAGTGGCGACGTGTCCTTGAGACTGCGGGATAAACCAAAAGCAGGTGAGCTGGGGGTCCATGCTTCTGTGCGGGGATATGGGTGGGCAGCATGGGGAAGTCAGCCCCTAATTGTTGCAGAGGTCGCTATTGCAGCAGGCCACCACTGACAGCTTGTTCTTTGTTTCTTTCAGGCAATCGGCCACTTTGATGCACTTGCGATAGATGACTGCAGAAGGAGAAACGAAGCGGAAAGGAACGTTTTAAGGATTTCATTTTAAATGCGCTAAGTATTGCCCTGACATGCGCTTCAGCGTATTAGCGCCGGAGTTTGGCAGCCATTTGTGAGAGGATGAATGCGTTTGCGGGCGAAATGGGGAATATTTCCTTGGGTGAGGCCTGACATGGTGACCATCAGTGCCACAGAGATAGTGAATGTTACGACTGGTGAGATGGTGATGTGAATGTCACTGGTGGTGAGATGGGAATTGATACTGCGGTTGACGTCTGTCCTGGTGAATGTTACTGCCATAGAGATGGTGAAGCGGGTGAGATGGTGAATATTGCAGTGGGTGAGGCCTGACATGCTGAATGTTGCTGTCAGAGTGAATGTGGGTGAGATGGGAAATGATCCTGCAGCTGAGGTTTGAAGATGGTGAATGTTACAGCTGGTGCGGCGGTGAATGATTCACGGGGTGAGATGTTGAGTGTCGCTGCTGGTGAGACTGTGATGTCATTACGGGAGAGGTCTCGAGTGGCGAATGTCACGCCTGGCCACTCGTTACTCACCAGCTCCACCGATGGCCCCGAATTCATCTCCAGCCTCGGGCTTGTCGGATGGCATGATGGCCTTTGTGTGTGTCCGCTGGCACACTTCTCCCGCTTGGCAGGTCACCACCTTCTTCTTCAGACAGTTAGACGGGGTATTACACTCGTAGCACTGCACTTCTGAGTAGGAGCCTGAAAGAGATGGGTTCATCACTACCCGCAGACCTGATATCGCCAGCCCATTCCCCAGACCAGGTGTGACCTTCAGTCGGCCATGCCACCCCCTCTTCAGAACCTGTCTCCCCCACCCCCAGGCCTGGCCACCCCTGGGTCTAATACTCCCAGCCTTGGGTCTCATACTCCCACCCACCTGAGACTAGTGCAACCTTACCCGGTGCCTGGCACCGCCACCCTCCTCTGGGACGATATGGCCTCCAGTTGGCCTCTTAATTACCATCCTTTGACTTGAATGACAACCCTTGGGCCTGGTTCTAGAGCTTCACTTCTGGATACATCATGAATTATTGGGTGCATTTGTGAACTCACGGGCTCCTCCAACCTTTAAAGTGGTTGTGGAGAGGGAGAGTTACTGATCTTTCCAACACTGAATCAAAGCAGGAGAGGTTCATTGGAGACTGCTGCACTTAAAGTGCATTGAGGTGTTCAGTAGGCCCTTTTGCATTTAAAGTGCATTGTGAAGTTTATCGTCGGAGGATGCTCCTACATTTAAGAAAGCCAATAAGGCTGACGTTTGCATGAAGTGCTATTGGCTTTACCAATTCTTGTTGCTGTGCTAGGGAGCAAACGCAAACAAAAAAAACTGAAAAATGGATGCTACAGAAAAAAAGGTTGCTAGGTTTTTCAAAGCATCCACTTTTCAGATGCTGTTATCAGTGCTTGCTCTTCGCTGCTGCTGGGCTGCTCACTACCTGTTAAACAGTCCCTCGTGCATTGTAATGGAGGTGCAAGGGCGCACTCAAACACCACAAGATTAGCAACATGCTGTGTAGCATTGGCAAATATACAAAAAAGGTGCAATAATGGCGCTGCAGTGTAGGCGTCATTTGTAGGTGTGCGCATGTGTGATGGCATGTGTCATTACGCATGCGCACCAACAACATGAAGCAGGCACGATTTATTTTTCCTCTGATCCAACATGGATTGTCAAATAAAGAAAAAAAATGAGTGCCAAGGAGGAGCAGGTTGGGGGTAGAAACAGGAGTGCGCTGGGGAGGGGAAAAGCTGCACAAGAGGGAGAGCAAAGGGGCCAAGGAAAAGAAGCGCACGAGCAAGAAAGCAACACAGAGAGTAGGGGAGGCAGAGAGTTTGACGGGGGAGAAGTCCAAAGGAGAGAGCTTGCAACACAAGGGAGGAAGCATCATGGAGCACAGCGGGGGTATTTGGTGAAGGGAGGAGCACACGAGGGAGAGAGATAGAGAGCACATGCACGCTTATCGAGTGTTTAACGAAGAAGAGAAATGTAGTTCCGTTGAAATTAGTGGTGGAAGGATAGAAGCCAGCCAGTCAGAGAGAGGGTAAAGAAGCTATGCTCCAGGGGCGTGACAAACACAAGATGGACAGGCTGGGGCAAGGAAAGCCATTGAATAAGAAGACAAGCATAGAAAAGAAACAATAGATTCAACCACTGGTCATCAGTGGGTGGGCTAGCTGCCCCTATAAGAGATTGGCAAGCCCACAATAAGTTCACAATAGGTCTTTTGCAAAGAGACAGTTTGCGCGGTCTGGTAGGCTCAACCAGTAAAGGCTCCTCCATTATGACGGAGGAGCGTCGTCCCACTGCCAAAAATGCCCCCCAGGAAAGCCCCAGAGATGAAAAATAAAATGATAATAAAGTTAATTTATTACCAATTTATTTCTCATCCACCCGTCCAGAACCGAGTGTCAGGACGGAGCGGGCCATAGCTGCAGCAGGGAAGAGTGGTGGGCTGGCTGTGCACTTGGTTTAAAGTGTGCTGTCTCTTTTGCCGGCCAGCAACAGCCAGCCAAACATGCACATTTTAAACCTCTCTAACCCCGCTGTCTTAGACAGTTGGATGAGAGAAAGCACATGCCTCCAGTGCTCTTGAGAGTGTTGAGAGAGACCTCTCCCTCCAATCCTGGCGCTGATCTCAAGCTGGTTACCAGCATGAGAACAGCACCAGGATTGGTTAGGGGAATTTGCTGTAGTCCGAAGGAGACAGGACAGGGGCGAGGAGGACATCGGATGTCGTGCAGCAAGCAAGGTCAGTGGTTATTTGTTTTTTTTACGTTCGCCACTCACCTTGCATGCATGCACGCACGCACGCACCGACCATACATTTGCCCGCCCCCATCCACACTGCTTACTTGCCAGACACCACTGGGCTCAACCTAAAAATGGTGACACTGAAATGTGATTGAAAATGGTGCAAACCAATTGCTGGAGGTTCCAGAGCAGAAGAAGTCGACAGCCAAGGAGGGTGACCCAAAGCCACTTACTCCAGGTTTTCGTTTGAGAAATTGAGTTCATAATGAAATATATTTGCAATGAATGGCACAAAAGCCTTACACGTCAATCCTAACAAGGACAAAAAGTGTAAATTCACTGGGCCTTCCAACATTTAATTAGGGTTGTGCTCACTGCATGTTTTATTGGACCCTATGATGTCAGTGGTTGGCAGTAGGGGGTCACTGACGGGACACAGCCTGTTCAGGGTTGGGCAGACCACCCCATTTCCTAACCGAATAGGGTACCAGCCACTGCCAGCCTTGGGGAGAAGCACAGTGATTGGCTAGGACTTCCAGATACCAGGGACGCCGAGCAGTGCAAAATTAACAGAAGGTGATATTGACGTAATGTTGTTAGAGGTAAGTTTTTGTTCCCTCGTATGTGAAGTCAGTTGGCAGGAAGAGAGGAAAGGAGAAAACAAATGTGACAGTGGGACTAAAGGAGGAGGTAGAAATAGGGTGGTAGGAATGAAGAACAGAGACAGAGGGAAGAAGGAGAAACGTCAAAGGAAAGGAGGAGAGTTGTAAGGGTGAGGGGAGCGGGAGCGGGATGAAAAACAAGGAATGAGGAGGAATAGAGAGCTGGAGAATGAGGATTTCAACTTGGCCCAAGTCAGATTTAGCTAAAACATCCAGTCCTGGTTTTCCTTTGCATTCAGGTATTTGAGGTTTGGCATTTTCACTTGAACGTACAAAACTACAGACAACAGAGAGCAAACAAAATTAGAAGCTATAAACTTCCTCCATCTGGCCTGAACAACTTAAAAGATCCCGCCAAGTAGCCAGAAGTAAGATGTTATGCATTGCAGTGGAGTACCTGCTTCAACCCATTTTAAGGTGCAAATAAATGACCATCCGCCACCTGGTACACTCACCGGATTTAGCTTGATCTGATTCAGCATAAGTAGAAAAAGGATATATTACAAGACAACCTGCCACCAAAGTCACCCCTCACTACTTTCAAAATCTGCACACATGCACTTCACAAGTTTTTATGGGCCTTTGAGTCAAAAGGTCCCACACGTCTGACAATTATTCCTAAATCACATAAACCCCCCCCAGTGAAAGACAAAACAAGCAGCTACAACATCTGACGCCATCTTGTGATTCTAGCCATGTTGGCTGCCTCACCATTAACAACTGTTCTTTGAAATCTCCAAAAAGATTTTGCAGCACGGGAGCCGTGAACGAGATCCAGGAACAGCCTGATGGGCCTGCTTGCAAAGTAATTGTTATAATAATTTTCTCCTGTAGCCAGGGCTTTAAGTGAGCCGGGTCCTGCCGGTGCTCAGCACCGCCATTTCTGAGGCAGGTGCTGAGACGGGGGTTCACTGATAGAATATCGATGACAAAATCATCGATATTAAAAATATAGATAAAAATATAGAATACAAAAATATCGACTCCCATACCTACACAGGTAAGTACAAAAATATCGAATCAAAAATATTGATGTAAAAAATACCGATTTAAATATATATATATATATATATATATACGATAAAATAATATATATTAAATATTAATATCAATTTTAACAAAATAAATTAAATGTAATATACATTTTAACAAAATATAACAAATAAACTTAATTAAAAAAATAAAAAACACACAAACATAATTTATACATATATATATATATATATATATATATATATATATACTTTAAAATAATGAATAAACTATTATCTTTAATTTATTTTAAAAGTTTAAAATTATATAAAAATAAAATATATATATATCAATAATTTAAAATATAAAAAAAACATTCTACAATAATTTAAGACTTTAAACTATTAAAAAATATTTAAACTTAAATTTCCCAATACAATCAGTGCAACAGTAGGGAAAATGTTGGATAGCAAAATAATTAAATTTACTATTCCCACTCCAGTGAGAGCAACAGTAGGTAAAGTGTTGGATAGTGGAGGGGAAAAAATTACTATTCCCACTCCAAAGAATGCAACAGTAGGGAACGTATTGGATAGCGGAGGAGTAAAAATTACTATTCCCACTCCAAAGAGTGCAACTGTAGGGAAAGTGTTGGATAGCGGAGGGGTAACAATTACTACTCCCACTCCAAACAGTGCAACAGTAGGGAAAGTATTGGATAGCGGATGGGTAAAAATTACTATTCCGACTCCAGTGAGAGCAACAGTAGGGAAATTGTTGGATAGCGGAGGGGAAAAAAATATTATTCCCACTCCAGTGAATGCAACAGTAGGGAAAGTGTTGGATAGTGGAGAGGTAAAAATTACTATTCCCACTCCAGTGAGTGCAACAGTAGGGAAAGTGTTGGATAGCGGAGGGGTAAAAATTACTATTCCCACTCCAGTGAGTGCAACAGTAGGGAAAGTATTGGATAGCGGAGGGGAAAAAATTACTAATCCCATTCCAAACAGTGCAACAGTAGGGAAAGTGTTGGATAGCGGAAGGGTAAACATTACTATTCCCACTCCAGTGAGTGCAACAGTAGGGAAAGTGTTAGATAGTGAAGAGACAAAAATCATGATTCAAACTCAAAAAAGTTAAAACAAAAACTAAAAAACATTATAAATTATAAAAAAACATTACAAAATACATAAACAATATTTAAAAATGAAACATTAAATATATAAAAATTAAAAATATATTAATTACATATAAAAAACCTACAAATAATATATAATATAAAATAATAAATACATTTATAAAATAAAATTCTTTTAAACTAGAAAATATTTACATACAAATAAATTAATTAATACATACATGTATTTATTGTATTTCCTACCCTATAACACCACACCAATAACAAAAAACTTCAACATTTCTAATTAAATTTGTTCCAAAATTAACATAATTTATAATCAATTTAATAAATATTATTAATAAAAAAACTAATAAACATTAATTGACTACACACACTTTAACACTATGATATCCACAACACACACCTAAATTAAACTCTGAAATAATAAAACACAATTAAAACTTATTTATAAATTAAAAACTATTACTATTAACAACTAATAATAAAGTAATTAAAATGTATTTAATGCCCACCCTTTACCCCTTTAAAAGTAAAAACAACAGACAAAAATTAATTAAACAATTACCCAAAATACATATCAAATAATTAACATTAATTAACAACTATATATTAATTGATTAAATACAAATTACTTCCCACCCTTTACTCCTATAAACACCAAAACAAACACCTAAAATTAATTACATAATTAGCATAATTAATGACCAATTATTTAATTACAATTGATTAACAGCCAATTATTAATTCATCAATTAAAAATACATTACTTCCCACCCTTAACACCTATAAACACCACAACACACACCTAAAATTAATTACACAATTACCATAATTATTTACAAATTAATTATTTAACAGCCAATTATTAATTCATCAATTAAAAAAATTACTTCCCACCCTTAACACCTATAAACACCACACACACACACCTAAAATTAATTACACAATTACCATAATTAATTACCAATTAATTAATTTAAATTAATTAACAACCAACTATTAATTAATTAATAATAAATTACTTTACACATTTAACACTATAACATCTCAATTAAACAAATATTAATAAATACAAAAATAATAAATAAATGTAATGTAATTAAATTACTTCCCACCCTATTCCCCTATAAACGCACAACCCGCTACGGAACTAATAACACAAAATTCAAATTAAAAAAAAATTCATAGCTACTAAAAATTTAACACATATATTAAAAATACGAACAATTCTTATACAAAAAAATACAACACAGACATATAAAATAAATACTAAAATACATAACATTAATAAACAAACGATATTTTTAACAACTATATTTTTGCAAACGATATTAAACACTTCAATATTTTTAACATCGATATTACTTACCTAAAATCGATATTCTTGACCACGAGAATCTGTATGTCGATATTTCTGACCCACGATATTTGCAACTCGATATTTGCGCAAGTCGATATTTTTGAATCGATATTCTGTCTCTGCACCTGAGACGGGTCCCTATCGGGCTCTCCATTTTTGCCCTCAGCCTCAGGGTGAAAAAAAAAAATCTTAACTCTGGGGCAGTACCACCCTTCACTGCCTGTGACTTCAACGAGACTCGGTATAGCTCTTTCAGTTTCATCATGTCAGAACTGAAGCATTTTCAATATTATATACAACGAAGCCGTAGTTGTTGCTTCTCTATCTTACGCAGCTAACAACCATTTACAAAGCCAACAGTCCTGACTTCTTGTAGGTGTAAGCCCTGCCTGTAGCCCTGAAGAGTTGCACGTTCGTTTTGATAGGCCATGGCACAGACACCCGTATGCGTTTTCAGATCGCGCTTTACAAGAAGTGCACAAAAGGGATGTTCTCTTTTTGAGACATTGCAAACCTTGATGGCTTTTGTGCAGTGAAAATATTATACCACGGTGTACTTGCAGACTTAGCACAGGCACGACAGTGCATGCACCCCTCATGCACAGAGCAACGTACGCGCACACATACACACACACAGACCCCAAGTTACAGTATCAACCCAGCGCCGCCACACTGTGTCGCATCAGAAAAATGCACTTGAATCAACACAACATTGCAGTCAGGTGTTCAAGTCACAGTGCCTGTTGTTATTCATGAGCATTCCATTGCAACACCAAACAGAGGAGCACAAGGGAGGCTGATGAATGCCCACACCTCAAACACTACCCCTTGAGATGCGACTACAACTGGGCCAAAAATGCAGAACCACTGACGTAACACCGGCACACATTTTTTGACACATTCCAATCTTAGCTAGTGTGCTCAGCTTATGGATGCTGAAATGTGCACCTGTGCCCTGGAGTGTTCCATGTTGAGAGGGGGGTTCTGCCAACACTAGCCCTAGCCTTAACTGTGCTTTAAAAACTAAAACTAAAAGCTCTGGGCTGTGCCGAACGGCCTCGCTTAGGCTGACTTTTTTTTGTCACAGTAGGGCTGCAAAACTGCGCCACCTGGGCTAGGAGTTATCAGGAGTGATTCTGGGCCACGTGTATTAGGACACACCCTCAGTCACAGAGGCTGTTTGTTATATGTGACTCTTAGTTATGCTTCTTAGACCCGCCCTCTTTCAGAGACTCCCCTCGCCATTTTCAGCCCACGTAAAGCACTGACTGTACGCAAGGCCGGCCTTTCGCACGTACTTGCTAGGCCCACGCTCAGGGCACAGACTTCCATAGGGGAGCTGGGTTCCCTGAGGAAGTCTTCCTATGATGACTTTGGTCAAAGGAAAGTGTGGAGGGTGTAGTGATCTGCTGATCACTGGTCTAGTTGTTATAATGCACCAGCCACTCCCCGAGGGCTGGGTTACACCCACCCCACACCCATCCAGCAAAGGCGTCACTGGACATGTGACCCTGCCAATAAAAGGGGCCGGGCGCACGTGTCCTGGGCCAGTTCTACCCACCAAGTACAGTGTCTGTGTGTGCAGTCATTCTAGCGTGCATGAGGGCCTAGGGCCCTGCACCATAACAGAGGGGACGCCAAATTTGGTTTCGTCCAGGGCGCTCTCTTAGCAACGGCTAGCTCTGGTCATAGGTTTGGGAAGAGTGTTTATTATCTTGGATATTTTTCGGGGCCTTTAGAGTTTCTTTTAGAGGTTTATCAGGACTGCAGAGAAGAGGTGTTGGGATGTCTGAGAATGACACAGTTCTGGCTATGTTAGTGAAACTTTGACCAGAGGGGATTCCTGAGGTGATTCAGGAGACATCAAAGAGCCTGGCTTTATGTTCTTGAGTGGACTCTTTATATTTCAAATTGGTGGCAGATGAGGTTTCAAGGCCCATTCAGGTATTAGGAAGAAAAAACCTTCACAGTATACCAAGTGACCAATAGAGTTACAGCTACTAACGGTGGAGTGCACGGCCAATCTTTCTGACTCTTCACTACTACAAAAGCATTGCAAAAATGAAATAAATGCAAAATAGCCGACGAGAATGAGGAGGTTGCAGAGCCTTATAAAGGTTATATGTACCCATAATGTGCAATGTGGGTGTTGGCATAATAGCAATTTCTGTTCTGACTATTCCCCCAACTTCTTCTCCTATTCTGTCTGGGAAGAGGTGTGGTGCAGCGGCCAGGGCGGCTGACTCCGGAACACGGGGGCTCACGGTTCGATCGCCGGCAGCAGGTTAGCCCAGCACCTTGTGACTCTGGGCAATAACTCGCTTAATCTTCCCAACGGCCCCCTGCGCCGGGACACCTCTCCGGAGGTAGCTGTGCGCTTTACAAATGCTGGTATTTCATTTCATTTCTATGCACCTTGTCTCTTTATTCTAATTTGCACGCAATTCAGCAGATATCGGAGATGGCATGATCCAGAAGGAGATGCACTTTTGGAAAAGTGTCCATTCTTTGATAAAATTGGCTTTGAAGTGGTCAGTGAAAAAGCCTTTGGAGATGCATCAGGACAGAGTGTATGCCCACACACAAGTTCGAAAGTCGAGTAGCGGTGTTTGCGGTAGAGTCAGCTAACACTAATGTCGGTGGAGGTGAAGCATGGCAGGAGTTGTGCTGGCCTGGTGGTGATGCACAGAGGAGAAAATTACCTGGTGCTGGCCTCCCAGGGGTCTTCCTTTCAGAGCAGGTTGAGCATGCTTGGGTGAGATACAATGGTAGTGGTTTCGAACACGGGTAGTTTTGATGAATATATTTCATAGGAGGCGTTGGCAAGTCCTGGTCCATTGAGAAGGCCCAGAAAAAAATATGTAGAGGAATGTAGTCCTTACTTAATTTGTGCCAGTGGTTACCAGTGGGCTCTACCAGCACTTATTTCCTGGGACCAAGAATTTCCATTCTCTCACACTGTCCTGGTCCATACTGATGCTCCCTTAGTTCACGGAGTAGCAGGACATACAGAGCAGTCTTTTTTGAGTTTCACAAAGATTGAGGCAATACAAGAAGGGCTATGGAGCAAATCTTGGACACCAGCACTTATTCTTTTACATATTAAGCACTGTTAAGTAGCATTTATTAATAGATCGCAAAGCTGATGAAGTTTAATATACTTGCGAAGTTGAGGGGTCTACAATTTCACAAAGCAATGGACCTGTAATATAGAAGTGGCCCCATGTGTTTAGATTCAGGGGGTGCAGAGGTAAGTTGCCTTCTATGAACAACACTTACCCACCTTCATTCCAGTCCCTTGCCCCGCCCTTTTCTACCCATTTCCCCTTAATGTAGGAGACCTACTCACCTTGCAAGAAAAAGGCGGCAGCCACCACGCAGATCAGCAGGGCCCTCATTTTGTCCTCAGTCCTAGAAGTGGGCAGGTAGAAGCTGGAGTTAGTGTCTGAGTTACTAGAATGTCATCATTAGAAAAAGATTTGGCAACGCAAGCAGCTTCCCCAGTTCTTAATTTGTGCTTTTATTTGTAGGTGGTGGGCACCAGCACCAGGGGTGGCCCTTCATTGTGGTGGCAGGGCACCTCCTCCCTCCATTTTCCAAAGCACGATTTGTGTCTGTTAGTCTGAGCAAAGGTCAGCCTGACAGACACTCACCTTGTCAGGGTCAGGCAGTCAAGTGCTTTACATGGGCTAATGCACAGGTGCCTGAGTGCAGTGACCTCATCAGTCCAGTGAAGCCCTGTGAGGTCCTCCCCCTCATGATGAGAGGGAGCGTCACAAACAGAGTCAGGTTTAAGCGCTGAAGTGTTCAGGGATGACTGTCTATCAATGGCCCCTCATCACAGAGTGGAGTGGGGTCAGAAAGTATCACTGACCCTACCCCAGTATGTAAGGGAAGGTCCGCCCCACCTAGGGCTGACCCAATACAATGTTAACCAATGAGAGGAGGTAGCAGATCTTCTATGTTTCCCTTCCCTCCTTGAAGCCTCCAGCTCCTTTCGGTGCCTTCGTACTTGTGAGTGGATGAATGTCAGAGAGTGTGCGCGCTGGTGAGTGGATGGATGTCAGCGAGTGTGCGTGCTGGTGAGTGGATGGGTGTCAGAGATTGTGCACGCTGGTGAGTAGATGGATGTCAGAGAGTGTGCGGCTGGTGAGTGGATGATGTCAGAGAGTGTGCGGCTGGTGAGTGGATGAATGTCAGAGAGTGTGCGCGCTGGTGAGTGGATGGATGTCAGAGTGTGCGCGCTGGTGAGTGGATGGATGTCAGCGAGTGTGTGCGCTGGTGAGTGGATGGGTGTCAGAGAGTGTGCACGCTGGTGAGTGGATGGATGTCAGAGAGTGTGCGGCTGGTGAGTGGATGATGTCAGAGAGTGTGCGCGCTGGTGAGTGGATGGGTGTCAGAGAGTGTGCGCGCTGGTGAGTGATGGGTGGAAGTGGCTATGTTCATGTATGCCCGCCTCTGCTCACCCCACTATTCATAACAATGACTAGCTGTCAGTGACCAGCACGAATTTTGGGGACAAGTTATTTTTCATCATCAGAGACAGAGGGAGAATGGCCGTAAAGCAGAAATAAGGAGAAGAAAGATAAAAAACCGTGGCAAAGGGAGATAGCAGGGATAAAGAGACAAGAAGTGTAGAGGGGTGAAAGAAAGAGGAATGCAGTGGACTCAAGACTGGACAGCCTTGGTATTCAGCAACCTCGGCATTTGGCGGGACGGGGCCCTAAAATGTTTGGTCCCCTGTGCTTCTCTTTTTATAAAATAATCAAGAATTATCATAGGTTTTGGGGGGTTCGCATTTATCAACATGCACAACAGGAACAAAAGTATTGGGGAACTTACTGGGCACCCCCGCAGTCATTCGCCAGGAAAGGAGGCTGTCTTGTGCATGGGAGAGTAGGGCTGGCTGCAGTGGCGGCTGGTCCATAGGGGCGCCGGGGCAGCGCCCTAGTAGGCAATCAACACAAAAAGAATGGGGCAGCAAGAATGTAAGCAGACGAATTGACAGCGACAATTGGTCTGTTTACATTTCCGGAATCCGGCCTGTGCTGGCAGCTGCTTCACAGGTGAAAGTGTGCATGTCAACAAACGCACAGCGCACGCAGGCGAGAGCAGCAGGAGTCCAGAACTGGACTCCCGACTGCGCATCTGCGAGAAGATCGCTCTTTATTTCAGCTCCCCACTCCATTCACAATACATTAGGTATGCTGCGCATGCCTAGTGTAGTGCAGGAGTCTGGAGATGGGATCCTGCTCGGGCGGTGACATACAGTCGCCCTATGCCCTGTCACATGCCAGGATACAGCCGAGTAGCCGCCCCCAGTCGCATCCAGTTTTCTGATTTGCCAGTCAAGCAAAAGAGAGGGGAGAAGTTAGTTCCACGTCTTGTGAGAGGAGACGTGATGCGATGCGGGACCGGAGGAGATGCCTGGAAAGTTTATTTGTTTTTATTTTATTCATATCATTAAATTAACCCCTTCGATGCTCATGACGGAGCGGTTCCGTCATGAGCATCGGTTGGGCTGTGCTTATGACGGAACCGCTCCGTCATGAGCACAGCCCCTGGGGGAAGCGCTGGCGCTCCCCCCCTGGGGCATCGATCTTGCCCCCACAGAGGGGGATGGCAGCGGAAGAGTTTCCGCTGCCACCCCCGGCCCCCCCCACGCTTCCCCATGACGTCAGCGCGCACAGCGCGCGCCGACGTCATCAGGGAAGCGCTGGACGCGCTGGAAATCATTTCTTTCCAGCGCGTCCAGAGGGAGGGTGAGTGTTTGTTGGTGCGGTGGGGCGGGGGGGCTGTAACAGCATGCCTTGAGGCATCGGGGGAGAGGAAAGAGTATTTCCTCTCCCCTGATGTCTCAATGCAGGGCATTCCTGCTTCACGATCGCGCACAGCGTCGCGATCGTGGAGCAGGAATGCCCCACTAGACACCATGGATGTTTTTATTAAATAAAGGAAGCGACCCCTTGGGCAAGGGTCGCTTCCTAGGGGGCCTACATTTTATAAAGACTTTTCTGCCCCCCCTGGGGACAGATCGACCGTTTTTTCGGCCGATTTTGGAGCCAGGGGGGGCAGAAAAGCCCACTAGATCCAGGGATTCATTTTTTAAATGAAATGGAAGCGACCCCTTGGGCAAGGGTCGCTTCCAGGGGGGCATTTTTCTTTGTTTGGACATTCTGCCCCCCCCTGGGGCAGATTGCCCCTTTTTTTGGCCTTTCTGCCCCAAGGGGGGGCAGAAACCCCCCACTAGACACCAGGGAGTTTCTTTAAATTGTGATGGGAGTGACCCCTTGGGCAAGGGTCACTTCCAGGGGGCCATTTTATTTTGTGATGGGAATTCTGCCCCCCCTGGGGGCAGATCGGCCTGTTTTTTTGCCTTTCTGCCCCCAGGGGGGGCAGAAACCCCACTAGACACCAGGGAAGTAGTTTAAATAAAAATGGAAGCGACCCCTTGGGCAAGGGTCGCTTCCAGGGGGCAGATTTTTTTTATATGTGTATTCTGCCCCCTTGAGGGCAGATCAGCCTAGTTTTTGCCCTTTCTGCCCCCGGGGGGAGGCAGAAAACCCCACTAGGCACCAGGGATTTATTACTTTTGCAAGGGGGAAAATTTCTGTCTGCTGTTTTCTGCCCCACCTGGGGGCAGATTGGCCTGGCAGACAACCTCACCCGATCCCTTGGGCAAGATCACCCCTATTTTTCTCAGCCCTATTTGAAGGCCCATCTGGCCGATTGACCATTTGGGTAGTAACATAGCGTGTTATAATGGTAATTGTTTTATTTTTTGTGAATTGCAATTGTAATGCTTTATTTCTCCTTTTTTGTTCTAGTTGAAGGCTTTTGCTCTTTAGACTGTTCCAGGTTGCGGTTTCGTTACTGGTGGCTCTGCTGTTTGTGTAGTTGCACGTGTTTGGTAAGAGAGTTTTTTTGTACAATGTAAATGAGTTTCTCTGCATGAATTTGTTTTTGCAAATGGTGTAATAATAGCAGTATGTTTGGCTTCTGTTTTTGAGTGTCAAAAACATTTTGCATTTGTGCTCGATGTGTATTTTGTTGTCTTGTGAGTAATTGGTTTTGTTTTTTTTCTTTCTAGTGGGATATCGTTTTTGCTGTGTCTCTGCAGAGTAGGTGCTGGTGAGTGTAGCTGTCTCTTGTAAGTGAATTGTATAGTTTTTGAGTATATAGATCTTTGTGATAAAGGCACACATTTTTTTACTTACTTGCTTTGCACAGTGTTGGTTGTTGTTGACTTGTTTGTGCAGTCTCCTTTCTTAGTAAGGATAATGGCTAGCCGCAGGATTACTGCTCAGCAGGTTGTTGGTATGCTTTTTGAGTCTTCCTCTGACCATGGTTCAGAGACTGACTCTGCATCTGAGGCAGAGGAGGCAGGGGACGATTCAGGCAGTGAGTTTTCTCTCCACATGGAATCATCGGATACTGAAGATACTCTTAGTGCGGATGAAGTGCCTGTGTTAGAGGAGGACATTGATGTGCCGATAGTGCGGCAAGAGGCATCTGGGCTGCAGCCTGGGGCTGCAAGGCTTTCCGTTGGTGTAGTGCGGCAAGAGGCATCTGGGCTGCAGCCTGCGGCTGCAAGGCTTCCCGTTGATATAGTGCGGCAAGAGGCATCTGGGGCAGCAAGGCTTCCCGTTGGTATAGTGCGGCAAGAGGCACCTGGGCTGCGGCATGGGGATGCAAGGCTTCCCGTTGAAAGTGCTGACCTCTGGGTTGCCCCAGGCATGGTGCAGCCGGCATTGCCAGACTTTACTGGTGTTCCCGGGTGTAGAGTGAATACTGAAAACTTTTTGCCGATACATTTTTTTCAGTTGTTTATGGACAATGTGTTTTTGGCAGAGATTGTTGAGCAGACTAATTTGTATGCCGAACAGTTTTTGAGGGACAACAGTGCCAGTCTTAAGCCCCACTCTAGAGCTAACCGGTGGACTCCCACAAATCTGGAAGAGATGAAGAAGTTCTTGGGTTTAACTTTTTTGATGGGCTTGCTAAGGAAGCCATCAATGTCTTCATATTGGTCTACTAGTCCCTTGATGGCAACTGCTATTTTTCCGGCAGTCATGAGTCGTGATAGGTATTTGCTTCTGCCTCGGATGATGCATTTTGTCGATAATGGTTTAGCGTTGCCACGAGATCACCCTGAATGTGACCGTCTTTTTAAGATTCGGCCTGTCATTGATCACTTTGTTGATCAATTTTCTGAGATCTATGCTCCAGGGAAAGAAATTGCAGTGGATGAGTCTTTGGTGTTGTTCAAGGGCCGCTTGGTTTTTAGGCAATACATTCCTAGTAAGAGGGCACGCTATGGAATTAAGCTGTATATGCTGTGTGACAGTAGGACTGGATATGTCTCTAATTTCAGAGTGTACACCGGTAAGGATTCCAGTATTAACCCCCCTGGTTGTCCGTCCACTTTTGGAGTGACTGAGAAAATTGTGTGGGAACTTGGAAGAG
The DNA here is from genome assembly GCA_963921515.1 of Calotriton arnoldi. Classification (NCBI taxonomy): domain Eukaryota; kingdom Metazoa; phylum Chordata; class Amphibia; order Caudata; family Salamandridae; genus Calotriton; species Calotriton arnoldi. The sequence goes on along the minus strand of CAWUFW010013817.1, from coordinate 378,527 downwards.
GATTTTTTAACAAAGGCCACCATTTATATGTAGATAACTTCTACACTGGTGTGCGGTTGTTCAGGGAATTGGCCAAAGTGGACACTGTTGCTTGTGGCACAATCCGCTCTAACCGTAAAGGTTTCCCAAAAGAACTTGTTTGTAAAAAGCTTGTGCGGGGACAGTGCAGTGCGTTGCGTTGCGAGGAGCTTCTAGCTGTGAAGTTTTCAGACAGGAGAGATGTCTACATGCTGTCTACCATCCATGATGAAAGCACTGCACCTGTGACTGTTTGGGGTCAGGTTGCTGAAGCGCGCAAACCTGTGTGCATTTTAGACTATAATAAGCACATGGGTGGTGTTGACAGAGTAGATCAGAGGTTGGAACCTTACGCTGCTCTTCGTAAGGCTTACATTTGGTACAAGAAGTTGGCTATCCATCTTTTCCACTTGGCAACCTTTAATGCTTTTGTTGTGTTCCAGGATTCTTGTCCTGAGTCAAAGATGACTTTTGCTAAGTTTCAAGAGTCTGTAATAGGCAGCCTTGTTTTAGTGGAACAGGCAAGTGTTCCTAGAGTTGGATTGGTGGAGGATGTTGCTAGATTGAAAGATCGCCACTTTCCTGATCACATTCCTCCCACACCCTCAAAAGACTTTCCCAGTAGGAGATGTAGAGTCTGTTGGCGAAGAGGTATGCAGAAGGAGACTCGCATGTACTGCCCCGAGTGTCCTTCTAACCCTGGGCTGTGTGTGCCTGCTTGTTTTAGAATGTACCACACGCAAAAGAAATTTTGGGAGCATCCATGAGTGGTAAAGTGAACTGCCTGGCCTCTATTGTTTAATATTTTTGGTTGAGTTTCAAGGTTGGCATTTGTGTAGTGTATTGAGTTTCAGATGTTGTGTTAGTAGATTTGTATCTATTTGCAATTTGTTTGTGTTTTCTTATTTTTATTAAAAAAAATCCTAAATGTGATGGCGGTGTGCGTGGAGTGGCGCTTGTGTGGCGGTGTGCGTGGTCTGGCGTTTGGCTGGCGGTGTGTTTGGATTGGCGCTTGGCTGGTGGTGTGCGTGGACTGGCGCTTGGCTGGCGGTGTGTTTGTACTGGCGCTTGGCTGGCGGTGTGCGTGGACTGGAGCTTGGCTGGCGGTGTGTTTGTACTGGCGCTTGTCTGGCGGTGTGTTTGCACTGGCGCTTGGCTGGCGGTGTGCGTGGAGTGGCGGTGTGTTTTGATTGGTGCTTGGCTGGCGGTGTGTTTTGATTGGCGCTTGGCTGGCGGTGTACGTGGACGGGCGCTTGGCTGGCAGTGTGCGTGGACTGGCGCTTGGCTGGCAGTGTGCGTGGACTGGCGCTTGGCTGGCGGTGTGCGTGAACTGGCGCGTGGCTGGCAGTGTGCGTGGACTGGCGCTCGGCTGGCGGTGTGCGAGTAGTGACTAGCTGCTGGTCACTACACACACTGCTAGCCAAACGCCACTCAACGCAATCCGTGAGCTGGTGTGGTTGCTGTGTCAGGAATGTGGGCGTGTGAAAGTGATGGGCCCTTGAATGGCGCTGTCTGCTGGTGTGAGTGTTGTAATGTGCTGGGCCCGCGGCTGGCGTGAATGGTTTTGTATGTGTCACACGTATGAAAGGTGTATGAATGGCCTGTAAAGAGGTTGGTGCCTTGTCGTGGCTTTACAGCTCACGAGCTGTGAGTCAATGGTTCAGTTTCTTGTCCTTTCAAGTAACAGTGCATTTCATTTTTGTGAAATCTCTGATTAATACAACTGTATATACTGAACCATCACTCACCCTCGTGCCAAATCCAACCAGTATGTATGTGTGCTTGAGGAATAGGTGGTTGTGCATAAAAATTGGTCTTTTCTGTTTTTGTCAATGTAATGTGTTGGTTTTGTGCCTGGTGGTGTGAATGGTCTTGTGTGTATCATGTATGAAAGGTGTGTGAATGGCCTGTAAAGCGGTTGGTGCCTTGAAGTGGCTTTACAGCTCACGAGCTGCGAGTCACTGGTTCAGTTTTTTTGTCCATTCAATTATTGACAGTGCATTTCATTTTTGTGAAATCTCTTGTTAATACAATTTTATATACTGAACCATCACTCGCCCTCGTGCCAAATCCAACCAGTATGTGTGTATGTTTGAGGAATAGATGGCGGTGCAGTAATCTTTGTCTGTTTTGTCTCTCTGCCAAGCTGTACATTTCATTTAAGAATAACCTAACAACTGTAGTTTTTGTTGTAAACTAAACACCCATGGGAGTGCATGGTGATGTCTCTCGTGTGGATCCCAACAAGTTATCTTACCCACAATGTCCTGCAAACCTCAAAATGTAACTGACATTTTCCTTGCATTTTTGTGCCCAAATTTTCACACTGCAGAAAGTAACAACAAATTTCCAACCCCCCAGCATTTCTCCAAGTATCCCAATAGAAATGGTACCTCACTTGTATGGGTGGGCCAAGTACCTGCGGCAGGGAATGGCCCAAAACCTATTGATGTGACATCAACATTACCTATCACAAACCAACCTGGTTTTGCATGGGGGGTCCCATGACTTTTTGGCCCGGGGCTCGGCATCCATGTAGGGAAACCTACCTGACCCATACATTTCTGGAAACTAGACACCCGGGGGAGTCCAGCGAGGTATGGCTTGTGTGGGTCCCCTATCATTCTCCTACCCATAATCCCCTGCAAACCTCAAATTTCGCTGAAAAATCCACTTTTTTCTCACATTTCTGTGTGGGAAATTTCTGGAATCTGCGTGGATCCACAAATTTCCTCCCACCCAGCGTTCCCCCAGGTCTCCCGATAAAAATGGTACCTCACTTGCGTGGGTGGGTGAAGGACCCGCGACAGGCAAGGCCCCAAAAGCTATTGAGGCGACATCAAAATTACCTATCACAAACCAACCTGGTTTTGCATGGGGGGTCCCATGAGTTTTTGGCCCGGGGCTCGGCATCCATGTAGGGAAACCTACCTAACCCATACATTTCTGGAAACTAGACACCCGGGGGAGTCCAGCGAGGTATGGCTTGCGTGGGTCCCCCATCATTCTCCTACCCAGAATCCCCTGCAAACCTCAAATTTCGCCGGAAAATTCACTTTTTTGTCAAATTTCTGTGTGGGAAAGTTCTGGAATCTGCGTGGATCCACAAATTTCCTCCCACCCAGCATTCCCCCAGGTCTCCCGATAAAAATGGTACCTCACTTGCGTGGGTGGGTGAAGGACCCGCGACAGGCAAAGCCCCAAAAGCTATTGAGGCGACATCAAAATTACCTATCACAAACCAACCTGGTTTTGCATGGGGGGGTCCCATGAGTTTTTGGCCCGGGGCTCGGCATCCATGTAGGGAAACCTACCTAACCCATATATTTCTGGAAACTAGACACCCGGGGGAGTCCAGCGAGGTATGGCTTGCGTGGGTCCCCCATCATTCTCCTACCCAGAATCCCCTGCAAACCTCAAATTTCGCCGAAAAATTCACTTTTTTGTCAAATTTCTGTGTGGGAAAGTTCAGGAATCTGCGTGGATCCACAAATTTCCTCCCACCCAGCATTCCCCCAGGTCTCCCGATAAAAATGGTACCTCACTTGCGTGGGTGGGTGAAGGACCACGACAGGCAAAGCCCCAAAAGCTATTGAGGCGACATCAAAATTACCTATCACAAACCAACCTGGTTTTGCATGGGAGTCCCATGAGTTTTTGGCCCGGGGCTCGGCATCCATGTAGGAAACCTACCTAACCCATATATTTCTGGAAACTAGACACCCGGGGAGTCCAGCGAGGTATGGCTTGCGTGGGTCCCCCATCATTCTCCTACCCAGAATCCCCTGCAAACCTCAAATTTCGCCGGAAAATTCACTTTTTTGTCAAATTTCTGTGTGGGAAAGTTCTGGAATCTGCGTGGATCCACAAATTTCCTCCCACCCAGCGTTCCCCCAGGTCTCCCGATAAAAATGGTACCTCACTTGTGTGGGTAGGCATAGTGGCTGCAACAGGAAATGGCCCAAATCGTACTGTGGAGACTTCAAAATTACCTATAGCAAAACTACCTGGTTTTGGGGGGGGCACCTGAGATTTTGGCCCCGGGCTCGGCGGCCATCTTGGGAAAGTACCAAACCCAAACATTTCTGAAAACTAGACACCCGGGGGAGTCCAATGAGGTATGGCTTGCGTGGATCCCCCAACGTTTTCCTACCCAGAATGCCTTGCAAACCTCAAATTTAGTTGAAAAAAACACATTTTCCACATATTTGTGTGTGGAATCACCGTGCCGGCACAAATGTCCTACCACCCAGCGTTCTCCTTGTTCTCCTGAGTAAAATGATACCTCACTTGTGGTGGTGTCCAAAGCAGAATTGGCTAAAAACGTATTTTTAAACAAATGTAGCGCTTAGAATTCTCGGTGCTATACTCTAAATCTCTATGTCTTGGGCTCTTCCTAGCCACAGGCCTTTGGCCCACCCACACAAGTGAGGTATCATTTTACTCAGGAGAACAAGGAGAACGCTGGGTGGTAGGACATTTGTGCCGGCACGGTGATTCCACACACAAATATGTGAGAAATGTGTTATTTTCAACTAAATTTGAGGTTTGCATGGCATTCTGGGTAGGAAAACGTTGGGGGATCCACGCAAGCCATACCTCATTGGACTCCCCGGGTGTCTAGTTTTCAGAAATGTTTGGGTTTGGTACTTTCCCAAGATGGCCACCGAGCCCGGGGCCAAAATCTCAGGTGCCCCCCCAAAACCAGGTAGTTTTGCTATAGGTAATTTTGAAGTCTCCACAGTACGATTTGGGCCATTTCCTGTTGCAGCCACTATGCCTACCCACGCAAGTGAGGTACCATTTTATCGGGAGACCTGGGGAACGCTGGGTGGGAGGAAATTTGTGGATCCACGCAGATTCCAGAACTTTCCCACACAGAAATTTGACAAAAAGTGAATTTTCCAGCGAAATTTGAGGTTTGCAGGGGATTCTGGGTAGGAGAATGATGGGGGACCCACGCAAGCCATACCTCGCTGGACTCCCCGGGTGTCTAGTTTCCAGAAATATATGGGTTAGGTAGGTTTCCCTACATGGATGCCGAGCCCCCGGCCAAAAACTCATGGGACCCCCATGCAAAACCAGGTTGGTTTGTGATATGTAATTTTGATTTCGCCTCAATAGCTTTTGGGCCTTTGCCTGTCGCCGGTCTTTGACCCACCCACGCAAGTGAGGTACCATTTTTATCGGGAGACCTGGGGGAACGCGGGGTGGGTGGAAATTTGTGGATCAACGCAGATTCCAGAACTTTCCACCACAAAAATGTGGGGAAAATGTGTTTTTTTGGACAATATTTTAGGTTTGCAAGGGATTCTGGGTAACAGAACCTGGTGGGAGGCAGTCAAGTCACCCCATCCTGGATTCCCCTGGGTGTCTAGTTTTCAAAAATGTATAGGTTTGCTAGGTTTCCCTAGGTGCCAGCAGAGCTAGGGTTAAAAAACTACAGCTAGGCACTTTGCCAAAAAGGGTCATTTTTCACTGCGAAATTGAGGTATGTCCACATTGCGTTTTGCGCCGTTTCCTGTCGCGGGCACTAGGCCAACCCACGCAAGTGAGGTACCATTTTTATCGGGAGACCTGGGGGAACGCGGGGTGGGTGGAAATTTGTGGATCCACGCAGATTCCAGAACTTTCCAGCACAGAAATGTGGGGAAAATGTGTTTTTTTTGACAATTGTTTAGGTTTGCAAGGGATTCTGGGTAACAGAACCTGGTGGGAGGCAGTCAAGTCACCCCATTCTGGATTCCCCTGGGTGTCTAGTTTTCAAAAATGTATAGGTTTGCTAGGTTTCCCTAGGTGCCGGCAGAGCTAGGGTTCAAAAACTACAGCTAGGCACTTTGCCAAAAAAGGGTCATTCTTCACTGCGAAATTGAGGTTTGTCCACATTGCGTTTTGCGCCGTTTCCTGTCGCGGACACTAGGCCAACCCATGCAAGTGAGGTACCATTTTTATCGGGAGACCTGGGGGAACGCGGGGTGGGTGGAAATTTGTGGATCCACACAGATTCCAGAACTTTCCAGCACAGAAATGTGGGGGAAATGTGTTTTTTTTGACAATTTTTTAGGTTTGCAAGGGATTCTGGGTAACAGAACCTGATGGGAGGCAGTCAAGTCACCCCATCCTGGATTCCCCTGGGAGTCTAGTTTTCAAAAATGTATAGGTTTGCTAGGTTTCCCTAGGTGCCGGCAGAGCTAGGGTTAAAAAACTACAGCTAGGCACTTTGCCAAAAAAGGGTCATTTTTCACTGCGAAATTGAGGTTTGTCCACATTGCGTTTTGTGCCGTTTCCTGTCACGGGCAGTAGGCCAACCCACGCAAGTGAGGTATCCATTTTTATCGGGAGACCTGGGGGAACGCGGGGTGGGTGGAAATTCGTGGATCCACGCAGATTCCAGAACTTTCCAGCACAGAAATGTGGGGAAAATGTGTTTTTTTTGGACAATTTTTTAGGTTTGCAAGGGATTCTGGGTAACAGAACCTGGTGGGAGGCAGTCAAGTCACCCCATCCTGGATTCCCCTGGGTGTCTAGTTTTCAAAAATGTATAGGTTTGCTAGGTTTCCCTAGGTGCCGGCAGAGCTAGGGTTCAAAAACTACAGCTAGGCACTTTGCCAAAAAAGGGTCATTTTTCACTGCGAAATTGAGGTTTGTCCACGTTGCGTTTTGCGCCGTTTCCTGTAGCGGGCACTAGGCCAACCCACACAAGTGAGGTACCATTTTTATCGGGAGACCTGGGGGAACGCGGGGTGGGTGGAAATTTGTGGATCCCCGCACATTCCAGAACTTTTCAGCACAGAAATGTGGGGAAAATGTGTTTTTTTTGACAATTTTTTAGGTTTGCAAGGGATTCTGGGTAACAGAACCTGGTGGGAGGCAGTCAAGTCACCCCATCCTGGATTCCCCTGGGTGTCTAGTTTTCAAAAATGTATAGGGTTGCTAGGTTTCCCTAGGTGCCGGCAGAGCTATGGTTCAAAAACTACAGCTAGGCACTTTGCCAAAAAAGGGTCATTTTTCACTGCAAAATTGAGGTGTGTCCACGTTGCGTTTTGCGCCGTTTACTGTCGCGGGCACTAGGCCAACCCACACAAGTGAGGTACCATTTTTCTCGGAAGACTTTGGGGAACACGGGGTGGGTGGAAATTTTTGGCTCCACGCAGATTCCAGAACTTTCCAGCACAGAAATGTGGGGAAAATGTGGTTATTTTGACAATTTTTTAGGTTTGCAAGGGATTCTGGGTAACAGAACCTGGTGGGAGGCAGTCAAGTCACCCCATCCTGAATTCCCCTGGGTGTCTAGTTTTCAAAAATGTATAGGTTTGCTAGGTTTCCCTAGGTGCCGGCAGAGCTAGGGTTCAAAAACTACAGCTATGCACTTTGCCAAAAAAGGGTCATTTTTCACTGCGAAATTGAGGTATGTCCACATTGCGTTTTGCGCCGTTTCCTGCCGCGGGCACTAGGCCGACCCACACAAGTGAGGTACCATTTTTCTCGGAACACTTTGGGGAACGCGGGGTGGGTGGAAATTTGTGGATCCACGCAGATTCCAGAACTTTCCAGCACAGAAATGTGGGGAAAATGTGTATTTTTTGACAATTTTTTAGGTTTGCAAGGGATTCTGGGTAACAGAACCTGGTGGGAGGCAGTCAAGTCTCCCCATCCTGGATTCCCCTGGGTGTCTAGTTTTCAAAAATGTATAGGTTTGCTAGGTTTCCCTAGGTGCCGGGAGAGCTAGGGTTCAAAAACTACAGCTAGGCACTTTGCAAAAAAAGGGTAATTTTTCATTGAGAAAATGTGGTGTGTTCACGTTGGGTTTTGAGCCATTTCCTGTCGTGGGCACTATGCCTACCCACACAAGTGAGGTACCAATTTTATCGGGAGACTTAGGGTAATTCAGATTTGTAAAGCAACTGTTATTACCTATTGACTTTCGATGCATTTCTGCCTTCCAAATGAAAGACATTGTGTAAAAAAAAAGTCATTTTGAAAAATGACCGATAATTCTCATGCTAGTATGAGTATTCCCAATTTCAAAAATGTGCAAATATCTACTGTTTCTAAACTCTATAACTTGTTCCCATTTCAGAAATACATAGGTGTCGTTCATACCAATTTTTCCATGTATACATTTTCCCACAATAATTGCTATATACCCGGTACATAATAAAAAGCCATTGCAAATTGCTGCTCAGTTTTTTACTCTGGGTTCGTCGGGTTCTTGGTGAACCTACAAGTCCTATATATCCCCACAACTAGTAAGGTCCAGCGGATGTAACGGTATATTGCTTTCAAAGAGCTGTCATAATTAGAAGAAGTTACAGGTGAAAACGTTGACACAAAAGTCTGTTTTTTTCAACTAATTTTCAATTTTTCCTATATTTAACTGTACGTTTCTATAAAGAAACCTTGATGGATCTACACAAATGACCCCTTGCTGAATTCAGAATTTTGTCTACTTTTCAAAAATGTATAGCTTTCCAGGATTCATTATTGCTTTCATACCCATTTCTACCATTAAGTGGAAGGAGGTTGAAAGCACAAAAAATAGCAAAAATAGGCTATGTCCCAGAAAAAAGCCAAAACTGTGTAAAAAATGTTGGTTTTGTGACAAAAGTCTGTCATTCCCTAAAAGCTGGGAAAATGGTGATTTCAGCCCCACAAACGCTTTTTGGATACCATTTGCAGGGAAAAACCCAGACGCTTTCATTTGCAGCCCTTTTTTCCCATTTTTCCCCAAAAAAACAAAGTTTAGCTGTATTTTGACTAATTTCTGGGACCCCTCCAGGGGAATCCACAAACCCTGGGTACCTTTAGAATCCCTATGATGTTGGAAGAAAAGGACGCAAATTTGGCGTGGATACCTTATGTGGTCAAAAAGTTACAGGGGCCTAAGCGCGCACTACCCCAAATAGCCAAAAAAAGGCTTAGCACAGGGGGGGAAAAGGCCTAGCAGCGAAGGGGTTAAATGCCTCCACCCCCCCGCGCGCGTACCCCCCCCGAGTCATGCCGGCCGCGACTGTTTATTTGTAATAGCACCGCATGTCACATACATATTGTTTATTTAAGTTGTTTCTGTGTCACGGCCACTGGTTGCCTGCTTCTTAATGCTAGGCAAGACGCGAGTTTAAGCATACTCAAGCATCAAGCCGAACAATCTCCATTCTTACATAAGTGAGATCAAACGTGGTCAGAAGTTTACATGCAAGCAAATGGAGACTCCTTCCTTTGAACCCAACACTGGTTGATGATCCAGGAAAGGCTTCCATGAAGACCGGCTAGGAAGTCACACCCACACACACACAGAGGAGGCTAGTGCATCCCATTGGTTGGCATCCTGTATTTTATTGTCCTTTCGCCAAACGTATTCATTTAGAGCGTGGCAGCCTGGAGCGCTCAGATCTCGGGGTTCACTCCGAGGCATATAATGAGGGGCGGGTATCGAAACCTAAGTGGGGTAAAGCAGTGCCACACATCTGAGTGCAACGAGCTGGGCAACATCTGCACCCATGGGGAAGCCCCTGACACTGAGGTCGCATGAGGGGCTGCGCATAGAAACACGTGCTGCGCAATGATCACAATGTGGTGGGCAATTTGAGCGTCCATGGTGAGCACCCTGGCGCTGTAGGCGCATGCGGGGGAATAGAAACACAAGCATTGCCATGTATTCCTATCACCACAAGCTGGGCAACATCTACACCCATTGTGAGGGCCCTGGCACAGAGGGTGCATGCAGAGCGCATAGAGACACAAGCAATGCCATGCATTCCTATTAGGACGAGCTGGGCAACATCAACACCCATGGTGATCTGATTACAGAAATGGGCTTACGGTGTTAAAACGTGTTTTTAGATCGACTGCTTGGATTTAATAATATATTTTCCTTAGAAAAAGTATAATGGTAAGAAGAGTTATCTGTCATTAACCGTTCCTGAGTACAGTAAGTACCCGTGGGTGTCTTCAGTGTGCCACCAGGTTGACACCTTGTATTTTCAGAGCATGTCCACGTCTGAATCACGAGTACCTGTAAAATGCTTACACTGCACCTCTAAAGACACTTAGACCTGCCTTGCATATTAGGAACAGTAGGAAAGTGTCAGACGGATACTAAATGACGTTTTTGATCAAGTGCAGTTGTGCAGATTCTTAATTGGTATCGTTCATTTATTTCTTTTCAAATGTTTTGTTCTGTTATTCCGAGACTCTCCTCTCTTTTTGTAGGGCGACCACACTATGGAATATTTTACACATGCACAAATGTTAGAAAGCATGTTCGGTTTTTAATTATGGGTTCCACTGCAATATTAATTGAGAGAAATGCGGGTAGAATCATGATCTCAATTTGAAACAGGGAAAGGTATTTAAAAGGCTAAATTCTATTTTATTGGTTTAGTTTGCCTGGAATCGCATATGTATTTTTGGACAATGCTTTCTTGCTCAGTGAATTAATGTGATATTACTCAGCAATGCATTGTATCTCGAAGTCTGTTATGAAGCTCTGTGGTTATACTGAATAAGCAGCTACCTATGTTATATGACATCTCTTTATTAATGTAATAACTGCACTTTCACAATTGCTTTATTAACCTTCTTGCTTTCTCAAATTTGCTTGAAAATGCACCATTTGTCCACTCTTTTTTCAAAATTTTCTCGGGGGGGGGGGGGGAAGAAACCCCCCCGAACCCATCTTAGGTTGTTCGAGCTCGCTCGCTCGCTGCAGTGCAGTATGACAATAATTTTACGCCCTACCATTTTTAAATGTCAGCAGCCGCCACTGGCTGGCTGTCTATTCCGTGAGGAGCCAACACTTGGTCAGGGACAAAAAAGGGCCACGCTGTGTCTTTCATGTGAGAGTACAGACCATCTCATGCCTGAAAAGCGACACTTGGCAGGCTGGAAGTGTCTTTCTCATCAGAGGGCTGAACCGCCCCTCACCAGAGAGGAATGTGCCCTGCTTTCACGGTTGGGAGGGTCATGCTGCCTTACATGAAATCGCCGTGATGCGTCTTTGATAGACAAACTGTCTCTTGCCCGAGACGAGAGGTAAGACGATGCAGACTGCAGGTCTATTTTTTACAGCAAAGGAAGGTGGTTTTTTTTAATCTGCAAATGTTTTGGGGGCCGAGGTCATTTTTTTTGCAGATTTATATAGCGCAAACTCGACCCGAAGGCGGTCCTGTTGTTTGCCCGGCGTGAAGCCGGAAGTGTCGCACCTGCACCCTCTAGCCAGGCGTGGCCCGAAGCTATAAATAAACTGGGGAATGATCGCTCCGCTCATGGTCCTTGGCTCGCCAAAGTATATATTGGTACTACCAGGGCTTTAAGTGGGCCGGGTCTCACCGGTGCTGAGCACCGGCAGTTTTTTAAAGGGGGCCTCGAAACGGGTCTCTATCGGGCTCTGTTTTGTGCCCTGGCACAAGCGGTCCGTTTTTTTCCGGACTGCAGTGACAGCAGGCACATCCATATGCGCGTGCTCACACTGCTCACTTCTTACTAGTGGAGAAGTTACGGCATGACGTCATGCCAGGTGAGCGTTGTAGGGGAAGGGAAATCCTTTAAAGAGAGTCATTTTCTCTCTGGATTTCCTTTCTCTTTTTGAAACTCAGGAGCAGCAACATTGTCGTGGTGTCACCAGGGCTTTAAGTGGAAGCTTTTCAATATTATATACAACACGCCATAGTTGCTGCTTATTTATCTTATGCAACTAACAACCATTGACAAAGCCAATAGTCCTGACTTATTGTAGGTATGATATCACTTGTATCATATATCTGGCTGCAATGACAGAAACAGCAAAATTCAAGTCGGGCGGCACACTATGCTAAGCACCAGGCGCGCAACGCCCATTGGGCTGAAAGGGCTTCAGCCCCCCCTCCCCCCCGTCGTGTGGGTCAGCCCGGGCTGAGACAGCTTCCCGGGCACACACACAGCCGCACCCGAGTACTTCTCAGGTCTTTAAAAGACCATTTACTTGCTAACGAGGCTTTGTTGTTTTTTCACCCCTTAGAGCCCCTGCATCTCCACTCTGACTAACCGCTGGAAGAATTAGCCCCCTCCCCCGAAATTTTTAGTAGCCCCCCGAAATGTGGCTCTAGTTGCGCCTCTGCTAAGCACAGAGTTTTAGTTTACGTGTTTTTACAATGGCCACGCCCCTTTGAGAGACCCCCCCCCCCCAGTTTTTTCATCCCACTTAAAGCCCTGGGTAGTACTGAGTGTTATGTTCTGCGCCGTGCGCTAGGCCAGCGTACCGTACTGAAAGAAGTTCACACGTTACACAAGGACACATTCATTTTTTGTTGTTTTTGGTAGGCACGGGGAGATTAATGATTTGCCCAGAATCACAGGATGCCGACGCCCGAACCTGGTTCCCCAGCTCCAAAGTTGTCAGCTCTGACGCTAAGGCCACATCCTCTCCCCATTGAAAAGGCAGAGAGGTGGGACCAGATATACATTTCGGCGCTGGTTCGCTGGTCGGTACAATTTTTCACTTACATCAGAGAGTCAGGCTCTCAGGTTCATGTGCTGGGATAGTCAGATACGCAGGCTGTCTCTTTCATGAGACACAGGCTGTCAATATCATGAGAGAGTTTGGATGTCTCATCCCTGGGCTGGCAGGGTTGGGTTGCCTCTATCCTGGGCAGATCAAAATGTCATTTTTTGGAATGCTAATTCGAATTGTCTCCACCCTGTCAGGGCCAGGCTACTTCATCCCTGGGAGAGGCGGGCTGTCTCTTTTCTGAAAGGGGTGCGCTGTTTCTTGCATGAGACTATTGTGCTGTCTCCTCTCTGGGCTGTGATGTCAAGGTTGTTTCTTCCACGGCTGGACAGCCCGATTGTTTTGTGCACTCTTAAGTTAGAAGGGTCAGGCTGTCTCTGGCACGGTCATGGTCTAATCTAGGACTAAATGTGTCAAACCCCCTCTTTTCCTAAATTAGGCTGCCTCGTATTTGGGGTGAAGTCTCAGACTGTCTCTCTGCTCAGGCTGACACTGGGAGGGTAAACCTGCCCTTGCCTTGAAAAAGTAGTCTTTCTTTGCCTTGGAGGGTCGGGCTGTCTCTTCCAGCTTTGAGGGGCGTACAGGTGGAGGGGTGGGGACTAAGGCAGATTAATCTGTCTCTGCTGGAGACGTTCAAGGATGTTTGTTTCTCACCTTCACCGTAAGGGTTTAGCTGATTTTGTTTGTCTTTTCCAGTGAGAGTCAGGCTGTCTCTTACCTCCCAGGGTCAGGCTCTCTTTTCCAGGGAGGGTCAGGTTGTCTCTTACATCCCAGGGTCGAGCTCTCTTTACCATGGAGGGTCAGGCTGTCTCTTACCTCCCAGGGCCAGGCTCTCTATACCATGAAGGGTCAGGTTGTCTCTTACCTCCCAGGGTCATCCTCTCTTTACCAGGGAGGGTCAGGCTGTCTCTTACCTCCCGGGCCAGGCTCGCATTATCAGGGAGGGTCAGTCAGGCTGTCTCTTACCTCCCAGGGCCAGGCTCTCTTTACCAGGGAGGGTCAGGCTGTCTCTTACCTCCCAGGGTCAGGCTCTCTTTACCAGGGAGGGTCAGGCTGTCTCTTACCTCCCGGGGTCAGGCTCTCTTTATAAGGGAGGGTCAGGCTGTCTATTACCTCCCAGGGCCAGGCTCCCTCTACCAGGGAGGGCAAGGCTGTCTCTTACCTCACAGGGCCAGGCTCTCTTTACCAGGGAGGATCAGGCTGTCTCTTACCTCCCAGTGTCAGGCTCGCTTTACCTGGGAGGGTCAGTCAGGCTGTCTCTTACTTGGCAGGGTCAGGCTCTCGTTGCCAGGGAGGGTCAGGCTGTCTCTGACCTCCCAAAGTCAGGCTGTCTCTTACCTCCCAGGGCCAGGCTCTGTCTTCCGCGGTTGGGCTGTCCCAGGTACGGACTGAGGCAGAAAACAAGCCCAGTTACCAACATGAAAGTGCTCCACATTTGTGAACTGGTTGGTAAAAATAGTGGCCCACATTTGTAAACAGAGCAACTTTGGCCTTTTTAAGACCTGCTGTCTGGGAGGTCTCTGAATGGTGGGGAACCTCGGGCATCAGAGCTTGCTGTAGTCAGTGCGAGTACAGAGACGTTTAAAGGCATAGGCAAAGTGGGTTCTGGCCAAGGGCCCCAACCTTTCAAGGGGCCCCCTGATAGAGCCAGCTCCATTCTGCAGAGTCTTGCCTTGATTACCATAAATAATTCTTTAACAGATAGTTTAACCTCTCCCAGGGGGCGAGTTCATCCCCTTCCTCTTAGCGCCTTGACCACCTGAGTCCCTTTCCCCCATAAATCATTCCAGGGACGACATGGTATGGTGTATAGAAAGGCCGCAGTTTATTTAAACATGGATTATACATCTTGCAACTTATTGGTTGGTCATTCATAAACATCCATGCTACTTTACATCATGTATTATTTTCCATGCTTGGCGTTGTCCTTTTATGACAGCACTATCTTTGCTCGAGGTGCCCCCTTAAGCAAGGCCTCAGTATTTGCGGTTCCAGGCTTCCCTTGCTACCGATTTTGTGGGCGTCTGTTAGGACCGGCCCGGGCTGAAAGTGCCGTTCCGCCTGGCCTGGACCCTTGCTGGCCGCTCACCTGCCCCTCAGTGCCCCTGCTGTGTGGCATCCCAAGGACCCTGTGCGAGCATCTCATCTACTCTGTCTGTGGCTGTGTGCTGTCATTTGTTCACTCTGTGTCCCTGCCGTGAGGCATCCCAAGGACACTGTATGAGCAGCTCTTCTACCCATAGTAATTTCTCCTTTGGATTTTCTGGGTTTCTTCTGCCCCTCCCCTTCTCATCAACTCTGCGGCTGCGATGACCGCTTCTTTTGGCGTGGGTGGGTGGGATTCCGATGAGACTGGGGGTTCCTGTGCTCTAAACGGGGACCTACACCCCTTTTTGAACCCCACAGCCGCTTGCCCCTCTCCACTCCGATTGGGCGGCTAGTTTGGGGGCGACCAATCGGGTGCGCCCCCCTTTTTTGCGGGCTTGCGCGGGGTTCCTGCCCTCGGGAGACGTTTGACACGGGCCCCTTTCGGGTCCGGCTGCGCCTCCCCTGGCCCGTGTTTCAACCCCTCCCAGGGGGCGAGTTCACCCCCTTCCTCTTAGCGCCTTGACCACCTGCGTCCCTTTCCCCCATAAATCATTCCAGTGACGACATGGTATGGGGCATAGAAAGGCCGCAGTTTATTTAAACATGGATTATACATCTTGCAACTTATTAGTTGGCCATTCATAAACATCCATGCTACTTTACGTCATGCATTATTTTCCATGCTTGGTGTTGTCCTTTTATGACAGCACTATCTTTGCTCGAGGTGCCCCTTTAAGCAAGGCCTCAGTGTTTGCGGTTCCAGGCTTCCCTTGCTACCGATTTTGTGGGCGTCCGCTAGGACCGGCCGGGGCTGCAAGTGCCGTTCCGCTTGTCCTGGACCCTTGCTGGCCACTCGCCTGCTCCTTAGTGCCCCTGCCGTGTGGCATCCCAAGGACCCTGTGCGAGCATCTCATCTACTCTGTCTGTGGCTGTGTGAGGTCATTTGCTCACTCTGTGTCCCTGCCATGAGGCATCCCAAGGACACAGTGTGAGCAGCTCTTCTACCTATAGTAATTTCCCCTTTGGATTTTCTGGGTTTCTTCCGCCATGCTGCCTATGGTTCAACGATCGGAGGCAGCTCCCCCCTTTTCCGCCTCCCTTGCCCTTGCTCAAGAGAAACCCAGTTGCTCCAGAACTCCTACTATGTTGAGTATGAACATGTCCATGCCTACCCCGGTTAGGTGCACCCCATCTTCCAAGTGGTAGCCCGGAGACCCAGGTTAATCAGACCGTGTTTCACAAAACCCCAGCTGTTGGCCCTGCATATCTTCGCCATGGTAATGTTCAGTTTGCGTCTGGTCTTTACAACTGTGCCCTGGTCTATGGCCCCCCTCCATGCCCTGCGCACTATTACTTCTGACCATATTACTCTACTGGGCGGATTAACTTGGCCAGCGATGCCAGGTCAGTGACCATTTTCTCGAGGAGGCCTCTCCTCCCTATGGCTGCTAGGTCATTACCCCCCAAATGAACCACCACCGCGTCCGGCCCGTCGCCCTGACGAAGCGCCCTTCGCCCCGCGGGAAGCAGCTGATCCCATTTCATCCCAGATTGTCCCAGCGAGGTCACCTCCGTGTTATGGAGCCAGATCCCTCTGAATTCTTGCAGTGCCGCTGCACACTGTTGTGCCCAGGTTATGTACGAGTGCCCCACGATCTATACTTTCCTGTGACCCTCCAACGAACCTAGATGGTGGGTGAGTAAAAAACCGAAACTCAGTACACCGTGGGGCGTATGTATCGTTTGAAGGTGCTCGATGCCCATCGACCCACCGCCTTGATTTGTTCGTCGCCAAACCCCAGGTCCAGCGCTGTGGTTGCGGCCCCTATGCGGAAGGAGTGTGACCCGAATTCCCCTGGTGGAAAACGGCCCTCTCCAGGGACCTCCGCATAGCTGCTATGAACTGAAACCGGCTGCCCTATGTGTAAATAACGGCCCCCTCGCAGTCCCTCCTTGTAGCATATAGTCTTGGACGAGGCCTACTGGGCAACAGGCCTTGTCTTTGATACACTCAATCCTGGTGTACTTCCCCTTGCCTGCCTGATCAGGTTTTGATCGGCGCAAGTGGATTACCATGTGCCCCATTCCCATGTGTAGGCCTGTCTTGCGTATGCATGCCGTCCCCGGGTTCCCTTTTTCAGGGGCAACTAGCTTGCTGATCATGTACGCCCAGAAGAAAGCCAGTGCGAATGCTGCCCTGAATAACCTCAGCTCATGATCCCCGTTGCATATGTCCTCTAATGCTCTGGTCTTGGGCTGTAATCTACCCCAGCCTTTCATTGCCATTTTGCAGAAGAATGACCCCGTGGGATCCCCCCCTGTCGCTAGCTTGGTGTAATAGGCAACCACGCTCAGGTGTGCTTGAGCCCATGATCTTGTTTTCCCGCTCCGGAATGCCCATTCTATGAATGTGAATCTCCTATTGGGGAGTGATTCAGTTAAGGGCTGTGGAGGCTGGAATCAAAGTTACCTGTCAGCAATGTGCCTCCCAGACCATGGATTTACATTCATTTATGAATAATAATCTACATTAGCCTTCCTATTCAAGTCCAAAAAATGAACTTTTTATCTTGTGTTATTTTTGTTCTCTAAATAGAAAGTACTGCCCCGTACTTGATTTTTAGTTCTAAAGAATGCTCTTTTGTCAATAGTTTGCCAAATCTGTGTTTATCTTTTTTTCTTTTTCAAATTTATATTCACATTTTCACATATACATGGGTTATTTACATATTACACCATGACAATACAAGACATTTAGTATGTGACATTATTTTGGACAAAATGCAACACTTTAACTTGCCCAAATGTTACCTTTACAACGACTTAAAAAGGACTGACGGTACGGTTCTACAATACATATATACAAGACATATTTACAAACTCCTCACACCTCAAATCTTTTGAGGATGAATCCAGAGTGTGACCAAGCATCCAATAGTGTAACTTGCATCCTTATGCCTGTTATCATGGGGACCTAATTCCCTTTGGTCTTCTCTCTTGTTTACATGTCGATACTATTCTGTGGCCCTATGGATGTCAGAGCATTTGATGTTAAGGCGGGATATCGTCCCAAATTACGATTTCCGTGCAATGCCATTTGTGCGCTGGCAATAGCAGTGAATGCTAGCTCTTGGCCTCAATGTGGGTTACGCCGATGCGTTTCGACCTTCTGGGGTGGACCTGGACTGTTGTTATGTGGAAGGGCTTCTTCAGGGCAAATTGTCTTGTTGGACACTGTGGGTGCATTAAAAGATATGTCAGTTACTTTTCTTAGTCAAGATCAAGGTGTACTCTGATGCCTATATCCAACATATCAACACTTTATTAGTGGGACATACCTTATTCCTAGTTGGTATATGGTTTGAATCCTTAAGGTGTGGCCTGTCCTTTGCATGTAAAGCTGTCTATCATGCCAGGTTCGGTTGGCTGTGCGCCTTTTCAAGCGGCTTCTATAACCTATATTTGAGTAAAAAGGGAGGGTGAGCATTGCTATCTTGTGGTGATCTCTCATAATGGGTTAACTGATTCATGTTACTGATAGTTTGGTGTGCCCAGTGATTATCATCTCTGTCATGCATTCTAACCCTACTGTCCAGTGCTTACTTTGTGAGTTATGCGGTAGTTTGTGTGAGAGGTGGAGCCTTCTTGTGACATTATATACAGGGTGGTGACGGGGTTATGCTCCTGTTATAAAAGTAAGTGCCTCGATATACTCTGTTTTTGTTTGCTTTTGAGAAGTATCAGAGCAACACTCTTGTTCTGGTCGTGCCTTTTCTGATGGTATTTCTGCGTGCCCTATTGCTCTAGAGATCTTATTTCTGTATTGTGTTTCTAGGGTCGACGTGTTTTTGTTGGACATACCTCATGCAGGTTGCATGCTGTCTGTGGTGCCCAGTTGAGCTACATGATCGTGCTCGCATTCGATATGTATTGAGGCCTCGGTCTCACCCTGTGCTTCTGCTCCCTGTTAGTGGCATAGCGCAGTTTGTTTGTGGAGATATTGCTCCCGCTGCGTGTTTCGCGGAGCATTGTGATAATCTTGGGCTTGCTTCATGCGCGTGACATGGTAATGCTAGTTCCCCATTGAATGTCTCCTTACTTGGTTTCCTCGTTTTTCTGGTGATCGCGTTTCCTTCGTTCTCCTCCTTTTCATGTAGCGGTGCTCCTGTCGTTCCGCTGGTACCCACTGCTGCTTCTGTGTACACTATGACCGGTATTTCTTCTTGCAAGTTGATGGAACCGGAAGTGAGAAGCTGTTGGGCGTCGCCGCACTGCGGTTGGCCTGCGCCTGACTTCCTGGTGTTCTCATTTGCCTGACTTCCTTGTTTGTTCTGGTTTCCATGGCGCTGGCTTACGCCTTGTTTTCTATGGATCGTGTGTGCCTGACGTCTTTGTATGTGTTTCACTTCTCTTATTGGGGCATGCACTGCCTTTAGTGAAGCAAGATAATAGTTACGGAGTCGTTTCTTTAAATGCGGTGTTATGTTTCGTATATAGGCCCTAATGTAGACCCGTTCATATATGCCGTAATGTAGAAATACTCGTTTATGCCCTATTATGGTCATACTCGTATATGCCCTATTATGGTCATACTCGTATATGCCCTATTATGGTCATACTCGTACATGCCCTATTATAGTCATGGCTCCTAATATAGGCATGTTCTTTCACCTACATTAGTTCCCTACAGTACACAACGAGCTCTGAGGGTTGAACGTTATCTAGTCTGTGGTTAGAACACTGCAAGGTCTTTCCAGAACACAGGCCTACAATGTACTCATAAATTATGCATGAGCATTCACCAGCTACATCTCCCGCATAATATGTATGTACAAAGTTCACCCCTGACGTCTTCCTCATGTCTAACAAAGACCAATACAAACCATACTGAGGGACGAGACACTTTAGGGTATAAATACACCACATCTTGCCACGGTAAGATAGAGGGAACCGAGACTTCCATGCTGTCTGTCAGGGTCTAAATCCCTTTTGCTGTCTGAACCACACAGGAGCAGAATGACGCTAGGTCCCAATACCCTTCTCAGAACCAACCCTGCTAGGTCTTTTAGTATTCCATTGCAGGTAAGTTCTAAGGGGGGAAAAGGGGTTGGGGACAGAGAAGAGACTGCTCCAATATTCTGCCTGTTCAGCTACGTCTTCTTCTTCTTACTGGACTGCAACATTAACATGTAAAAACCTTTATTTATTGTGCCTTTTAACTTACTGTTTTTTCTATGGTGTATAAATAACTTATCTTACCAGAATGTTTACTGAAGCTTACTTCTCTTCTACTTCTCATGTATTGTTTGCTAGGTTGTATGAGAAGTCTTCACTCAGATCTCTTTCCTTTTCGTTCTCAGGTACAATCTGCACTTGATCCTGCTATTCCTTAATGTAAGAAAGATAAGGTAAGTATTTATTTCTGTATTCCTAATTTATGTATTATTTGGGTTTCTCTTTCTTTCTATTAACTCACTGTTAAGAGACTGGAGTGGGCCTTGAACTGGGGTTTCTGTAGTAGGATGACTGGTTTTCTCTCTTTAATTAGTTTTTTAAACAATGCTTCAGAACTTAGGTTAAATGTTAAAAGGAAGCATTCCTTTTATTCAGGCCTTTGGTTTTAATGTTTGCTGGAAGCACTGCCATACGTGAGGAGAACATTACTGGAGTTCTTTAACACATGGCATGAGAAAGAAACATGCCGGGCCTTTGACCCTGACTTCACCTTTTAATTAATTCTCAGAAGAGTGAACAAGTTTCAGTCTAAGAAGACACTGCGTGTTGAAAGGTCACGCCTGCGTCTGACAGATTCTGGAACAGCTGAAAAAGACAGCTGATTCAAAAAGCTTTTTATTTAATCTTCTCAGCTAAGGAAAGCAATTACTGAAAAAAGTATTTCCAGTTTTCAAACGAAGGAAAATATATTCTGACTTGTTTCCTTTTTTCTCTTTAAATAGAAATTTACCTCTGACACAATAACCTTTTCTCACAGAATGTTTTATATTAGCTACAAGTTTAACACTAACCTGATTAGTGAGGGAATGTAGTTCCGACGAAGCTAACCCCGATTTTATCGCAACTACCCTAACTGACTTCCACGACGCTGGGAAAACAGGTGCTCTTCAAATTATTTCTTCAGTGAAGTGCACAGTGGAATGTTGAAGCACACTTCACCTGATGTCATGAAGCCTAAAAGACTAGACTGCTAACAGTGGTGTGCTGTCGCAGTATGTGCATGTTGGCAGCCATCTTGGAGTTCCATCGGTGCCAACAAGCACTCCAGCTTGAGGGATTATCTGACTTTTGGTAAGTTTGTAGGGGGAAAATGGTAGCCAGCATACAGTTAGAAGGAGGAAACCTCCCGTGAGTCCTGACAGTACCCCCTCCCAACGGGGTTTCCTCCGGTCGTGGTTTGGCAGGGAATTTGGCATGAAAGGCTCTAATTAAACGGGGGGCATGGACATTAGTACTCTTTTCCCAGGAACGTTCATCAGGTCCATAACCTTGCCAATCAATGAGGTAGAAAATTTCATTGCGGATGAGTTTTGAATCCAAAATTCGTTTAACTTCGTACTCCGCCTCACCATTAACCATCAGAGGATCAGGAGGGAAACCCTACGCAACCCCGGTTGAATTGGTTTAAGGAGAGAAACATGAAATACTGGATGAATTTTGGTAGAACCAGGAAGAGATAGTTGATAAGTGACTGGATTTATGACCTTCTCAATTGGATAAGGACCCATAAAACGAGGCTGAAATTTACGGGGACCTTTGAGTCTGAGATTTTTTGTACTCAACCAGACTAAGTCTCCTACATGAAGCTCAGGTTCTTTTTTACGTTTTCGGTCAGCGAAGTGTTTGTAACGATCCTTCGCGATCGACAAATTCTGGGTTACTGAGTGATGAATTTTAGTTAACTGTCGGGCAATATCTTGAACAGCAGGAACATTAATATCATCAAAATTAGCATGAGAATTGGGATGTCTGCCTGAGTTTATAAAGAAAGGGAGTGGCCAGTGGATACATTTAGAGCATTATTGTGAGCATACTCCGCAGTCCATAAGTGGTCAGGCCAGTCACCCTCCTCATCTAACAAATAAAGTCTGAGGTGTTGTTCTAGGTCTTGGTTAATGCGTTCAGTCTGACCATCAGTTTCTGGGTGAAAACTGGTGGAATAACGATGGTCAATATTAAGGCCTTTGATGTAAGCCTTCCAAAATCGTGATAGGAACTGAGAGCCCCTGTCTGAAACGAGGACCCTAGGAATCCCATGAAGGCGAATAACATGTTGATTGAAAAGTTGGGACAATTGTTTAGCAGTGGGTGTACCTTTGAAGGGTATATAATGTGCCATCTTACTAAAAGTGTCGACAACTACAAGAATGGTATCATACCCATGGGAAGAAGGTAGATCAACAATCAAATCTAAGGAGACTGTGTGCCAAGGATATGGGGGTTGGCATGGGTTGTAGGAGACCTTTAGGAGCTTGTCTGTCCGATTTTCCCCGTGCACAAATTTCACAGCCTAACACATATTGACGGACGTCTCGGCACATGTATGGCCACCAGAAACGACGTTTGAGTAATTCTTCGGTTTTCACAACACCTTTGTGGCCAGCCAGAGGGTTGTCGTGACATTCCTGCATTGCCTTCAGCTGAAGCTCCTTGGTGGGTAAATACAGGGTGGTACCTAAATAGGGAGGCCATTGCGAATGAAACGTTGTGGATCTTCTGTGGCCCAGTTCTCCATTTCAAGGTCGGTCATCAAATTTCGAACGTGATGTTCAAAAGGTTCTAAGGAGATAGTTCCAATGAATTTTCCATCAGGTATGATTTGCTGGTTTTCAATGACTGAAGTTTGATTTTCTGTGTCGAGTCTAGAGAGGACATCAGCCTTTCCATTCTTGGATCCGGGACGAAAAGTGATAACAAAATCAAAGTCCGCGAAGTAAAGAGACCAACGCAGCTGACGTGGTGTGAGAGTTCGAGCAGATCGCAAAAATTTTAGGTTGCGGTGGTCCGTAAACACCGTTACAGTGTGTTTTGCCCCCATTAAGTAATGCCTCCAATCTTTGAAGGCATCTTTGATTGCCAAGAGTTCTTTTTCTGTAATCGTATAGTTGCATTCCGCAGGGTTGAGTTTGCGGGACCGATATGCCACCGGGTGTAACTGTCCCGTGTCCTTGTGCCTCTGAGAAAGTATTCCCCCGATGGCTAGGTCCGATGCGTCTGTCTCCAAATAAAAAGGCTCAGAGGGATCTGCATGAAGCAGCACCGGTGCTGTGGTGAAACTGTCCTTCATCAACTGAAAAGCTTCTTCTGCTTCTTCTGACCATTGGAACGGAACTCCTTTCTTCAGAAGACGAGTCAGCGGAAGTATCTTATTGGAGAATCCATTAATGAATCGTCTGTAAAAATTAGAGAATCCGATAAAGCTTTGAACCTCTTTGATACTGGTAGGAGATTTCCAGTCTGTTATCGCCTTCACTTTTTGCTCATCCATTCGAACTCCTGCAGGTGATAACACAAAACCTAGGAATTCTACTGTATCTGTGTTGAAGAGGCATTTCTCCAATTTAACGTATAGAGAGTTCTCTCGTAGACGTTGTAAAACTGCTCTGACCTGGTTGTGATGTTCTTCAACCGTGTTGGAATAAATCAGGATGTCATCTATGTATACTATAGCGCATCGGTCAATGAATTCACTTAAAACATCATTGATAAAGTACTGGAAGGCCGCTGGTGCGTTACAGAGACCATATGGCATCACAAGATACTCATAAAGGCCAAATTTGGTCCTGAACGCAGTCTTCCACTCGTCGCCTTCCCGGAGTCTAATCAAGTGGTACGCTCCTCGTAGGTCTAGGCGAGTGTATATCTTTGCTTCCTTCACTTGATCAATTAGTACTGAAATGAGAGGCAATGGATAACGATTCTTCACAGTTATCCTGTTAATCGCTCTAAAGTCAATACAAGTCCTGAGATCTCCCCTTTTTTCGGCACGAAAAAAAGTGGGGAAGAGACAGGGGACTGCGACGGTCGGATAAATCCGTTCTCCAGATTCTTAGCTAGGTATTCCTTCAAATGGATGTTTTCCTTCTCCGTTAATGCGTAAACTCTGCTGCATGGTAGATTAGCCCCTGGTTCTAGATCAATTTTGCAGTCATAGGGCCTGTGGGGGGTAACGTCTCTGCCTTTTTCTCATCAAAGACATCTGCAAAGTCTTGGTATTCATCTGGTATCATGGTAGTTTGGATCGCACATACCGAACCTCCACCTTCACACAATTGGGTGGCAGCGCAGATTACAGAAGAATGTGTCTGGTCGTCGAAACAATTTTTGGTGCAGTAGTCTGAATTTAATTGAATAGTTCGGGCTCCCCAATCAATTAACGGGTTGTGTTCCGTTAGCCATGGTAGACCTAGAATCAGTTGAAATTGGGGGCGTCTATTAAATTAAATTGCAAGGTCTCTTGGTGTCCTTCGACAGTAGTCATGTGTACCAATTCAGTATGACTGGTTATGGGCCCTGAAGTTAAATCCGTACCATCCACCGCTCTGACCTTCTCACTTTTCTCCTTCTTGATAGCTTGTAAACCGATCAGGCTAGCGAATTTGTGGTCGGAGAAATTACCTGTTGCCCCAGAATCTACCATGACGATGATTCCTGTCAAAACCACATCTCTAAACCTTAAGGTCACAGTCATAACCAAATGGGGAGAGGAGACTTGTAGTGTGTTTGCCAATTGGTGATTTGTTGGAGTCGTTTTTCCATTCGCATCCACAGGTCCAACTCCCCTTACCTGTGGTGCCTCTAGTTTTCCTTCTCCTTAGCAGGCAACTTTGGTCTTTTTAAGCAATTCTTGACAAAATGTCCACTTCTTCCACAATATAGGCACAGTTTGTTCAGCCTTCTCTTTTCTTTTTCTTCTTTAGAGAGTGGACCTCTGACTACACCGATTTGCATGGGTTCAATTCCCGAAGAACTCTCTACTGTCCGTGTGGATTCTGTTTTGACACGGTCAAAACGAGGAACACTTGGTCTAAGCTCCTTCCGCCGTTCTCCTTTCCGCTCACTTTGCCGATAATCGATCTCTAAGGTTAAATCCACTAAGGCAGAGATGTCGGTGGGTCGATTAGGGATTTGAGATAGAGCGTCCTTCAATTCCTCTCGCAATCCTCTATAGAATACTGCTGCTCTTTTATCCTCGGGCCAGTTGGTCTCGACCACTAGTTTATTAAATTGGGCTAGGTAAGACACGAGTTCTCGGTTTCCTTGCTTTAATTCCAACAGTTCGTTGTCTGAAGCTTGAGATGCTGTTCTTCTATCAAAAATTCGGAGAAATTCCTTCTTGAAGTCATCTAAACTGTACAAAATTGGGTCATCCTTGGTTACTAGTGGCATGGACCATGAGGCGGCGTCCCCACTAAGGTAGGACAAGATAAACGCCACTCGGGATTGAGCATCGGGGAAGATCGTTGGACGGCACATAAAATGCAGAGAGCATTGGGTCAAAAAAATTTGCGCTTTCTGCGGGTCTCCATTAAATCGCTCTGGAGGGGCAAGAGGAATTACTGGGGATAATGAGTGGATTACTTGTGTGGGGGCAAAGGATGAAGTGCTGATGTTAGGACTCTGGGTTTCAAAGGATGCGGTGCTTGGCCTAGATCCCAAAGCTGGTGTTCCCGTTTTAAAGGTTATTATCTCCTGTCTTAGTATTTTATTTTCCTCTCTGACTGCCTCCAAGTCCCTTTGTATATTACTCAAAATCTCGCCCAAATTTTTTAAATCAAGTCCTTCTGCCATTCTGCTCAGGTGCTTGTACCAACGTGGGCACTTCACTCTGTCAGGGTCTAAATCCCTTTTGCTGTCTGAACCACACAGGAGCAGAATGACGCTAGGTCCCAATACCCTTCTCAGAACCAACCCTGCTAGGTCTTTTAGTATTCCATTGCAGGTAAGTTCTAAGGGGGAAAAGGGGTTGGGGACAGAGAAGAGACTGCTCCAATATTCTGCCTGTTCAGCTACGTCTTCTTCTTCTTACTGGACTGCAACATTAACATGTAAAAAACCTTTATTTATTGTGCCTTTTAACTTACTGTTTTTTCTATGGTGTATAAATAACTTATCTTACCAGAATGTTTACTGAAGCTTACTTCTCTTCTACTTCTCATGTATTGTTTGCTAGGTTGTATGAGAAGTCTTCACTCAGATCTCTTTCCTTTTCGTTCTCAGGTACAATCTGCACTTGATCCTGCTATTCCTTAATGTAAGAAAGATAAGGTAAGTATTTATTTCTGTATTCCTAATTTATGTATTATTTGGGTTTCTCTTTCTTTCTATTAACTCACTGTTAAGAGACTGGAGTGGGCCTTGAACTGGGGTTTCTGTAGTAGGATGACTGGTTTTCTCTCTTTAATTAGTTTTTTAAACAATGCTTCAGAACTTAGGTTAAATGTTAAAAGGAAGCGTTCCTTTTATTCAGGCCTTTGGTTTTAATGTTTGCTGGAAGCACTGCCATACGTGAGGAGAACATTACTGGAGTTCTTTAACACATGGCATGAGAAAGAAACATGCCGGGCCTTTGACCCTGACTTCACCTTTTAATTAATTCTCAGAAGAGTGAACAAGTTTCAGTCTAAGAAGACACTGCGTGTTGAAAGGTCACGCCTGCGTCTGACAGATTCTGGAACAGCTGAAAAAGACAGCTGATTCAAAAAGCTTTTTATTTAATCTTCTCAGCTAAGGAAAGCAATTACTGAAAAAAGTATTTCCAGTTTTCAAACGAAGGAAAATATATTCTGACTTGTTTCCTTTTTTCTCTTTAAATAGAAATTTACCTCTGACACAATAACCTTTTCTCACAGAATGTTTTATATTAGCTACAAGTTTAACACTAACCTGATTAGTGAGGGAATGTAGTTCCGACGAAGCTAACCCCGATTTTATCGCAACTACCCTAACTGACTTCCACGACGCTGGGAAAACAGGTGCTCTTCAAATTATTTCTTCAGTGAAGTGCACAGTGGAATGTTGAAGCACACTTCACCTGATGTCATGAAGCCTAAAAGACTAGACTGCTAACAGTGGTGTGCTGTCGCAGTATGTGCATGTTGGCAGCCATCTTGGAGTTCCATCGGTGCCAACAAGCACTCCAGCTTGAGGGATTATCTGACTTTTGGTAAGTTTGTAGGGGGAAAATGGTAGCCAGCATACAGTTAGAAGGAGGAAACCTCCCGTGAGTCCTGACACTGACACACTGACCAGAGACGCTGAGGTTCCTGCATGCACTCGCTCCAGCTGACAGCGGTCTAACACAGCCCTTGCGGGGTGTCCAACTCGAGACCAGGACGGGGTCCCACACTCTCTCTATTCAGGTATGGGGGTTCGACTAAATACTAGAGGGATTCTTGGCTCTTAGACCTACCCATATGCTAGGTACACTCAGGTACATCTAGTTAGGCATCGTAGGAGTACGCGCACTTTCATAATGCCTTTTATATTCATGTATGTATTCATGATTATTGTAATATGGTAGAACTATTCTATCCCTTTGCTTTTATCGTACTGCTGATAATATATCTCTGCTATTGTCTGCTGGTTGCTGCAGCACATATATTTTACACTAGAATAACAACTGTTCAATAAATACTTATTGGAACGCCCAGACTGTTTATTCTGTGTAACTCTCTGAGACAAACCGAATAAGTAAGCACGAGTGACTGAGCGAAAGGTAGTACATTGTTTCCACGATTCTGAGGAATTAGGGTTGTCATGATCTAAGGTTGCCAGGAACTAATCTCTCCCCTATAAGAGGAGATTCTAGTGGCACTGTGAGCTAGCTAATGCAAATCCGGCTAACATATGCGGTGGGGGTGCACAGAATCAGTCTAACACCAAGCCCACGGTTTATGTTATCCAAACGCGCAGGTCCTGCAGGGGTACTATAGAAACTACACGACATGGCGCCGCCAACGTTGGTTGGGTACTTATTTAACAGTAGAATCTGAGTAGTTCAGTCGTGCTATTCTCAGAGAACCTACTCACAAAACCCCAGAGACGTCTGGAGTGGGTGGGCACAAACTCCGCCACAGCTGAGTAGGCGAGGTATCCTATTTATCGGCTGTTGGTTATTCAAGCTTGAAGGACATTTAGTTCCTAAAACCTTATCATAGTTTCTTTGAAACATTAGTCTGTGTTCTATACACAATGACTACCGCGGTCATAGATCCTCTACAAATGCCACTGCCCCCGTCAGACGACGAGGAAGATCCTGAGGATGCAATACAGATTGCACTAAAATTCAGAAGGACAGTCACCATAAGACTATTAGAAAATGGCTTACAAGCCAAGGGTGGCATCGTAGTTTTCGTGATTGAGGCACACGAATCAAACAAAACAGAGGTATTCTATTCATGGGTTACACTCCCAGCAGCAAATGCCATAACAAAGACATTTCACTACTACATAGCAGGAGATGCACCACCGGAATATGCCCCGTTTGAGGACATAGAGATTTCACTCACTGACCAGGAACATTATTACTGGTTTAATGGCGCCCTACCCCACATAAGAAACAGAGTAAGATTAGGCCCGCTCGGAGGAGGCGGGCCACATGGCCAATACTAGCGACTTACACACCGCACCCTGACATTGGAACAATGCCACAGCCAGAATTACTCATACAACACAGAGATTTAATTGAAATCTACAGAAACCTGACACAATTCGTCATGAGGACTTTAACAATCCAACCTGCACCAGGTGCAGCAAATAGTACTCCAGCTCAGGGTACAGGAAATAAAATTGCTCCTCAAACATTACACGCGGTAATGGGCAAAATGCCAGCAAAACGCGAACAAATACCATTCTGGATAGCTCAGAAAATAACTCAGCTTGAGGCAGTATTCCCGAATACTACCACCTATGATAAACACAGGATTCTAACAATCTGCTTGCCCATGGGGATCACACCACAAGTAGAGGATTGCACCTCCAGGGGTTCAGTCTTTGCTGCCATATATACCAGAACACATGGTATCCCGTCCTTAGCAGTGGTGCCAGACGTATTGAGACAGATACAAAATGAGTACGGAGCAGAGCCTGCCCTAAACTTAGGGATGAAGTTACTAAACAACTTTGATCAGGTATCAGCCATAATACTAGCTAACATTAAGGGGGAAGCAGCTTCAGTGGCGATCCGCTAACGGCCTAAGGGAGTTCATTCCAATAGAACAACAACACGAACTACCGAAAATAATTGAAACTGCATATGCAGAATTAGGCAGAGACAGTCTAGGTGGAAAAGCATTAAAACCACAACTGGTGGGCAGTCCTGAAAAGGACACTACAAAGCAGACACCTACTTCTTCTAAGAAGAAGTGGGAAAATAAAAAGCAACAAAAGTCTAAAGACAGCAGATCTCAATCCCGAGGCAGGTCTCCTCAACAGGAGCCCTCTGAAAAGAGGTATAACCTCAGGAATAGGGATAATATTAGGAAACCTGACAGGTATCAGGATACTGATACACGTTCCTCTCGTTTCTTTCAGGGTTCATCAAAAAACTCAGAGAGGGAAGGACGGTCAGAACACAGACAAGAGGACGGTACAAAGTCCAGAGACATGCGACGCGCTGCGGACTACGCACCTAAAAAAGAGGATAAACAGAAACAAAAACCTCAGTTCAAAAAGAAGAAGGTAGCAGGTCTCAAGATCAGACATGCCCAGAATTCTGAGGACACAGCTTCTGAACGGGGAATGGGCTCTGACGATGCTAGACAGCGCAGCAGAAGTAACGATAGCTCGCCAGAACCTGAAGGAATTTCTGGTGACAGCGGAGTTGAGTGAGTATATCACGGTGGAAACACCTGATACTCGGGTAAGTGTCCCACACAAGTTACTTGAGATAACACTCCGGATGGAGGGGGACAAGCCCAGGAAAGTTAAAGGTCTATTTTGGAAAAATCTGTCATCTGGATATGACATCCTATTAGCAGAGCAAGACTGGCCGCCAGCATTCGTCATGGAGTGCCCAAAGGGAGAAACAGTAATTTTTCCAGCATTTTCCGACCTCGTTCCCATACATCTTAAACATGCATATTCACAGGAGTGGGCGGTTGCCCTAGCTCCAGCATTGTACAAAAATCATGCTGGTTGGGATGAAGATTCAACCCACCACGTGATCCCGTTAAAAGTTTCCCCAAATGCTCAAAGGCAATATCCAATAAAGCAGGAAGCTAAAAAACAAGTCCGGGAGATCCTAGATCAACTTGAATACCAGGGGGTGATTGAAAATTGCACTTCACCTATGACAATCCTTTGTTCCCCGTAGCCAAACCTGACAACACATATCGTCTAGTTTTAGATTACAGACATTTAATCACTTGCACAAAGACATTTGCAGTTCAAAATGCACACAGTGCTGCATTAATGAATAACATTGTGCGACAAAAATACAAAACAACACTTGATATCTCAAATGGATTTTTCTGTCAAAATATAGCGCCTGAAAGCAGGTATCTGACCGCATTCTCAGCGCTAGGGTCACAACAGCAATTTTGTTGACTCCCCCAAGGGTATAAGAATAGCCCGGGGTTGTTTTCAGTAAGGGTAACAGAGTTACTCCAAAATTTGGATGAAGAAGCATTGTCCTATGTGGATGATATTTATCTGACGGACGATGACTTACCGAGGCACTTGACCAGGGTGAGCACCATTATTATGGGATTCGCCTCGGAGGGCTATAAATTTAATTTAAAAAAATCAAAGATTGCCCATCTCAATGTCCTATTTTTAGGGTATGAGCTGTCAAGTGAAGGAAAAAGCCTAGCAGCTAACTTTTTAGAAAAGTGTGCGCTGCTCCAACCTTCAAAATTATTAAAGAATTTACAATCAATTCTGGGATTCCTAAATTTTGGTCGAACATACATTTTGGATTACGCAGAAAGAGTAAAACCTTTCTACGACTTAATAAAACCTGATTTTTCAGTCAGACAATGGACACAGGAACATACAAACATCCTACGTTCACTACAGGAAGACATGATGGCTTCAAAACATTTACAAACACGCGTAAACGTATGCAACTTAGTGATCCGAGTAATAGCGGGTCAATGCGGGTACACTTATTTAACTTTCAATGAAGGTGAAACGGTACCAATCGCATATAAATCACACTTGTACACAAACGCAGATGCGTTTTACTTCAACAGAAAAAATCCTGACAGCAGTGCAGACCGCTGTAGCAAGAGAAAGAGCTCTGGCTCAGGCAAAGCGCATAATAGTCGTGGCCCCAGTACCAGCCTTAGAGGCTGTTACAAAGGCTAGCATTCCAAATGCGAAAGCCTTACATCCCAGATGGATACAATGAGCTAATTCTCTTACTGCAACAGATGTTGAATACAGATTTGATCCAAGTTTAAAAACACAAGCATTTCTGCAATACGAACACGAATATCCTCTACCAAATGAGATTTTGCCTCTAGATCAGTATGAATACATTATTTACACTGACGGATCTGCTCAACCAGCCATAGGGAGTAAGCAAGCTTACAGCGCGGCGTGTGCAATCGTTAAAGGTCGCATGCGCGATGGAAAGTTCCATCCCAGTAGCACTAAAACGCAATCTCTAGGAGACTGCACGGCTCAGTTAGCAGAATTAAAAGCACTGATACTTGCACTTGTAAATACGGAACACGAATTCCCCACACTAATTGTGTGTGATTCCTTTTACTGTGTACAGTCGTACAATGAATATTTACATCATTGGGAACAAAACGGGTTTAAAGACGCAAAAGGTGGCACAATTAAGCATAAAATGCTATGGGAACAGATAGTGGAGTTGAGAAACGAACTACCAAGGGCTCACGTGATACATACACTGAGTCATCAGCGTGATGGCGTTCACGTTGAAGGGAATTCATTGGCTGATGAAGCCGCAAAGGGGGCTGTACGCAAAGCGTCCGTAGCTGCAATCACTCGTTCAAAAACGAGAATAGATGGCGAGATTTTGGTAGCTGTCAATGCTTCACGGAAGGGCAGCACAGCAGTACCTAAAAAATTTCCACTCAAGTACTCCTACAAGTTAGATGCACAAAACATTCCATATGCTCAGATTCCTGGAGTGGGGGATAGAGTAATACCAAATATGGATCGTAGGCAAGGTTTAATTGTGGCGGCACACGAAGGGAAAGGTTCTGTACATAAGGGACTTAGGGAGACTGTATCTTTGTTGAAACAACGCTACTGGTGGCCCGTGATGAGAAGGCAGATTAGAGACTATGTCTGGAACTGCGACATCTGCAAGCAGATGGAAGGGTCCACCGCAACACGTCCTATACAGATACCATTATTAGACAGCATTAGGTTGTCCGTTCGTGTACGTCCAGCTCAAGTTTCCTCAAGGTCTGGCCTCAGCGCTCGGCTGACGCTCGAACTGTTATAAAAGATTTGCGAGTCTTTATCGGCACATACGCAGTTGGCACGTTACATTCTGACCGTGGCCCGGCGTTTAGCTCTCGGGCTTACAAAGAGGCCATGGAAGGAATGGGCGTAGCATTGCGGTACTCCTCTCCATACCATCCTGAGGGAAATTCTGTTGTGGGGAGGAAAAACCGTGACTTAAAGCAATCTCTAACAGCTAGGGTATTAGGCAAGGGCGGTAGATGGGTCGATCACCTTTATGGGGTCCAACGAGCAATAAACAATCAGCCAAGAAGCTCTCTAGGGGGTGTCACTCCTTACGAGGTCCTATTTGGGACAAGAATGTGGGTACCTGATCTTGATTGTGAAGGCACAGTGGCAGATGAAAAACCATTTGATATCCATGATCATTTGGCTGTTTTACAGGATCTAAATGAATCCAGGACACAAAAAAGCAACGTCCACTTAAAACAGACCGCCACTGAGGAAGTCAAGGCAGCAACGGCAAGACCTGTCTGGATCCCAAAAGTCGAGGATCTAGTCAGAGAGAAGATTGCAGACAAGAAAGAATTTGGGCCATCCTACAGAAAGCCTGTACCGGTCCTAGCAATCCAAGGCACAAGAACTGTACTTCTGCCGCCTCTTGCCGGGAAAAAGGAGAAAAGATTTGTCTCAATTGACTTAATCAAACCACACTATGTGGCCGATACTAAACAGTAGGCCTCGTGGACTCCATAGTAGCAGACGCCCTCCTCTTGCTACAATACAAGAAGTCCAAACAGAAAGACTCATCACGTTTGAAGAGCCACCTGTACGGAATGAAGGACTAAGCAACAATGCTATGGAACTCGTTTCACTTCAACAAGAAGAAAATCAACTTGACAACCAAGTTGCAATCAGACCGACTACAGACGTCTACGTCAACATGCCTCGTCAAGAGCAAAATCCGATTTCAACAAATCCCGATGCAATTCCAACAATTGATCAAACTGCTTCTGGCTATTTCATGAACTTTGATACGTTTTCACTGGATCCAAATGAGCCGGAAACGACGCCAGCCAAAAAATCACTCAAACAGAAACTCACTGACTTTTTGAACTTTTTTAGAAAGACTTACCTGGTGTCACCTTGGATTGAACTATGGTATATCACTGGGATTTTATTTTTTATTTTCTGGCTAGGTTTAATAATAACTTTTAGTATGCTTATTAATGGACGATACCTCCAGCAGAGCTCGACAGCCCAAAGAGTCAATTTGATTTTAAAACCACACCAGTCTTCACATCGTGAACCAAGAGACTTGTCTTCAGTGAACATCACAGCAGTTCCTATACCGGACGGTATAGTATGGGACAAGATTGATTATGATATATTCGGTCCGACTGAACTTTTAAAGCTTAAACATGTATTTAAAATTTCTTTGAGTGATATCATTACCTCCAGTACATTTTCTGATGATTGGGACACTGAAACTGTGAATAATTTAATGTCTGATTTAGAAAAAACTGCAGCCTTTCCGAACAATGAAATGTTAGAAGGTACTTCAGACTATGATACATTGTACTGTTATCACCACTATGGTCATCATTTCTTGCACAAATCTATAACACCTAGAAATGTATTTGAATACCACCAGTGGGAACACTGCCCAACACCTCCAAAAGGTAGTTCGCAAACCTTTGCACAGAAATTCACATACTTTTCAGGGTTTAATACATCTGACCCGAAGTCATTTTATTACAAAGTGGCAACAACATCAGCACAGAAAATTATGTTGACAAACACCAAACAGATTTACTCTGCTTCCTTCATGGCCAAGTTGTCTACACAGGGTTTTGACCAATGGAAGGACACTATAGATTTAAAATCGATCTGGGGTTCTAGGGACTGGCAAGTCCAGGGAACAGAAGTGCTTTTTAGGGCATGCCTCATTCCACAGCAGATAATATTTCTGAATGAAACTGTGCAACAGACATCCTGTCTTGGACTAGCTAAGAACAAGGAAATGAACACACCGGGGTTTCCAACACCATCACAGATGGGTGGGGGGCAGAATTCAACTACACATGGGGTAAGATTAGATGACATTCTCCAGTACAACAGGTCAGATCCCAATTGGACAGGATGGCTGATTTGGCCCATTGACACGAATCACCATCAACCGAATGGCTAATTCATGGCCGGATCACTCGCTATGTGCAAAGACAACACCCGGGGGTAGTCACATCCTATAGTGTTGGGAAGTTGTGCCTTGATTGGCTAGAGACCTCAACACTCACAGAAGTTAAACATCACTTGACCTTACTCACACCTGATGTAGACCTTAGGGATTTCTTACTAGGCCCAAGGAAACCACGTCAGAAACGTTTCATATATGCTGGCCTTTATGCCTATTATAATGAAAACCGGAAAATATCCCAACAGGAAGCCGCAGAAAGAATACGGGAAATAGACCGTATTAACATAGAGAAGGCATTAGCTGTAGTGGATAATGGGTTAACAACTTTGACCGCCAGGATTTACTCCTTAGGCAACATTGTGTCTTCGGCAATCGACATATTAGAACAAGATCTGGCCTTGTTACAACACAGGCAATCTCAGCTACGTTCTATTATGATGTTAAGCTGGACGCTGCAATCTTTGCGTGCAGGCTATGTGCCCTGGCGTTTTATAAACACCACGTCTCTGTTTTCAGAATACAATCTAACCGATAAACAGACAGACATGGCGCAGAGGGGAGCCAAATATACAATGCTGTGTTTTGAGAAACTGGAAAGGTTTTCATTCACTGTAGCCGAATCCCCATCAACCGAATGGCTAATTCATGGCCAGATCACTCTGCCGGTCACTACGTTTCAGTTTCAATATTGCCTCGAGCAAAGGCAGGCAGGCAAATATGAAAAGATGGGTAAGGGATACATCAAGGAAACTTGGGAGTTACCCTATAGATATCGATGCCGGAATGGGGATCGAGAAGTGTATCTGAGTGGTACAAACTGCAAGAACGCTTTAAGCGGTTCTCTCATGTGTCAGGATATTTCTCTACACGGAGCATGTAGTGATTCGGTAGCGAACTTATCTTGTCACATGTCAGGGACCCCAGCGGCCATGATCACGCCGGTTTTCCAGCTGCTCTCGAATGGGAGTTACTTAATGCTAAATGATCAAGGTTGCTGTGGGATGCTTCCGGGCGCCGCCTATCTGGTCACTGTTAACTCCAGGGTTACTTGCTGTATGCAAGTATTGTTTCCGCCACTGAGCACAGTCAGGGAGGCACCGTTATGGCCTTCGTTGAATGTTTCCTTTATACAATTTGATACTTTGATCAGACTGAAAGCCATGCTTTTACAGCAACCCGTGCCCTTAACCTCCGCTCGAGAAATCTTTGAACTTCAAGTTGCAAGGACCTCGACTGAGATACAAGCGCTTATATGTACAAACTGCCCCTTTCATTTCGCAGAAATGGTGGGTCGTATCTTTAACATGTCTGATACGAGCGGTATTGTACACCTATTTAAGACCATAGGGTCAGGACTATTAAGCACCTTTCAGACAGTCCTCGGAGTAATCCCAAATTTTATACACTCCGTATTGGGAAGCGTCTTTGGAGGTCTCCCGCTTATCCTGTTCCTAATTGCAGGAATCTTGATTGTAATATTACTGCTACGCAATGGACGGCCCCATTTCCGAGGAAATGGCGAACACGGTCATGGAACGTGTTAGATTTGGGGGTCTCTAGTTGGCATAGGTAGGTACCTGTGACAAATAGGGACCCTTGCGTCTAGTCAGGGTAAGGGGCTACACTCCTAAAATAACCCCTGCTCACCCCCTTGGTAGCTTGGCACGAGCAGGCAGGCTTATCTCAGAGGCAGTGTGTAAAGCATTTGTGAACACATACAGTAATACAGTGACAACACTACAGATGGACACCACACAGGTTGTATTATAAAAATAGTATTTTTATATAGACTTAACACAAGACCAAACGACAAAAATCCACAATACTGTACTCAAAAATAGACTTTAGAATGTTATAAAATAGTTCAGTTCTCTCAAGTTATAGATGTGACACTTTACTCTCAATGTACCTTGAATGAGTAACGCAAAGAAAACAAAAGGGTCGCAGGGAAGGTGATGCGTCGGTTCCTTACACTCAGGGGAGTGGATGCGTCGGTTCCTTATTGCTGCGCAGGGGAGTTGATGCTCGCTTCCTTACTGTGTGGGGAGGTGATGCGTCGGTTTCTTACTGCTCTCCGGTGCGATGCGACAAGATGGCACCTCGATGCGATACTCTTCTCCGGTGCGATGCGACAAAATGGCGTCTTGGTTGCGATGCGACAACTTTGGTGCGATGCGTGCACGCCCGACGGCCGTGCGGCGACTCAATGATCTTTGGAGCCGCGACAGGCCCTGCGACGCGCTTCTCCGGTGATGAGACGATGTCAGCTGTGGCAGCGTCCCGCTTCTCCGGCGATGCGCCGCGCTTCGGCGATGCGATGATGACAGCGGCAGCGGCGTCTCGCTTCCTCGGCGATGTGATGACAGCGGCTGCGACACGCTTCTCATTGTTGCGTCGCGCTTCCAGTTCTCAGCGACACGCAGTCTCTCAGAAGGCCCAGCACAACAGCAGGCACTTCAATTCCCAGCAAGGGAATTCAGGGGGGAGCTGGTTGGTGAAGTCTTGTATCCCTGAGACTTCAGGCAGGAGGCAAGCTCTAGTTCAAGCCCTTGGAGATTCTTCTTCAAGTTGATAGAAAGCACACTCAGTCCTTTTCTCCTTTCTTTGGCAATGAAGCAACCACTGCAGGCCAACCCCCAAACACACAGCACAGGGGTAGTCTTCTCCTTCAGCTTCCTGGTTCTTCTCCTCAGCAAAGGTTCGTCTTGATTCCCAGAAGTGATCTAATTTCCTAGGGGTCTGAGTCCCCTTTTTATACACCTTTTCTCTTTGTTCTCTGAAGGCAGAGAGGCCTTTGCCTAGTCCAAACCAGTTCTGGTCAGTCCTGGAGCACTTTGTTGACAAGACTCCTTCTTTCCTTTCACAGAGTAGGCCAGGGACATCAGACACACCACAGGAGGTGGAGCCAGCATTGTGGAGGAAAGGCACAGCCCTATTCAGGTCCCAGGTGCAACTCCTCCCTCCTAACTGCATGCAGATCTCTCTATTCAGCCCTGTGCTGACTCACCCTGTCTCCTGGAAGCCCCCAGCCCCTGTCACTCAAACTCCAGACAAGGAATACACAACCTAGCAGAGGCAGGCTTGGATAGTTAGGCAAGAAAATACCTACTTTCTAAAAGTGGTATTTTCAAACACAGAATGTTAAAACCAACTTCACTAAAAGATGTATTTTATCATTCTGAGTTCAGGCATACTAAACTCGAATTTCTACCTGGTTCCCTGAGTCAGTTAGGATTATAAGATGTAATAATCTAACTGCCCATTCTGGCCTATGGGGAACAGGTAGCCTTGCAATAGTGAAAAACGAAAATGGCTGTAATTCACTATTAGGACATGCCACACACATCAGGGCCTGTCCTACCTTTTACCTACAATGCACCCTGCCCTTGGGCCTACCTTAGGGGTGACTAATATGTATAAAAGGGAAGGTTTAGGGACTGGCAAGTGGGTACACTTGCCCAGTCAACATGGCAGTACCAGACTGCCCACAGGCTCTGCAATGGCAGGCCTGAGACACACTTTACAAGCTGCTCCGGTGGGTGGCACAACCAGTGCTGCAAGCCCAGCAGCAGCATTTGATTTACAAGCCCTGGGCACACGCAGTGCACTGTACTAGGGTCTGACAGTAAGCCAAACAAGCCAATCATGGAGTCACTAATCCATACATCAATTTACCATAGGGAGCACTTGCACTGTGGCACTGAACAGCAGTGGCACAGTGCCCAAAAGCATCTAAAACCAGCAAAAACATAAGAGGCAACAGCAAAAATGGAAGGGAGACCCACGCCAATGGTGCCAGGTCTAACACGTGTCCCCTCCAGCTGAAATGTGGGGAGAACTACCCTACCTCCAGGGAGTTCTCATCACTAAGGCGGAAAAATCTGGACAGACCATCAGCATTGGCGTGTTCTGTACCAGGGCGGTGTTCCACCGTAAAGTCCATCCCCTGTAGGGATATGGACCACCTCAATTCTCACCCCTCATCTGCATCAACCATCTGAGGGGCCTGTGGTCTGTCTGAACCCGGAAGTGAGTCCCAAACAAGTATGGTCTCAACTTCTTCAGTGCCCAGACCATAGCAAATGCCTCACGCTCAATTGCACTCCACCTCTGTTCCCGTGGGAGTAACCTCCTACTGATGAAGGCTACAGGTTGATCTAGGCCCTCTTCATTAATCTGTGATAAAACAGCCCCCACACCATGCTCTGAAGCGTCTGTTTGCACAATAAACTCTTTTGAGAAGTTGGGTGCACATGGCAGTCTTCAGGGCATCAAAAGCTCTCTGACAGGTGTCAGTCCAAATCACTCTCTTGGGCTGCTTCCTGGAAGTCAGCTCTGTCAAGGGTGCAACAATGCTGCCATACCCCTTGACAAACCTCCTGTAATACCCGGTGAGTCCTAAAAAGGCTCTCACCTCTGTCTGGGTCTTGGGGGGTTCCCAAGTCAGGATGGTCTCAATCTTGGGCTGTAGGGGCGCCACCTGGCCGCTCCCAACCTGGTGTCCCAAGTACACCACGGAACCCTGCCCGATCTGGCACTTACTCGCCTTGATCGTGAGTACTGCTCTCCGCAGCGCCATCAACACTTCCCAGAGGTGGCGCAGATGTTCTTCCCAACTGGCGCTGAACACTGCAATGTCATCCAGGTAGGCGGCACTGAACTCTTCCAGTCCAGCCAACACCTGGTTGACCAACCTCTGAAAGGTGGCAGGGGCATTCTTCATCCCAAAGGGCATAACCCGGAATTGGTAGTGCCCATCTGGTGTGGAGAATGCTGACCTCTCTCTTGCCCCATCAGTCAAGGCGATCTGCCAGTACCCAGACGTTAAGTCAAACGTGCTGAGGTACCGGGCAGCCCCTAACCGATCAATGAGCTCATCAGCTCTGGGGATGGGGTGCGCGTCAGTCCTGGTAACTGAATTGAGCCCTCGGTAGTCCACACAGAACCGCAGTTCTGGTGAGACACCCGGTGCGGCAGCCTTTGGGACCAAGACCACTGGGCTGGCCCAAGGACTGTTAGAGGACTCAATCACCCCCAACGCAAGCATCTTGGAGACTTCCTCCTTGATGCAAGCTCTCACCCTGTCAGTCACCCTGTAAGTTTTGTGCTTGACAGGAGGACTGTCCCCAGTGTCTACATCATGGATGCACCAATCAGTGACACTGGGAATCAGGGAGAACAGGTCAGAAAACTGTCCCAGCAACTGGTGACAG
Organism: Calotriton arnoldi; assembly: GCA_963921515.1. NCBI lineage: Eukaryota > Metazoa > Chordata > Amphibia > Caudata > Salamandridae > Calotriton > Calotriton arnoldi. The sequence goes on along the minus strand of CAWUFW010013817.1, from coordinate 339,121 downwards.
TCATTCTGCTGCTCAGGGGTCAGGGTGGAAGAGAGGTTCACTCCATCCACTGACCCATCTTGCTCTGTTGCAGACAGGAGGTCAGGAAGAGGCTCAGTCTCCTCCTCCATTCCAGCATCTGTTGCTAGGAGCATGCCCACTTCGGACCTCTCTAAGTGGGGCTTCAGGCGGTTGACATGCAGGACCCGCAAGGGGTTCCTGGGAGACCGCAAGTCCACCAAGTAGGTAACCGGACTCTTGCGCTCCACCACCTCAAATGGTCCGGTCCACTTAACCTGGAGCGCACAGGGCTCCACTGGGGCCATGACCCACACTTTCTGACCAGGCTGAAGCTCAACCAGAGTGGCATTCTGGTCGTACCATCGCTTCATCTCCTCCTGGCTGGCTTCCAGATTTGCCTCAGCGAGTTTTCTGAATCGCCTAGTTTGGTTCCTGAAGGCCAGCATGTAGCTATATATATCCTGGGGAGGTTTCCTGGGAGATTGCTCCCAGCCTTCCTTGACCAAACTCAAAGGTCCTCTCACTGGGTGTCCATAGAGAAGCTCAAAGGGACTGAACCCTAGAGATTTCTGTGGCACCTCACGGTAAGCAAAGAGAAGGCATGGTAAGAGGACGTCCCACTTACTCCTCATGTATTCCTCAAGACCCATAATCATGCCTTTGAGGGTCCGGTTGAATCTCTCAACCAGCCCATTACCTTGGGGGTGGTAAGGAGTGGTGAACTTGTAGGTTACACCATACTCCTGCCACAGGGACTTCATATCCTTGGAAATGAAGTTGGTACCTCGGTCTGATACCACCTCTCTGGGAAACCCCACGTGGGAGAAAATCCCCATCAGTGCACGTCCCACCACGGGGGCCGTCACTGTCCTGAGAGGGATGGCTTCCGGGTACCAGGTGGCATGGTCCACCAAGACCAGGATGAACCTGTTGCCCATGGCTGTCTTGGGATCCAGAGGCCCCACAATGTCAATGCCCACCCTTTCAAAGGGGGTGCTGACCACAGGGAATGGTTGGAGAGGAGCCTTGCGCTTCCTCCCACTCTTTCCACTTGCCTGGCAAGTCTGACAGGTCCTGCAATGAGTGTCTGAACTCTTGCGCATTTGGGGCCAATAAAAATGGGTGACAAGCCTTTCAAAGGTCTTGTCCTGCCCCAAATGTCCTGCTAAAGGCACATCATGAGCCAGCCCCAGTAGGAAGGCTCTGAAGCGCTGGGGTACCACCAGCACACGGGCTGACCCAGGCTCAGCAACCTTAGGCTCACTATACAGGAGACCATTCTCCCAGTAGATCCAATGTGATCCAGACTGATCACCTGCTGCCTGGTTTGCAGCCTGCTGCCGCAAACCCACAAGAGAAGGGCACTTGTTCTGCTCCTCACAGAACTCTTCCCTGGAGGGACCTCCTACCTGCTGCCAATGGGTCAGCTCAGGCAGGTCTCCCAGTTCAGCAATCTCCTCCCTGGTAGGCTCCAGGGCATCCCCCGCAGGGTCCGCCTCCTCCTGGGCCGTGGGAACCTCAGGGGCCGGTTTCCCTTGCCCCCTACCTCTTCTCTTTAAGGCAGGCACCTGGGCCATTTTCTCAGGCTCCAGGTCCTCTTGAACACCCTTACTGGCTGCCATAGACCGAGTGGTCACGCATGCCCACTCAGGCAAACCCAACATCTCTAAATGAGCTCTCCGCTCCACCTTAGCCCAAGGGGAGCTCTCCAAATCGTTACCTAACAGACATTCAACAGGCATGGCTGGCCTCACAGCTACTTGAAGAGTCCCTGAGACCCCCCCCCCACTCAAAGGGAACCTGTGCCGCCTTGCAGTGGCTCTCTGTGTTGTCAGCGGCAACAACTGGGTAAAATGCATTGGGGACTACCTGCTCTTCAGACACCAACCGACAACTGACAGCTGTCACACTGGCTCCGGTGTCTCTAAGAGCTTCCACCCTCTTGCCATTGATGGTCACCCCCCTGCCTGTATTTTTTAGTGTTATCAGGCAGATGGGTCCTGGGGACCACCTCACAGTCTCCTAAAGAGACAAGGGACATCTCTGCGGGACCCCAACCACCCTGGGCACCCATCTCCTCCCCCAGGGCTACACTAGCCAACTGCCGGGGTGGTGCACCAGTGGGTGCTGTCTTCCCATACAAGGGACATCTAGCATCATAAGAACAGTGGCTACTAGACCACACTTAAAACAGGTCTTGGGCCCCATGTGAACAGGCTTAGCTGTCTGGGCCACTGCCTTCTTCTCAGGGGGAGGCTGGGAACCTTTCCCTTGGTTCCCTTGGGGATTACTTTGGGGCCTGTTAGAAATGGGGGTCTCTAGTTGGCAATGGCTGGCCACTGTCCAAGTAGGGACCCTTCTTCCTAAGTCAGAGTGAGAGGGCTACCCTCTTTAATACCCCTGCTCAACCCTGTGGTGACGTAGCACGAGCAGGTAGGCTTATCTCAGAGGCAGTGTGTGAAGCATTTATGACCATACACAGTGAGAAACACTACAAAGGGACACCCCACAAGTTGTTATAAAAAATAAGTATCTTTATATATTGGTAGATTTATCACAAGACCAATAACTGTAAAAGCCACAATACTGTCAAAAATAGGATTGCTGTTGAAGGGCCGTTACAAATAGTTCAAAGGTTGCAACAATAAGGTTCAAATTCAAAGCAGGGGTCTCTGCGACCCTGTCTCGTTCAGAGGTTGCAAAAATAAGGTTCAAATTCAAAGCAGGGGTCTCTGCGACCCTGTCTCGTTCAGAGGTTGCAAAAATAAGGTTCAAATCCAAAGCAGTGGTCTCTGCGACCCTTTCTCGCACAAAGTACCTGAATTCAGTAGCAAAACCAACAAAATGTCGCAAAGAAGTAGTAGCGATGATTTTCCTCACGTGAGGCCGGCGATGCGTTAAATCCTTGCTGCAAGGGAGGATGATGCGCCGATCTGCTGATGCGTGCGGAGACGATGCGACCAACTTCTGCAAGCTAGGCTGCCGATGCGATGACTTTCTTGCCGCGAGGGAGAAGTCGATGCGACGAGCCTGTTGCGTTGTGCGATTGTGTTGCGATGCTAAGAAATGGCGCTCCGCGAGGGAGCGACAAAATCCGGTGCGATGCGATGAAATGTCTTGAAGCGATGATTTCTTTAGGGGTTGCGAGCGCTCGGCGACAGCAGCGGGATGATTTTTCCTGCGCGACTCGGCTGCAGCGGCTCGCAAAGAGGCGTTAGCGATGGTTTCGTGTTGCGAGCACTCAGCGGCAGCAGCGCGATGATTTTTCCAGCGCTCTCAGCTGCAGCGGCTCGCAAAGGTGCGTTAGCGTCGATTTCCAGCACTCTTTTCTCTGAAGCAAACTAGAGGCCCTGGAACTCACAGGAGCCTCATCAGCAGATAGCAATCCTCGCAGGGAGGAAGCAGGAGGTTGGTGGTGGAGTCTGATGTGCCTGAGACTCCAGCAGGAGGCTAGCTCTTTTCCTAGCCCTTGGGTAATTGCTGTAACAAAAATAAAAGTTCTCTCAAAAGTTCCTTTTCCTCTTCTTCAAGGTCCAGTGGTCACTGCTGCAGGCCAGTGCAAGAAACAACACACAAGCACAAGGACAGTCACTTCCTGCAGATTCCTCCAGTGGCACGGACAGAGTTTCCTCTCCAGATCCAAAAGCAATACAAATTGTAGGGGTTTGAGCACAGATATTTATACCCCAAAAGTCTTTGTTCTCAGAAGCTACAAGTCACTGAACCTAGCCAGAACCAGTTCTGCTCAGGCCTGGAGCACTTTGTTTACCAGGCTGCATCCTTCCTTTCAGAAAGAGGGGGTCTGCTAGCAGACACACAGTAGGAGGTGGAGCCAGCATTCACCTTGCCAGGCACAGCCCTATTCAGGTCAAGGAGCCACCCCTCCCCACACTCTAAATGCAGATCTCTCTATTCAACCCAGGTCTGACTCAGCCTGCCCTGCCCCTCTAAAACCAGACAGCCAATACACATAACAGCAGAGCACACTGGAAGGCTTCGGCAAGAAAATACCTACTTTCTAAAAGTGGTATTTTCAAACACAGAATATAAAAATAAACTTCACTAAAAGATGTATTTTAATATTCTGAGCTCAGGCATACTAAATTCGTTTTTCTACCATGTTCCTGGGGTCAGTTAGGACTATAGAATGTAATAGTCAAACTGCCCATTCTAGCCTATGAGGAACAGGTAGCCTTACCGTAGTGAAAAACGAAATGGGGTGTAATTCACTACCAGGACATGCTACACACACCAAGGCATGTCCTACCTTACACATACAATGCACCCTACCATAGGGGCGACTTACAGGATGCCAAGGGAAGGTTCAGGGGCTGGGAAGTGGGTGCACTTCACAGCCAAGATGGCAGTTCTGGACTGCACACAGACACTGCAGTGGCAGGTCTGAGACACACTTTACAAGCTGCTTCTGTGGGTGGCGCAAACCAGCGCTGCATGCCCACCAGCAGCATTTGGTTTACCAGCCCTGGGCACACACAGGCCACACTACTAGGGACTAACAGGTAAACCAAATAAGCCAATCAGGGATATACCAATTCACATAGACATATTTACAAAGGGAGAGCATATGCACTTTAGCACTGAACAGCAGTGGTAAAGTGCCCAGAGTCATAAAACCAACAGAAACAGGTCAGCAAAAATACAGGAGGCAGGCAAAAAGTTTAGGGGTGACCCTGCAAAAAGGACCATTTCCAACAGGGCCCTTTCTGGAACTCCCTCTGTTTACCCTTGTCCCCCCACTCTTCTGCTGGGGACCCTGCCCACCTTTGGCGAAGTCTCCCACATGACCCTTCTGGACCCGGGTGCTCACCCAGCGGTCCGCCTCCTCAGCAAGCTTCCTAGGGTTAGTCAGCTTGCTATCAATAAGATGCTGGCGTAGCTCTGGAAAACAGTTATTTGACAAGTGCTCCCATGCAAGCAAATCATAGAGCGCCTCAAAATTATCCACTTTGCTACCCTTCACCCAACCATCCAATGCTCTGCAAAAGAAAGACACATATTCCACCCAAGTGGTAGACTCCAGTTTTCTGCAATTTCTAAACCTTTGTCTATATAGCTCTGGGGTCAAACCAAATCTGGACATTAGGGCTCCCTTCATGTGGGTATAGGACATCTGCTCCTCTGTAGGCAAATCCAACAAAGTGTCCCTCCCATCACTAACAAAGCAGCCCTACAACCCCGCACCCCAATCCTTCTCAGGGACCCGGTGGGCCAACATTGCAGCTTCATAAGCCCTAAACCACTGACCAATATCCTCATTCTTGTGGAAATCTTTAACTACATCTTTGGGAATGTAGGTTCTTGCTTCTACATGCACTGGCGGTGTGCTGCCACCAGAGGGAGGAACCTCTAAGTTCTTTGCCTTGAGTTCCAATTCCCTCAATCCTCTCTCATGCTCAAAATGCATCCTCTTTTCCTCTAAGGCTAACTTCTTCATTTCTAATTCCACCCCAAGCTCTATTTTCTTGCTCTCTATGTCTTTCTGACCATTCATTTTGAGCCTAGCTAGCTCCAACTTATGCATCCTCTCCTTTGCTCTGTCCTCCAGCTCTCCTGGGGACAATCCCTTGGAAGAAACACTGCTGCCCGCCCCTGAAGGTGTTTTCCCTCCAGTTGGGCCCACTGGCCCCTCAAGTTGCTCATTTAAATCCTCTGCCTCCATTACTGGCTCCTCAGGATGCTCACTGGCATTCCTAGATTCTACCCAGGCCCTCAGCGCCTTCTGGTATTCCTCTTTCCTGGTGAGGCCTTTCACAGAGATTTTAAATTTCTTGCACAAAGCTTTGAGATAAGGCACAGTGTAGGTATCAATTCTCTCTTCTTCCAAAACAATGTCTACAGATACTATGGATGCTGACTTGCTCATGGTAGCAAAAAGACTGGCAGTTCTCAAGAATCAAAAATAGAAAAGAAGTTCCAAGGAAACATTCTCAAAAAGTATGTGGTTGCGTTATGGTCTGCACTCACTAGTAGTGTACACCAATCACTGTATATGAATCACAAATGCAAGTCCAAATCCTCACAGCTGACCACCAATGTTAGATTTGGGGGTCTCTAGTTGGCATAGGTAGGTACCTGTGACAAATAGGGACCCTTGCGTATAGTCAGGGTAAGGGGCTACACTCCTAAAATAACCCCTGCTCACCCCCTTGGTAGCTTGGCACGAGCAGGCAGGCTTATCTCAGAGGCAGTGTGTAAAGCATTTGTGAACACATACAGTAATACAGTGACAACACTACAGATGGACACCACACAGGTTGTATTATAAAAATAGTATTTTTATATAGACTTAACACAAGACCAAACGACAAAAATCCACAATACTGTACTCAAAAATAGACTTTAGAATGTTATAAAATAGTTCAGTTCTCTCAAGTTGTAGATGCGACACTTTACTCTCAATGTACCTTGAATGCGTAATGCAAAGAAAACAAAAGGGTCGCAGGGAAGGTGATGCGTCGGTTCCTTACACTCAGGGGAGTGGATGCGTCGGTTCCTTACTGCTGCGCAGGGAGTTGATGCTCGCTTCCTTACTGTGTGGGAGGTGATGCGTCGGTTTCTTACTGCTCTCCGGTGCGATGCGACAAGATGGCACCTCGATGCGATACTCTTCTCCGGTGCGATGCGACAAAATGGCGTCTTGGTTGCAATGCGACAACTTTGGTGCGATGTGTGCACGCCCGACGGCCGTGCGGCGACTCGATGATCTTTGGAGCCGCGACAGGCCCTGCGACGCTCTTCTCCGGTGATGCGACGATGTCCTCTGTGGCAGCGTCCCGCTTCTCCGGCGATGCGCCGCGCTTCGGCGATGCGATGATGACAGCGGCAGCAGCGTCTCGCTTCCTCGGCGATGCGATGACAGCGGCTGCGGCGGCGACACGCTTCTCGTTGTTGCGTCGCGCTTCCAGCTCCCAGCGACACACAGTCTCTCAGAAAGCCCAGCACAACAGCAGGCACTTCAATTCCCAGCAAGGGAATTCAGGGGGGAGCTGGTTGGTGAAGTCTTGTATCCCTGAGACTTCAGGCAGGAGGCAAGCTCTAGTTCAAGCCCTTGGAGATTCTTCTTCAAGTTGATAGAAAGCACACTCAGTCCTTTTCTCCTTTCTTTGGCAATGAAGCAACCACTGCAGGCCAACCCCCAAACACACAGAACAGGGGTAGTCTCCTCCTTCAGCTTCCTGGTTCTTCTCCTCAGCAAAGGTTCGTCTTGATTCCCAGAAGTGATCTAATTTCCTACAGGTCTGGGTCCCCTTTTTATACACCTTTTCTCTTTGTTCTCTGAAGGCAGAGAGGCCTTTGCCTAGTCCAAACCAGTTCTGGTCAGTCCTGGAGCACTTTGTTGACAAGACTCTCTCTATTCAGCCCTGTGCTGACTCACCCTGTCTCCTGGAAGCCCGCAGCCCCTGTCACTCAAACTCCAGACAAGGAATACACAACCTGGCAGAGGCAGGCTTGGATAGTTAGGCAAGAAAATACCTACTTTCTAAAAGTGGTATTTTCAAACACAGAATGTTAAAACCAACTTCACTAAAAGATGTATTTTATCATTCTGAGTTCAGGCATACTAAACTCGAATTTCTACCTGGTTCCCTGAGTCAGTTAGGATTATAAGATGTAATAATCTAACTGCCCATTCTGGCCTATGGGGAACAGGTAGCCTTGCAATAGTGAAAAATGAAAATGGCTGTAATTCACTATTAGGACATGCCACACACATCAGGGCCTGTCCTACCTTTTACCTACAATGCACCCTGCCCTTGGGCCTACCTTAGGGGTGACTAATATGTATAAAAGGGAAGGTTTAGGGACTGGCAAGTGGGTACACTTGCCCAGTCAACATGGCAGTACCAGACTGCCCACAGGCTCTGCAATGGCAGGCCTGAGACACACTTTACAAGCTGCTCCGGTGGGTGGCACCACCAGTGCTGCAAGCCCACCAGCAGCATTTGATTTACAAGCCCTGGGCACACGCAGTGCACTGTACTAGGGTCTGACAGTAAGCCAAACAAGCCAATGATGGAGTCACTAATCCATACATCAATTTACCATAGGGAGCACTTGCACTGTGGCACTGAACAGCAGTGGCACAGAGCCCAAAAGCATCTAAAACCAGCAAAAACATAAGAGGCAACAGCAAAAAATGGAAGGGAGACCCACGCCAATGGTGCCAGGTCTAACAGAACGGAAATATCGTGAACGCATGGTGCAGCTTCTGGGCATACCTTGACTAAGAGAACTGAACGCCTCTTGGTTTCTATCATTTAGACCAGTCTGGGTGGACTGCATCTTACCTGTTCTTCGATGCCTGTTCTGCGGAGAAGAATGCATGTTGGATCTCTGTCTAACGTTTCCATTGGATACGCCACTGGACCTAGATGCTATGCTGGACCCCCTAAAGGCCCATGCTCTGCATTGTCCCCAGCGTCTTCCAATTCTGATGAATGCATTCCTTGAGAATCCACAGGTGCCGTTCGCTCCTGCTGCGTTAGGTGGCTCCTCCACAGGCACCGAGGTAACAACTGCCGCACAAGCTGCCGCAGCAATGACTGTTGGAAGTGCCGAATTCCATCTATGTGCGATTGACGTTCTCTGTGAAGCGTTGGATTTGTCGTCTGCAGTAGCTAACACCGATAATGCTGTATCTCCCAGCCAGGACACTTAATCTGGAATTGGCTCATCGCGTCCTGGGAAAGAATTCGGCTTCTCCACTTCGTTTCATAAATAAACGAACAAAATTTGGAACATTTCCTAAATTGACACTTTTGCTTGGAAAAGCATGGCCTTCTTCAGCTTATGGTGAGGCAACTTTTATAAATGGGACAGAATTGACTTTTTCAAGTGGTAACTTAGAAATAGCTAATTTTTAACATTTTTTTAAAAGTCCTTTTAAAACCCATGTTTTAGTTGTTTTTAAGTGAATATTTTTAAATTGTCCAGATTTTAAGTATGGTCATTGTCATACAATTCGAAAGTGGAGTGGGTGTTATGTTTCGTATATAGGCCCTAATGTAGACCCGTTCATATATGCCATAATGTAGAAATACTCGTATATGCCCTATTATGGTCATACTCGTATATGCCCTATTATGGTCATACTCGTATATGCCCTATTATGGTCATACTCGTACATGCCCTATTATAGTCATGGCTCCTAATATAGGCATGTTCTTTCACCTACATTAGTTCCCTACAGTACACAACGAGCTCTGAGGGTTGAACGTTATCTAGTCTGTGGTTAGAACACTGCAAGGTCTTTCCAGAACACAGGCCTACAATGTACTCATAAATTTTGCATGAGCATTCACCAGCTACATCTCCCGCATAATATGTATGTACAAAGTTCACCCCTGACGTCTTCCTCATGTCTAACAAAGACCAATACAAACCATACTGAGGGACGAGACACTTTAGGGTATAAATACACCACATCTTGCCACGGTAAGATAGAGGGAACCGAGACTTCCATGCTGACACACTGACCAGAGACGCCGAGGCTCCTGCATGCAGTCGCTCCAGCTGACAGCGGTCTAACACAGCCCTTGCGGGGTGTCCAACTCGAGACCAGGACGGGGTCCCACATTCTCTCTATTCAGGTATGGGGGTTCGACTAAATCCTAGAGGGATTCTTGGCTCTTAGACCTACCCATATGCTAGGTACACTCAGGTACATCTAGTTAGGCATCGTAGGAGTACGCGCACTTTCATAATGCCTTTTATATTCATGTATGTTTTCATGATTATTGTAATATGGTAGAACTATTCTATCCCTTTGCTTTTATCGTACTGCTGATAATATATCTCTGCTATTGTCTGCTGGTTGCTGCAGCACATATATTTTACACTAGAATAACAACAGTTCAATAAATTCTTATTGAAACGCCCAGACTGTTTATTCTGTGTAACTCTCTGAGACAAACCGAATAAGTAAGCACGAGTGACTGAGCGAAAGGTAGTACATTGTTTCCACGATTTTGAGGAATTAGGGTTGTCATGATCTAAGGTTGCCAGGAACTAATCTCTCCCCTATAAGAGGAGATTCTAGTGGCACTGTGAGCTAGCTAATGCAAATCCGGCTAACATATGCGGTGGGGGTGCACAGAATCAGTCTAACACCAAGCCCACGGTTTATGTTATCCAAACGCGCAGGTCCTGCAGGGGTACTATAGGAACTACACGACAGCGGTCCCGCGAGGACTGATGTTGCTTTTGTCTGAGTGTACTTATGTTTACTTTGTTGGCAATTACCTGGGGTATAGCTGGTTTTTGTGCATGCACAACCTGTGGAAAATGTAATGCATTCATTTAGTTGCTGATGTAATTCCAGTTTAATTTGTGGACAGAGGGTTGTAGCTGACGGACTTAATGGCAATGGCTAGTGGGAAATCGATGTAGCCATGTATCATGATGGCAAGTGCAGCTAGGGGGTGGTGGTTTGTAACAATAGAGTTCTATTTGTGTGTTACTGCATAATGTACTGTATCTGGTTAACTTCATATACAGTGAATTATTTCACTCATCTCATTCAGCCCATTGTTGGTGGTGCCCAGTCGTAGGATTATTTTAGCTTCAAAACGCGATAGCATCGAGTCTGTGCACCTTCCTTTTACATGTTTCAGGACTGTCCATTTTATGTCTTGTGGCCCATGTCCTTTTTCTTCGCAGTGCTGTACCATGGGGGCGTTCTGGACTTTACATTTGATCCTTGATCTATGTTGGGTGATCCTCTTCTTTACTGCCTGGGTTGTTTTCCCTACATATGCCAGCTTGCATGGACAAATCACGCAGTATATTACATTATTAGTATTACAATATGTGAACTCGACATGTTTGATGCTTATGCCCCAATATTCGAATGTCTCTCCTTCGATGGTACTCGAACATGAAGTGCAATTTCCACATCGGTGGTGGCCTTGAATAGGGGGTAGAGCTAGCATGATCTGTATGGATACCTTAGGTCTCCTTGCCTGTGTATTGGCGCGCACCAATTTGTCTTTGATATTTTTATTCCTTTTTAGTGCGAATATGGGTATTTCTTTGAGTGCTTCCAGGCCTTTCACTGTATTCCAATTTCTCCTGACGATCTTTTTGACATGGTTGGTGATACCTGAAAACGTTTGTGTTCTTTTGGTACAAGTAGCGTCTCTCTAGGAGTGTACCAGGCCCTCTTGAGTGATCTTTTGAGGAGTTTCCGTGGGTAGTTCTTTCAAGTAGTTTATTCATCAGTATGCTCGCATTGTAAAAGTAATCCTCCTTTTTCGCACTGTTTCGTCTGATCCTCAAAAACTGGCTGTACAGTAGATTTTCCCTTAAATTCCTTTGGTGGAAGCTGGAAAAATGTAGGAATGTGTTTCTGTCCGTGTGCTTAGTATATAGAGTCGTGTAGATGATCCCATCTTCGTGTTTAACAATGACGTCTAGGAAATTAATCTCCTCCTTACTTGAATTGATGGAAAACTGTATGTCCCGGTTTCTGTAATTGAGCCAATCATGGAAGTCTTGTAGGATTTCGATGGGGCCTCTCCAGAACATGAACATGTTGTCGATATGTCGACGCCATAATCTGATGTTGCCCTCATACGGGTTGTTATTAAAGATCCATTTGTCCTCGTACAAGGCCATAAACAGCACCGCCATCTCAGGAGCAAAGGGACAACCCATTTCGGTCCCTTTGATCTGGAGGAAACGTTCTTCATTGAATTGAAAGAAATTGTATTTGAGGCACACCTCCGCCATTTCCACTAGATATTCGGTTAGGACGGTATGTGGATGATTTTTGGCAAACTATTGACAAAAGAGCATTCTTTAGAACTAAAAATCAAGTACGGGCAGTACTTTCTATTTAGAGAACATAAATAACACAAGATAAAAATTTCATTTTTTGGACTTTAATAGGAAGACTAATGTAGATTCTTATTCATAAATGAATGTAAATCCATGGTCTGGGAGGCACATTGCTGTGACATTCTATGAATGTTGTCACCTCTTCCTGACTTACATCCTGCACCCCCCAGCGCCTGTTATGTCAGTGAGGGTAGCCCAGCACTTACGATATAGTTTCTCCGTCTTGGGGGCCAGCGCGTTGTCCAACAATGTCCTTATTCCATGTCCACCAAGTCCCATAGCACATCTGGCACTGGTGTCATGACCTGGTCCGCATTCGGTGCTAGCTCCCTGAACCTGCCTCACTGAAAACAAGAAATGGAGTCAGCTATTGAGTTGTCCAGACCCGCAATGTTCCTTGCCCTAATTGCTATGTTCGCATTCAGCTGGCAGTCGTCTAACTTCCGCAGTAGCTTGACCATTGCTGGGCACTTTGCTGTTCCTAAGTTGATCGCCTGTACCACCTCATGGTTGTCTGACCATAGGATTATCTGCCTATTGGCCAGTTTGTGGCCCCATATGGTAAAGGCCACTACAATGGGGAAGAGCTCTAACAATGTGATGTTGCCTGTGATTCCACTCTGGCGCCAGCTGTCTGGCCATTTCGCCGCTGCCCACGCCATCCCCAGGATGGGCCCAAAGCCGTGGCCGCCTGCTGAATCGGTGTAGAGTTCTGGTTGCTCTGCCCGCACCCAGGGTTCCCGCCACATAAGGGTACCCTTGAAATTGTCCAAAAAAGTGTCCCATTGCCCCAGGTCCTCCTTCATCCCTTGTGTAAGGCGCACAATATGGTGTTTCTGTGACAAGCCCCTAGTCAGCCAGGCCAGGTGCCTGGCAATGGGGCACCCTTTGGGGATTACTCTGGTGGCGAAATTCAGTTTACCCAACAGCTGCTGTATCTCGCCTAGAGTTGCCTTTTTCTGCTGCCGCAGCTGCAATATGATTTGGCGCAGCTCAGCTACCTTTTCTGTTGGCAGTTTGCATGTCCCGCCCACTGAATCTGGCTCTATTCCAAGGAAGGACAGCTTGTTGGTCAGGCCCTCTGTCTTGTCTGGTGCTAGCGGGACTCCTAACTCTTCTGTCAAGCCTACAAAGAGGCGGAGGGGGTTTGCACACACCCCGGTACCTGCCTTCCCAATGAACAGGAAGTCGTCCTAAGTAGTGGACCCGCCCCCCTTCGGGGTGGCGCATTCTATGCTCCCATTCCAGAAAACTACTAAACGACTCAAAGTAAGCACAGGGTATGGCACAGCCCATGGGTAAACACTTGTCATAGTAATAGTTTCCTTCCAGTTGGAAACCTAGGAGGTTTTAACTGTCTGGGTACACCGGTAGTAAGCAGAACGCTGACTCGATATCTGTTTTGGCCAAGAGAGCCCCCTTCCCAGCTTGTCTGATCAATTTTACGTCATCGTCCAGGGAGGCGTAAGCTACCGAGCAGCTGCCCTGCTCCAACCAGTCATTGATGGAATCCCTGGGCGTGTGCGAAAGGTGGTGTATGAGCCGGCATTTACCTGCCTCTTTCTTAGGTACCACGCCTAATGGCGAGACTATCAGGTTTGGTAGTGGGGGGGAAGTGAATGGGCCAGCCACCCTACCTAGCTGAACTTCCTTGTCCACCTTGTGTCTAGCTGCCTCAGGGTTGTCCCATACGGATTTTAAGTTGCGGCTTAGCCGCGGGGCCACCGGTCCCTTGTAAGGGATGGGGAACCCAGCTGTGAATCCCTCTGCCAGTTGTTTTCTGTCTGCCACTCTTGGTTAGTTACTTAGTAATGTTATAAGTCTCCTTGTGTTTATGGGAGTAGGCAGTGGCAGCCCCCTGCCCAATCCCCCCTTCACCCCCTGCACTGTCTCTCCCTCGCCGCTATTTCTTTGTGCTGCCCTTGTCCCTGCTGTTACCTGTCCCTTGTGACTGTCTGCATTGTACGGTGGATTGGCTGTCGCCACAGGTCCCACAGCTGTGTTTAAACCTGCATGCGGTCCCCCATTTACATTCATCTTTGTCATATTTCAAGCATGTTGCCACACGTGTTTTCCCCGTTTTTCCGCCTGTCTGGTTTTTGCCTCTGAACCCTTGTCCCTGACCTTCATATTTCCCTTTGAACCCTGAGAGACGAAAATTGGGCTCCCGCGTGCCTAGACCTTCCCTGGCTACCACCATGTGATTCGTGAAGCCCTCTATGTCCTGGCAGTCCCACTCTATTACTGGCCAGGTTTGCATCTTTTCTCTGAAACATTCGTCGTACCGCAGCCATGCTTCTCCCTGATACTTTTGTTGTGCTTCATGCACTTTCTGCTGATATAGGATTAGAGCTGCTGCACATTGGGGGAATTTTTCTATAAATACGCATGCCAGGCTCCTGAAGGCCCGTAGCCAGTTTTCTATGGTTTTCTCCACTCTTGACTTGCGTCTATCCCTTCTGTTTTCGTCTTTCTTGTCCTGCACTGTGAGGTCTAAGCCGCCTGGCGCACCTCCAGCAAGGAGAATATATCGATGAACTTGTTCCGCCAAATTCTCTTCTTCACTGTTAGCGGGATAAGATTTGCTAACCCCAGTAATTTTGTGGTGGTGGGCAGGTCGCTCGGGACGTATGTACTCGCTTGAAGGCTCCCCCCCCTGGTCCCGCCCTTCCCCTGCCCGTGGCCGGGTGGTTTCCCTCATGCACCGCTGTGCCACCCTGCTTGCTCTGTGTGGCTCCCTCCGCGCCTGTGCCCTCCTTGTTCCTCCCGTCTTGTGGGCTTTCCCATGTTAAGCCTGCTTTCTCCCTCAGGCCTTCTTCTTGCCCCCTTTTTTGGTTGGGCCCCCGTCCTCCCCGTTGTACCCTGTGCCTGCTTGGGGCCCTCCTCCCCGTATGAGGCTCCTGGCCCTGGCCAATGCCACCAAGGCATCCATGCCGCTGGGTGTGGCTGCATTTGACACCATTCCTGTTGGCCCCCCTCGGGTGTGCTGGCCAGGGGGGCTGAGGGACCCATGGCCGTGCGCTGCATAGTTGCTTACCCCAAATTGTGTGCCATAATTTGCAATTTTCCCAGGTAATCCCTCACTGGTTCCCGTTTGCCCCTGTCCCTGTTTGCACTGCCTGCCCCTTTCGCACGACCCGTGGTTTTCACCATATCCGCTGTCCATGTTGGATCTCGGCATGCTGCGTGCTTCCTGGGGGGCCACAGAGCTGGCCACAGACCCTTCTTCGCCGCTGCTGCCATCCTCAGTGTCTAATTCGATTACCACTTCCCGTGGTGTGGTTGCCATGCTTCTGCCCCTTCCTCCATTCCTTGCTCTGGGGGCCGCCGCCCCTCGTCCTGGGACTGCAGGGGGACGCTGTTGTACTTTCCTCGGCCCCCCTTTGCCTGGTTCTGATGGGGCTGCCATTTTGGCTGCATGCCCCTTCTTGCCGGGCCCTGAGGGGGGTGCTGATACCTGCATCAGCTTTGGCTTCTTTCTGGATAGTCCTCTCGCTATGTGCTCATCCATCCACGCCTTTCCTTTTAGGGCCACCGAAGCCCTTGCCTTTTCCAATAGGACCTCGAGATCGCCGTCCAGTTCCAGCCCAGAGTCCTCCTGGGGCCTTGTCAGTTCGTTTTGGCGGGGCCCGTGATCTCGCTACTTCCAGGTGCCTCCCTAAAGCGAGCCCACACTCTTCTTTCCCTTGTTTCAGCCCCACGTCTCCCTGCCATCGCTCCTGCCTGTCGTGCCTTTCCTCTAGTGGGTGGGGCCTCTGCTCGGCTCTGTCCCCACGTGGTGCCCTCTAAGCGTTGTGCTTGTGCGGCTCTCTCTGCCGCAGTCAGGTGCTGCTGTTTAAAAGCCTTGCCTATGAGGAACTGTCAATGTAACTCCCCACTCCTTTCTTGCGTTAATCACACAGTGAGGGCATACTGAACGTATCCAAATGACGGCAAACTTCACCAGATGTTAGAGTCCTTCTTTTGCCAGCCGGTATGTGCGTGTGGGGGGGAGAACTTCCCGCCCTTCCCCTGGCCTCCTTAACGCTGTTATCCGATTGGGAGTTTTCTGCCATGGGCGGCCAGGCGCCGGGTTACCAGTGTGTCTCCACTGTGCCTCCGCACTGAGAACTTCAGGCTGTGCACTGAAGAGCCTCGGGCTGTGACACGCCCAGTATCTGTGAGTATGGCGCTGGTTGCAGCGTGTGGACAGACTGCGGTAGCGGAGGAGAGCGGCAGGCGGAAGCTAACGGGGCCAACAAGGATCATTTACAAGAAGCTAGTCTCGCTGCACTCCCGCCTCAGCTGGCCTTCTGCTTCCACCGATAGCAGACCGATCAACCCCACGTGTGCAGCGGGCACTCCTGGCGCAGCCTCGCCCGTTGCAGTGGACCGGTTTCCACCGGCTTAGACCGGTGCACCTCGCCGTCCACCACGGTGTGCTCCTTTCACCGCCTGGGCTTCCACTGTTCGGCGCTGCACGTCTTCCTTCACGGTGCCTTCCTGGGTGAGCGGAGCCTCGCCTCCTGGTGGTGCCGGCTTCCCGCCGCTCCTCCGGGCTTCTTCTCGGTGTTCCTCGGTGAGCAGAGCCTGGCCTCCTGGTGGTGCCGATGACGCTCCTCTGTGCGGCGATGCTCCCACTCGATTCCGGCGGCGATGAGATTCCGATGAGACGGGGGTTCCTGTGCTCAAAACGGGAACCTACACCCCTTTTTGAACCCCCCAGCCGCTTTCCACCCTCCACTCCAATTGGGCGGCTGGCGGCTAGCTTGGGAGCGACCAATCCGGTGCGCCCCCCTTTTTTGCAGGGTTGGGGGGGGTTCCCGCCCTCGGAAGGTGTTCGACACAGGCCCCTTTCGGGTCCGGCTTCGCCTCCCCCGGCCCGTGTTTATAAATACTGTTTTCCTTTATTTTTAATGTGGGTGTGGAGAAATGTTGTGTTTGCGTTTCTTGCAACATCCTTAAAAAGTTTCTTTTAGATATAAACAGGTCCTCACAAATGAGAAATGGGAGGGGGTCATATATATTATTTGCATTAATATTAGTGAGCTGCTGCTGTGTTACAATATTGAAAACACATGCCACTATCCTTGAATATTAGACGTAAACACATTTAGAATTTGGATGAGTGTGCATGTGCTCTGTCAGTGACCTGGCTAACTGGGCATGCACGAGCTGAAATTGGATCATACATTTAAAGCTTTCCTGAAGAGGGGCCTCCAAAATATGTTTGGCCCAGGGCCCCCCAAATCCTTAAGATGTCCCTGTGCGAGTGGTAACATTAGATATAGGCGGCAGTGGCATTTACAATGCGCATCTCCTGTCAAAAAGATAAAAACACTGACGCATCTCTTCACTTCTTCCTAGAAAGTGTGATGAGTCCACCCAGGCAGCATGCAGTGAGATGACAGCATCCACAGCCTACACTGTGCTGCTAGCTACTGCCGCCTAGCCTTTATTTAAAGATGTTCACAGCAGCAGACCACCAAACTGGCAGACACACAGCCACAAATCCCGCTCACACACTGACCTGTCAGACTGAACACCTGGCCCTGCCAGAGTACACATCCGGCCCTGGGCTGCCCCATATCAAGTCATTTATTACTCAGAGTAGGCGCGATAAAGTATATTACCTGTAAGATGTGCCTGTGCTGTTCTCTGGTTCCTGCGCTCAGGTGATGTTTGGTGCTCCCCTCTCTTTTTATATAGTGAAGGCACTCCCTCCTTTTACCCCTCGCCTTTTCATCCCACCTTCCCTCCCCTTTCCTGCCCCGTCCTCCTCCTTCCTCTCCTCTCCTCTCCACTGCAGTGTTTGTTTTTTGATGTTTACGCTGCTGCCCTTGCCACACCCTCCCCCCGTGAGGGAAACCCACGCTACTGCTGCTCGTGCTGTGCATGTGCAGGGTGTGGATGAGGTATGCAGTGCTGATGCTGCCTGCCATGGCCCTACTCTGTGCCTACTGCAAGTCTGCAGTGTCGGATGGGGACAGAAAATAGGCGCCGGCCCCAAAATAAAAGTTGCCCTATTAGTGATTTAGATGGTTAAAAAAAAGTGGGCCATATTTGCAACTCGGGCAGTTTTGAACTTGCAAAGACACGCTGTTTAGCAGAGTATAGAAGACTGCATGTATTTGAGCTTGCTGCAGGCAAAGTTTGCTCTGATCTCAGTAAAATCAGCAGTGAAAACCTGCCCAGCAGACCATAAAACAGACCCACAAACAGCCCAAAAATGTCCCTGATTCTCCCTTCGGACTCTGCCTGTTTGCTCTGTTGGCTGGCCTGACCCTGGAAGCCTGCAGGTCTGCTTTCCCTGCTGTACATGTTCTCTGCGTGAAGGAAGCTTGCATTGTTGCTTTGTAGCCGTTTCTCTGCACTATGAAAATGTGCATTGCCTCTGCATTGTAACCCCTCTCAGACATGCAAGTTCACCCCCTCATTGCTGGCCTTCCCATGCAGCATCCTCCCCCCTTGAATTACTCAAGGACAACGTGCTATGGTGCATCAAAGGCCGCAGTTTATTTTTAACAATCATGGATCATACATTTCACAACTTTTGGTTGGTCATTCACAAACCCACGTTTATTCTATAAACATTTATCATAGCAATTTAGATCCACTGATTCTTTTCTCTTTTTCATTGACAGCACTGGCCATGTGCGAGGGCCCTTTTTTGCAGGTGTCTCAGTGTACTACGGATTCTAGGCTTCACTTGCTAGCAACTCTGTGGGCAGCCGTCAGACGCGGCCCGGGCTGCAAGTGCCGTCCCGCTCACCCTAGATCCTTGCTGATCGCCCGCCTACTCCCAGTGACCCTGCCGTGTGGCATCCCAAGGACACTGTCTGAGCATCTCTTTTACTCTGGCCGTCATTGTATGCTGTCACCTTCCACCCCCCACTTCCCTGCCGTGAGGCATCCTAAGGACACTGTCTGAGCATCTCTTTTACTCTGGCCGTCATTGTATGCTGTCACCTGCCCCCACCCCCCTCCACCCCTCACTTCCCTGCCGTGAGGCATCCTAAGGACACTGTTTGAGCAGCTCTTCTACCTATGTTACTCTCTCTTCTGGGTAACTTTCTGGACTGCCTCCGCCACGCTGCTGCCGGTTTAACGATCGGGGGCAGCTCCCCCCATAGCGCCCGCTCATGAAAAAATGCAACTGCTCTAGGAACCCGACTATGTTGAGTAGGAACATATCCATGCCTACCCTGGTCAAGTGTACCCCATCCTCTAAGTGGTAACCTGGTGTCCTAAGGTTGATCAGACCGTGTCGCACAAAGCCCCAACCGTTTGCCCTACATATCTTAGCCATGGTGATATTTAGCTTGCGCCTAGACTTGTCCACTGCCACCTGGTTGATCGCCCCTATCCAGGCCTGGCGAGCAATCAGCTTGGACCATATGATCTCTGCCGGGTGAATCAATCTCGCCAGTACCGCCAACCCAGCCACCATCTCCCCTAACAGTTCTCTTCTTCCTCTGTTCGCCAGCTTGTTCCCAGCTAAGTGAATGACCACTGCATCAGGCCATTCGCACCACTGCCGTGCCTCCTGCATAGCCGGAAGCAGCTGTGCCCACTTCATGCCTGATCACCCCAACCAGGTTACTGCTGTGTTCTGTAGCCATATCTCCTGGAAGTCCTTCCGCGCCACTGCCCACCGTTGCGCCTGTGTGATGTAGGAGTGTCCCACGATCCACACCATACGCCGGACCCCTTGCGATCCTGCAGGGAGAAAAAATTCAAGGCTTCTACTCCAGTGGGGCGGATGTGTCCCTTGAAAGCGTTGGATGCCCACCGGGCCAGTATTTTGATATGCTCAGCATTGAGCCCTAAATGGGCTGCGGTGGTTGCGGCCCCTATCCGGAATGAATGCGACCTGAACTCGCGGGGTCTTAGCCCGGTTCTCTCCAGCGCTTTCCTCAAAACTGCTATAAATTGATACCGGCTGAGGCATGACCCATCCCTGTGTAAGAATAGGGGCCTGACGACTGGGCTTCCTTGACCCATGTAGTCTCGCATGAGGCAGACCGGGCAGCATGCCTTGTCCTCAATGCAATCGATCCTTGTGTGCTTTCCCTTGTCCGCCTGGTCCATCTTGGACTGCCTTAGGTGAACTACCATGTACACTTGTCCCATGTGTATGTCCTCTGTGTGCACACGTCGCCCCGGCGTTCCCTCTGTCCGGGGCTACTAGCTCGCTGATTCTGTAAGCCCCAAAGAAGGCCAGGGCAAATGCTGCCTTGAATAGGGTCACTTTGTGATGTCCTGTGCATAAGCCTGTCAGCGCGCCCAGCACCCCTTTGAGGACCGCAAAATCAATGGGCCTTCTACTGTCCTGAGCCTTGGATTGAAGCCTCCCCCAGCCTTTCATCGCTGTCCTACAGTAAAATGACCCTGTTGGGTCCCTCCCCGTGGCCACCCTGTGGTCACCCTACTTATAGCAGCCATGTGAATTCTGGCACTAAAAACCACCCAAGCCCTTGCGATACTTCCTCTACATTTTGGGAGCCAGCGCATTGTTGACCAGCATCTTTATCCCATGTCCACCAGTTCCCATAGGTGTCCGGGCACCTGGGTCATGCAGGGGTATGCGTGGGGGGCCAGCTCCCTGAATCTGCCCCACTGAAAACGAGAAATTGCATCAGCTGTTGCATTTGCCACCCCTGCTATGTGCCTGGCCCTCACTGCTATGTTTGCGCCCAACTGGCAGCCGACTAAGTGTCGCAAAATTCTTACCACTGCTGGGCATTTTGCTGTTCCCTGGTTAATTGCTTGTACCACTGCATGATTGTCTGACCACAGCATAATCTGCCTATTTGCCAACCTGCCGCCCCATATAGTAAACGCCACTATGATAGGAAAGAGCTCTAACAGCGTAATGTTGCCTGTGATCCTGCCTTTGTGCCAGCTGTCTGGCCATTGTCCTGCGGACCAAGCAGTGCCCAAAATGGCTCCCAAGCCGTGGCTGCCGGCTGCGTCCATGTAAAGCTCCAGCAGTTCGGACATTATCCAATATTCCCGCCACATGAGAGTGCCGTTGAACCCAGATAAAAAGGTATCCTATTGTTCCAGATCCTTCTTCACCCCCTGCGTGAGCCGCACTCTATGATGCCTCTTTGTCATCCCTTTGGTCAACCATGCTAGCCGCCTGGCGAAAGGTCTCCCAGCTGGGATCACCCTGTTCGCAAAATTCAATTTCCCTAGCAGCTACTGAAGCTCGCCCAATGTCGCCTACCTTTTTGTCAGCAGTTGCCCTATGATGTGCCGCAGCTCTGTTACCTTGTTGTTAGGCAGCCTGCATATGCCCTCTAATGAATCCAGCTCAATTCCCAGGAACGAAAGCCTGGTAACCGGGCCCTCCGTCTTTCCTGGGGCTAATGGGACTCCCAGCTCCTCCGTCAACCCCTCAAACTGCCCGAGAAGTCCTGCGCAATCCCCTAATCCCGGTTTGCCAATGAACAGGAAGTCGTCTAGGTAGTGTATCCGCCCGGATGCCGTGTCCCCAGTGCCCACTCCAGAAAGCTGCTCAATGACTCAAAATAAGCGCATGATACCACGCACCCCATAGGTAGGCATCTGTCACAGTAATACGCCCCATCTAGTTGAAAGCCCAAGAGATGGTAGCACTGTGGGTGTACCGGAAGTAGTCGGAAAGCGGACTCTATATCTGTCTTGGATAACAACGCCCGTCTCCCTGCCTGCTTAATCAAGTCCACCGCATCATCCAGCGAGGCGTAGGCCACCGAGCAGCAGTCCTGCTCCAGCCAGTCATTTACTGAATCTCCGTGTGGGAGTGATAAATGGTGTATGAGGCAAAATTTGCCCACCTCTTTTTTAGGTACACAACCAGTGGGGACACAATGAAATTGTCCAGGAGGGGCGTCAAACGGGCCCGCCACCCTGCCCAGGTGAACCTCCTTCCTTACCTTCTGCCTGGCTATCTCCTGGTTTTCCCCTATGGATTTTAGGTTGTGGCTAAGCCGTGTGCCCAGTGGGCCTTTGTAGGTATGGGGAACCCGTAACTGAAGCCGTCCGCCAGTCGCTGCCTTTCTTTTTTCCTAGGATAATCATTCAGTAATGCCACTAAACGTCTGATTCTAATGGGAGTGGGCAGCGCTCCCTGTCCCCTTGCCTGCTCCCCCGGTCTGCGACTGCTCGCACCCCGCGTTACTTCTTGTTGCCATGTTCCCTCTTGTCCCCTGCTCCTTTTGACTGTTTGCAGTGGGTTGCTGGGTGGTTGCCGCCGCAGTTGCTACAACTGTGCTTAAACCTGCAGGTGTGCCCACACTAACACTCATTTTTGTCATATTTCCAGCACGTCGCCGGGCGCCCCTTTCCTGTCTTTCTCGCCAGTGGGGCCTTTGGTTTGTTGCCCTACCCTTGGCTTCCAAATATCTCTTTAAAGCCTGAGGGACGAAAATACTGTTTGCACGCCCCTACACCTTCCCTGGCCGTCATCATCTTCTCCCTGAAGCCTTCATCGTAATGCAACCACTCTTCCCCTTGGTATTTCTGTCAAGCCTCATGTACTTTCTGCTCGTGCAAGAACAAGGCGGCTGCGCTCTGCGGCAACATTCAATGAAGACACACGCAAGGGTCCTAAAGGCCTGCAACCAATTTTCTATTGACCTCTCTATCCAGGGTTTTCGCCTATCCCTCCTGTCCTCCTCCTTCTTCTCCTGCGCCGTCAGATCCAAGCCCGCCTGGCGCACTTCCAATAATGAGAATATGTCAATGTATTCCTTCTGCCAAATCCTTTCCTTCACTGCCATTGGTATCAAGTTGGCTAACCCTTTTAAGTGGGTGGTGATGGGGGGGGGGGGTCACCTGGGGACGGGCAAAGTACTCACTCACTGGTTTGTGCCTGTGTCCCCTCGCCTGCCTTTACTTTGTTCGCCGCTGCCCCCTCGCCCTGGTCCAAATCCCCCTGCTTCTGTGCTCTCCCCACTCCCTGGTTCTACAGGAGTCCCATTGCCCCAGCTGGTCCCTGTCTTTTTGGGCACCGTGTGGTTCGTCCCTTTCTTCCTGGGCTCCCCGCTCTCCCAGGGGCCCATCGTGCTCGGGTGGTGCCCTGTGCTGAAATGCGAGCTGGGCCCCGCCCATGGCCACCATGGCGTCCACGTAGGTGGGTGGGGCGTGCCCCAGGCTTCCCCCTGGAAGTTCCCCTCGCCCTGTGCGTCCCTCTGATTTGCTGGCCAGCGGTATTGCTGGCCCCATGGCCCCTGGGCTGTGTAGTTGTTAACCCCCAATTGTGTCCCATAGTTAGCAATGTTCCCTGGCGCCATTTTGCTGGCCCGGGATTGCCCCCACGCATTGGCACGCAACCCCACCCCATCGCTTTGCGCTTGTTGCTCACCATTGCTCAGTGCCCTGTGGTCGTTCGTCCCGTCTCCTGTCCCCTAGGGGGCTGCCGTCGTGGCCGCAGGCCCCCCGCTAGAATTATTGCTGCAGTAACCTTCCGGTTCACTGCTCTCTTCATCCTCGACCACCGGTGCAGGGGCAGTGCTCTTGCCGCCCCTTTCTTTTACTCCTGTGTACCTCTTTTTGATGAGGTGGTTTGCCGCCCCTTTGCCCAGGGCCCCTTCTCACTTAGTTTGGTGGGGGAAGCCGTTCTGGCTCCTTGCCCCTTCCCACCAGGCCTTGGGGGGGTCTGCCTCGACCCTTGCAATCTGCTGTGTTGCCTGCGTGGCTCCTGGTGCTGGCCTCTCCTCCAGACCCGCATTCATTTGTTTGTCCATCCATGTCCTGCCTTTCAGTGCCACCAGAGCCCATGTTTTTTTCCAGGAGGGCTTGCAGGTCGTCGTCCAGCTCCGGACCCGCCTCCTCCCGTGGCCTGACCTGTTTCTTCTGCATTGGGCCAGCCTTCTCCTTTTGTTCGGCTGCATCAAGGAAGCGAGCAGGCCTTTTTCTCTGCCTGCCAGCCTCCCTCGGTCTTCCTGCCATCACCCCTCGGTCCCGCACTTTTACCGCCAAAACTCCGACTGCTGTGGAGAGGTGGGGGGCGCCTGCCGTATTCCCGCTGTCTCTTTACTTGTCAGTCCGCATAAGCGGGGAGGAGGCCCAGCCTTAAGCGGGGCTTTGCGCGCTCAATGGTGCCGCTCGTGCCCGTTTCCCACCGCTGCCTTAGCCGCTAGGGGTTGGTGCTGCATGCTCCTGGCTCTGGGCGGATCAGGGGTTACGACCACACCGAGTTCCACCCCCAATTTCGGGAAGGTACAGGCGCGCTGCTGTGAGGTGTGCTTGCACCCGGTCACGGGTCAACAGAGTAGTTGGAGAGGTCCGCAACGCCTGGTCTGCCCTTCTGTAATGCCTTTGTGCCCTCCTGACGATAAGCGGACTTTGTGCCTCATCGCCCTGACTACGCTCCTTCTCGATGGCTAGAAGCGTCGTCCACGGGCTTCCTGGGGCCGAGGTATATTTCCCAATGGCGTCTGCGATCCACGAAGGTCCGATGCGAAGGTGAGCTTCTTTGTGGGTCAAAGGGGGGCCCGTGCCGCCCTTTTAACCCCATCGCCCACTCCGCCCTCCTTATCCAATTGGTGGTTTCAAAGGACGAGCCCAATCCAGGCGCGTCCTTTTTTGCCGGCTTCCTTGTTTAACTTGGGTGCTCCTGCTGCCGTTAGGTGTTCCCCGCGGGCCCCTATGGGGTCCGGCTTTGCCTTCCCAGCCCACGCCATATCTATTGTGCTTGTGGGGCGATTGCAGTATGGTTGCGTGTGCTGGTTCTCTGAGTACAAAGCATAGACACCCTGCTGTTGCCCCCTTCTTATACCTGTTCTCTGTGCACGAGGAAGGCTTGCAGTCAGTGCTTTAAAAGGACTGGTACTGTCCAGTACTGAGTACCTGCACTTCTTTCATTTTAAAGGGAGAGCAGTGCTTAATTCGAGCCAGTGGTTTCCAGTGCTCAGCACCTAATCATCAACACCATCGCTTTTCATGGGCAGGGGGAGATTAAGTGATTTGCCCAGAATCACAGGATGTTGAGCCTTACGCTGAGACTCGAACCTGGTTCCCCAGCTCCGAAGTCGATGTTCTGGCCATTACGCCACATCCTCGCCCCACTTTCATGGTTCTGTTTTAGGCGGCGACAACAGGAGAAATGGGCTGGTGCAAGCTGCCTCATGAGTAGAGCCCCGGCACTTATTTTTTTACAAATTAACCACTGAGGGAGAGTACCTGCATTTCGCAGCACTGCTGCAATACGTTTAGCGGAAGATCACCAGCCCTTCTCTAAAGCAGAGGCCGAAGGGGAACGATGTTCACAAGCTTTATTAATTTGACCAAAGCTGTTCCCTTGCTTTTTAGGTCGAGCCTAGAGCAGCGCATGCGCTGCTTGCGAGACTTTTAGTACAGGGGTTTGGAAAGCTGACCAGACGCTCGTGCGTCATGGCCTTTTTCCTGCGGTTACGCGCGCAGGGCCAACATCTGTTTCCCATTATCGTGCCCAGACGCATGCGCGATAATTGGAAACATGCCGGCCGTGCGGGGAAATGGCCATGACGCACGAGCGTCTGGTCAGCTTTCGAAAGCCCAGGCTGCCGCGCTCGCTCGCCCCCGCTCCTCTCTTGTTTTTAAGCTCATTGGCTCCTGTTTGCCGATTCCTTTCTCTACATTCGTGCCTTCGCTCCCCTTGGTGAAATACACAGTCATGCCTCGTTGAAAATACAAGTCTAGAACGGAATAAGTGAGTACAGATAACTAATATCACGAGGACGCGCTTCTCTGCACATGTCGCCCCTTGTTGTTCTCATGCACCCAAGGCTGTAAATCATGTCCTTTATACAATCCCCCTCCTCCCGTTTTTGCTTGTTTATTTTTCTGCTGGCCCGGAAGGGCCAGGCACCCGATGCCCTGGCGGTGGGCGAGGGGAAGAGCACTCCACTCCCAGGGGCCAGTTACAGAGGGAGACGTATACTGATTGTTCTGGTAGTTCAGTGAATTAACACATCCACTCCAGAAACCTGCGTCTGGCTTTGCGGCCACAGGTTATATAGTACCAGCATTGGCAACCTACCCCACCCCTCCAACGTAACATGCATGCTCATAAATAATCACACAACACATTTCTTGTTTGGGTAAAGATTGCTGCAGGTTTATTACATACACCGTTATGTAATATGGTGGGTTATCTTACGGGCGATCCAAGGGCAGGCAACCGTCTGGGCCGCCTGCCCGCCTGATGAGCCAAGCAGCACTGGGGCGAACCCCATCTGTGCTGCCACTTCTGGTGATCCTCTTCCCGGATCACGTGACACATGATTCCTTATTACTCTCGCCCCTTTCAGGGCGGAGCGTAGCATAGCAAACCCCCGGTTGTTCAGGCCCACAACCGCCCGAAGGACTAACGGGCGCCGACACGGTTTTCTAGGAACCTCCCATGAGGCTCCTAGGATTTGGCTCTGGCACCCACCATGGTGCCGCGCAGAGGTACCCTTCTGTACCCCTCTGCTTCCAGATCGCCCTGTAACTCCGCCTGCAACGAAAAAGACAACATTACAACATTCTCTTCCTCCTGCCTGCCACGAACCACGCCGGGTAAGCGGTAGGGTGGGAGACGGCGTGTCCGGGCGCGCGAAAGAGGACGACAAGATGGTGGGGGAGGCCTATATACCCCTCCCCTGTCCTCGCGCCCCGGACGTGATTCTCGCCTATCGCGCTGCGACCAGGCTTGGGGGACTCCTCCCCGAGTCCCTGCCCCTACGGGGGTGTGGGGTGCCCAGCTGGCACTAGAGGGCTGCCCTCTTTAGTGGCCCCCTGCGGGGCCTCGGACAGCCGCATAGTACCAGCATTGGCAACCTACCCCACCCCTCCAACGTAACATGCATGCTCATAAATAATCACACAACACATTTCTTGTTTGGGTAAAGATTGCTGCAGGTTTATTACATACACCGTTATGTAATATGGTGGGTTATCTTACGGGCGATCCAAGGGCAGGCAACCGTCTGGGCCGCCTGCCCGCCTGATGAGCCAAGCAGCACTGGGGCGAACCCCATCTGTGCTGCCACTTCTGGTGATCCTCTTCCCGGATCACGTGACACATGATTCCTTATTACTCACGCCCCTTTCAGGGCGGAGCGTAGCATAGCAAACCCCCGGTTGTTCAGGCCCACAACCGCCCGAAGGACTAACGGGGCGCCGACACGGTTTTCTAGGAACCTCCCATGAGGCTCCTAGGATTTGGCTCTGGCACCCACCATGGTGCCGCGCAGAGGTACCCTTCTGTACCCCTCTGCTTCCAGATCGCCCTGTAACTCCGCCACAGCTCTGGAGGTGGCCACCGTCGCCGCCAGAGCCCCCCACCAAAAGCTCCTTTCTTACCTGCAACCTCTCATTTCCAGGCCTCCTGCAAAGCTAGGGAAGAGATCCCTCCCACTGGTGATAGATGAACCCCATCTGTATCACAATAGCCCTTGCCGATAGCCTGGATCAGCTAGTGTCTAATGCAACACAAAGGCCCTTCTGCCCTGTGAATTTGTGCCAAAAACTATCCACCCTCCTGTGGGAAAGTTCCACTACTTCACATACATAACTCAGCCCCGTGCCAACTCTGGGCGGGGCAGATCAGATTCCCTTGCTCACATTGCCCCATGAATTTGCTGAGCTCACCTAGCTGCCGTCCTACTAGGACGGTGTGTCTAGCGCACCTGTGTCCCCACTTAAGGGACAGCTGCCCGCTTGTTGGGAGACCGCTCCCACACCCACCTGCCTACTTCTGGCTATTCGGGCGAGAAGGCTTATACTTTAACCTTTGCACCGTCCATTTGCTTTCTAACTCATGACGCACAGGAATGTCCATAACTAGACGTGTGTGACGATGAGCCAGGGTGCCCTCCTGCCCTTGCCGTGCATCCCTTATTTCTTATAGGAATTTCGCCAGCTCAGCTCCCTTCGTGGTGAACCCCCTAGGGATACCAGCTAGAGAATCCGTGTGATTAATGCAGTGCGCACTGGCTGCCATATGGTGCCTAACTTTAAGGATTGGCTAAGTCCTACTTTGCCCTTCATCCCAGAATATTCCCGAATAGGAGGGGGGGCTTCACACTGCTCGCCTTGCCTTTTGTGCTTGGCACCTTGTTCCCCCTTTCTTGGGGACGCAGCACAATGTGTTAGCTGACAGCACCCCCGCCCAGTGAGGCTGATATAGCTAACCGGGCAGGGCATTTGACCTTAACTGCAGGAAAAGTCAACAGGCTAGAACCCTCCCTGCGAGGGCCCCCGGTTAGGGGGGCAGGGGTGTTCACACTGCCCACCCCAGGGCCACCCCAGCGGTGGAAAATTACCTGCTCAGTTAAATTTAGCTTTTTGTTGATCACTGGACATGCCAAATGTTCTTTTACATGGTAGCCTTTTGTGCTTGACACCTTGTGTCCCCATTACTTGGGACGGCAGCCCACTGTTGGCTGACAGCGTCACCACCCAGCGTGGCATCTATTACTGACCGGGCGGGCGTTTGCGCCTAACTGCAGGATCATAGTCAACTGCCCTTGGTTCTGGGGTGCACTTATTTCGCCCTTTGCCCAGACTTATGCACAAACCCCTTTGCTTGCTACCCTGGTGAACACCTTAATGGTATCGAAGCTGGTTTGAAACAATGTATGTCTTGCGCCCACTACTGGAGACACCTCACCCTTTCATGTAATTACAACTTACGCAGCGCACCCCGCTTGCCTAACTGCCATCGGATCACAGATGCACAGTACCTACTGTGCCTCTCCTACCCTGGATGCTTTAAGCCTGCCACAGTGACGGAAACCAAGCTTCCCAGTTCCCTGTTTAGCTGCAGTACACCGTCAGTGGGTCCGCTAGGAGATACCACAAACAGACACGCATATGTATTGTGCCCACTATTGGAGACAATTCACCCCTTCGTGGAGTGACAACTACATGGTGCCTACCCAAGTCACCCAACAGACAAGTTGGCCCTGACTACCTTGTGTTCTGGTGCCAGGTTTGGGAAGAGCCTTGCCTTCACTAGCTGCCCCTCTGGGAAACACAAAGACAGTGCTCTGGCCGCAGCGATGCCCTCGTGTAGCATCGAACCCCTGGTCAAATAAGAGTGACAACTCCAACTTACTGAAGACTACACCATGACCATGGGTGGAGTTTAGCTCTTCCCCAAACTTCTGCTAGCGTAACCCACGGTCACGCCTCCTGTTCAGTTCACTTTAGTAATTCATGGCACTGACCCACAAGGGCCTGATACTGGGCTGTGTAAATGGGGCCCAGTGTGACCTAACACTCGGCTTGGTGTGGATGGGTGCTAACAATACCTGGCTGAAGTGCAATCCCTTTGACAATCACTCCTGACAAGATGTGCCAATGCAGGTAGAAGCAAGAGATATCCAGCCCACCTTAACTCCTGTCCCAGTGATCTGGGTAACTTAGTGAAAGATGCACCTTTGAACTGGTAGCGGAAACTGTTACTTACGCCTGCAAATGCTCTGCTCAGAGCAGCCCACAAGACTAATGAAACGTTGTCAATTTGGCTGTCAACTTTGCTGCCTGTGCCACCCTTCCGCCCCATGGAAATTGTTCTGGGCTCTCGCTTACTACCCTGCTGAGTGGGGCCACTGTATTCACCAGATTCATTAACGATTTCCGCTTCTGACTGTACTTGGTAACACGTACACCCCATGGTATCTTGGCGCTGCATAACATGTTTGTTACTCAGCTCCATGGTACTTGTTTTATCGACCTCAGAAGGATGAAATGCTTGTTGATTGCAACCTTGTTGGTGTACATACATAGAAGAGCAGACTAGGCACCCGAGTATGAATTACTCTTGTGCAGCTTACTGCTTTTTAAATTAAGCCCCTGCTCGCAAACTGGGAGAGGGATAGTGCAGTGGGCACAGTTAACAATGCTTCCATCAGGGACAACATCTTGCTAACCCGGTTTGAGGAGCAAGCACGCTGATGCTGATCATGGGCGGGCCCATGAAATCCCACCCTTATCCGCCCCCCCACCAAATTCTGGTAGTAGTGGTCCTAGCACAATTGCAGCAATTTGGTGAACGTGCCAGGTTTACAATGATGTGTACTCGAAAATACCAGGACTGTGGAAGGTCTGACCTCGTTCTAGTGCCACAAAGATTAACGTGTTTGTACCAGTGTAAGCATTTTGCGTTGTACTAATGCGCACACGTCATAGCAGATAAGAGGCTGCTCTGCTTCCGGTGGAGGGTGTTCGAGTTTCTTGGGAGGGAGGGAACAGGGTCTCCAGAGTGGACGCTCCTGGCCGGCCCACGAGCAGCCACAAAGTGCCACACAGGACAGCTGAAATGTGACATCCAAAACAAACAGTGCATACGAACCACCACTGTCAACTCCCACTCCATGCAAAATCCTCCCTTGGGCTGGCCCCACCATGATCAAACACGACATCTCGACTGAGCATGTGAGCGCCGAAAATTCACAGCTCGCCGACAGCAGAGAAGCGGCCAGCTCCCATCGTCCTCACCAGGAGGCACCGGTTTCTAAATCCGGCCCCCACATGATCTTGGGCAGAAAAGTTAACCGGTGAGGATATCAACTTCCTCACCTGCAGAAGCAGGGAGTGCTGGCGAACAGGCTCATCCCTGAATACCAGTCACAATGTTAACCGTGTATGTCCAAAAACGTTAGAGGGCCTTTCCCCTCCAACCCGACAAATTGTTGGCCTCCTGGACAACTCTGCAAGTATGAGTGTGTGCCCACGTGTACAACTACATTTGATGCATGTATTGGACCCTGTGTCCAACAGTGCCCAGCAGTACATCATCCCATTACTCTGTCGGTAGTGTGGGACTAGATACCACCATTTCCGGTACCAGTAGTGCTTAACGACAACGATTGGCCTGCCACCAAGAGGCATGTCTGCTGGCCACTGCCTGCACACACCTCTGATCTGCTGCCTGCTCTCACCCCTCTGCAGCTGTAATAACCCCCATTCGACCAACGAGAAACTCTAAGACCACCAAGGTTTAAGGCTTGCATTGGTGCGCATTACCGGGCTCAGAGGCGCCTTGAGCGATGTACACATGTTACATAAACCCTAGTGGCACAAGGACCTTGTCGCCCATGCAGCGAAGTCTTCACTCAATGCAATAAAACGAAACCAATTGCACCAGCGCACGGCCCCCACAGCACCCCCCAGGCGCCAACGAGACAAGCCAAAGTTTGTACCGAGCATCCCCACTCCAAGGAAAGGCACCACAACCAACACGCTGCGCAGGTCACTCACAAAGGCACCACTGTAAGGACACCACCTTAATGGCCCCTACATGAACCTTGAGTGCACCTTGTGAATAATGTAGGCTGAAAAGACTGCCCGTCGCCCATACACTGTTATTACATAAAGAACGAACACTGGTAGGCCTGGAGCGATACCCCGGAGTTTACAGCTGCCGGTCCGCGGTGACCTCAAACACCTCACCTGTGTGCTATTAAAATTAAATCTTTTTGCCCAAACACAGTGGTATAATCCTGTGACAACAAATGGCTATGAACAGTGAGCCCTATATATTTACCCAATTCCTTTACCATCACCGTTTCGGACTACCATAGTGGGAGATTGCCAGCCCCAATCCCACACAGGGAAATTAAACATAGTCCATCAGGGCCAAGGCCTTGCCTTTGTCCTCTGTGGTGAGAGCTGGGCACCTGCACATTATAAGCCATGGGGACCTGAAAGGAGTGGAAAGCAAGCTGAGCACCAGCTGGAGTCTTTATAATAATAACTGCCGCTACCCTTGATCTATTCTGCTCCTTTCAGCCTCCTCGCAGAGTTAGCCTGTGGAGGAAACTGAGGCAGCTCAGGACGACAGTGACCATCCGCCTGGCTGATGGCTGGAAGTTGTGCGAGAGCTCACCGGCGACCCACCCACCGAGCCGCACACAAGCTGTATCTCATATGGGCTCCTAGGGTTTTAAAGCCCCACCAATGACAACCTACATTCAAATTGCACACACAGCTGAAAGACCGGGCATCGCAGAGAGCGCCCCTCCCCCAAGTGTGCAAACTGCCAATGGCGGCCACCTAAAACGGACGTAGGGGCCCCGCCCAATTGCTATACCCACACAGGACAACATCCGCCGGAAAATGCGCTAATTATACTTCAGAACGACAACGATTAAAGCACCAGGCTTTGCACACCTGACAATCAGCGTAGGAGTCAGAGGCCTTAACCAGTAGGCCAGTGACTCAATTAACATTCCGATATCTGAATAATTAGGACACATTAAATGCAATTAACCGCACTTTGTTTCTGTGCAGCACTGGCTAAACAAGTCCTTGAAAATACCAAATTTTGAACCCTTCACCTTTGAATGGACATTCATAGACCTGATTAATTAGGACACATTGCCTCGAACTTAACTGGGCCCTCAACACAATAGTAGAGAACACCAAGAACTTGCACCAACACGCACATTCCGATCTCTGAATAATTAGGACACATTGAATGCAAATAACCGCGCTTTGTTTCTGTGCAGCACTGGCAAGTTATCTGATACCCAGCCACTTCCCATTGCTTCAGCAGGGCCTGCAGGTGCAAGGATGCGATGCGTCCAAGGGGCGGTGTGACCCGATAGATGACGCATCCAGGTGATGATAAAAAGGTAACATCACACCTAAAGCCAGCCAACAGAAACAGAAGGTACTGACACATAGGCCCCCCCCCCTCGCATGTTTCGTCACCATGCCGTGCGGAGCCCAGAATGGAGCTGCCCCGTAGGACAAGCCCGTGTGCCACGTGCAGTGACTCAATGATAATTAAAGGCCCTAGGCCGGAGATGCCGCACGTAGGACTGATGGCTGGAGAAGTGAGCACATCCATCACTGGGTCCCGCGAGCGAGGCCCGTGGCCCGCCCGCACCCCCAGATTTTTTTTTTTTTGTGTGCATATTTATATAGCGCAAACTCGACCCGAAGGTATTGGAGCGCTTTACATGAGCACCGTATTTACATTACACATTCAGGCACGGGGAGATTAAGTGATTTGCCCAGAATCACAGGATGTGGACGCGACCCCGAGGCTCGAACCCTGGTTTCCAGCACCAAAGTCGGCAATCTAGCCGACGGTCCACATCCTGGCCGGGCGGGGCAAAAATGGCGGCCACCCCCGCAGGTGGTGGCTGCCAAAGAAAGAACATGCTGAACTGCTCAGGTCCTCTGCCGGGAGGGATAGGGACCCATGAAATCCACCTGGTCGCATGCGCACCTCTGCTCCACCGCAACCTACTCTCGGACGAGGACGGGCTCAGATGTGCGTTGGGTTTCGCACCCACACACCCCTGTCTCGCAATCACCCAGGCAACATGCACTAGCTCAGTGATGATGGGGGACTGCAAGGGCCTCCAAGACCTATTTTCTTCTTTCGGGACAGACTCGGCCGAACAGCGGAACAGAACGCAACTCCCATGGGCAGAACCCAATGAAATCAAAGTGCCAAGGTGCAAGCCTGCCATCCAACGCCATGCGATGCAAAGGCCAAATGCCGAAACCCCGCTCTGGATCGCCAGCACTTGTGCCGAACCGCATGTCCTGTTCCCCCTGCAACGCAGGCCCAACCTCCTCCGAAACTCCCTGGACATGACCGGTAAGCCCAAATAGCACCGCCCGCTCAACACAGCCAAATGCTTGCAGTTCAAATCAACGAGCCACTCCGAGTGAGCCCCTGTCAAAGTGCCGCTGAGGAAGTGCTTAAACTATACAGCGCCATACAAGAATTCTCGAACCTTGCCTTGTAGCTGCCCGGGCGGGACCAATTGGCACAAATGGCGCTGCCCCTAAATACAGGGGCTCAAAGCTTCCCCTCGCTGCGCACCACCAATGTTCCCGGTATAAACCAATGAGCCACCAAAGGCACACCCTAGTAGACCAGGACTCACACGAGAAATCAGACACTGTTCCCTGGCAAACGGCCCGACGCAGCACAGCAAAGGTGGCACCCATGGACACCGACGGCATGTCCAGAGCCAAAGAGGCGTTACAAGATCCCGCAGCCCCGACAAAATTGTTCTACCGGCGGGAGCCAATCTCCCGCCCAAGCAACCACCAACACAATGAGCGCTGAATTGGAACGCCTGGGGGGCAGGAGCATCTATCCCCAAAAGATCGTCTAAGGAGACGAGAGGAACTGCCCCAAAGGGCACAGACTCACCGCAAAACCCCGACTCTGCCTCCAACCAGAGAACTTGACACGACGCGGAACCAAGAGCCGACCTGCAGACGGCGTGTCCGACGGCGTGGCTGGGAAACAGCGCCAACACACTCACGGGTACAAAACCGGACGCCAGACCACGAACGACGGCGTCCTGGACGGCGTGTCCGACAACCCTGGTGGGCCCCCGCTGACGCCATATACAATAAACATGGAGTCTGCCGCCTCTAAGAGCTCCCAGCCACACCGGAGTGCAGAGAGTCATATCGAAGCCCAAGGCGGTGGAGGAAGTCCCGGGGATTTCAATTTCGGGGGCAGTTCTAAAGCGGTCGCCCCCAGCTTACCCCCAGCACAACCCATGCTGCGGCCAGCACGACCCCGCGGGCCTTCGCTCGGCCCAGACAATACCTCCACGGAGCCCTAAGAACTCCACAAGCTCGGACCGCAGCAGGCAGTGCCTAAAGAAGGGAGGGACAACCTCACCTCACAACGCAACCCTGGATCGGCACGATATGATCCCACGAAAACGACGCTCCGCGCTGTAAGGACCACAAAGACGGCGTGGCTGAGACGGCGTGTCCGGGCGCGCGAAAGAGGACGACAAGATGGTGGGGGAGGCCTATATACCCCTCCCCCTGTCCTCGCGCCCCGGACGTGATTCTCGCCTATCGCGCTGCGACCAGGCTTGGGGGACTCCTCCCCGAGTCCCTGCCCCTACGGGGGTGTGGGGTGCCCAGCTGGCACTAGAGGGCTGCCCTCTTTAGTGGCCCCCTGCGGGGGCCTCGGACAGCCGCAATCCCGGCGTGTCCACTCAGCCTCTTATCCTTCGGAGGTCGACACTTTATTGGATGTTCTCATTCATCCCCTTGTGATTCACGAGTACATATTCATGTCATAAAGTAATACACGTGGGCAGACAATGAACATTTGCGTTCATGCTCTGAGTAGGGTTAGGAAAATTGTAGAATTGCGTCTCTATTCCTTAATGTATTTAGCACATGACACCCCCTGCAAAACTGAAATGACTAATACACTTTCCAACGCCACTTATATTTGACCCTCCTTCCCCCACTTTTTAAGTGAATCTTAGGTCTGTATACTGTAATGTGCGAGTTGTGTTTTTACATATGTTTGCGGCTGGAACCAAGCCAATCGCAGTCTGTGTCACAGTTTTACACACTGCCGGTGTAATGGAAAGAAACAGCCCTTCTTAAAGCGCACCCGATAGTGAAGGAGTCAGATTCACAACTTCCAAGTCAAGTGAGTCGCAACAAGAAGTGAGTCCGGTGCAGAGGACTGACTGACTGACCCAACCAGCAGGGTTTGCCAGGTAAATGCGTGACTGATTACATGGAGTCCCAATCGGAGCCCTGGCAGTAATCAATCGTCCGAATGACTAACGCAGGGCGGCCTAAGGCTGCTGCATCATGTCGGGAGCGGGCTTATCTGGCCGAGGATCACACATGCCCGCTTGTGTGTGGCAAGGAAGAACCAGAATGGCTCAGATGGGAGGCTGGTGACAGGCCCCTGACTCATCACCGCCTGAAGGAAGGAGGATGGGGGGGGGGGGGGGGGGGCCGGGTTCTGGACTTTGTTTAAGGCACAGCTTTCTCTTGGTGCCCTGAAGCAACAGGGAGAGAGGCGTGTGGCCTGAAAAACCAGACACACGGCCTCCTACACCATCCGCCCGGAACAGGTATCACTTTAAATAAGCAGCAAACACCAGTACAACTGTCAGTAGGACGGTCAGCTCCATTTCAAGCCACCAAACACCTTCTCCACAGAAGATCTACATAAAAAGTGCATGGTTGTGACAATTAAGTCGAGAGGATGGCTCAGTGAGCTGAACACTCGCCGCCAACACATGCAGTGTTCTGGAGGTCATGGACACAAATCCCGGCCTGGTAGACTCCCCCCTTCTGTCCTTCAATGGTTAGTATATTTAGTACCACAAATAGAGGACTATTATCAGTTATTAGCAGTAGACATGCGTTATTGTAGCACTACATACAAATAATTATAAATACAGCTATATATAATTAACACTGAGTAGATCACACCAATCTCTGTAGCAGGCGTGCATAGTTCACACAGCTTCTCGCTACACTGTTAAATCTTTGTCCTCTAACACATGCCATCACCAGTGGGCCTCAAATGATCTTTGATAACTGTCGGTCACTAAACACAAGACCTGCGCCATTTGTTTTGTTTGTGAAGACTCATGTCACCTTTTTGCCTCATTTGCTTTGCTTCCTTACATTCCACCATCCCCAGACCAATAACTATATGCCCTAGGTCACTCAGGCTGTACAAATGTGATAGCCTAATATAGTTTAAACATGCTCCATCACTTGTGGAGTGACATCTATTCCATCATTTTAGAACTCGTCTGTGACAGTACAGACTGACCAGTAACATGGACGGAAGCTTTTGCTCTGCCCCATATAGCTTAGTCCAACACAACATGTTAGGACATGCCACGGGGAGCTGCTCTGGCCACACATCTCCTACCCTCGAAGAGGTGGGAAGCCTGGACCAGGCAGCCCGAGAGCTGTCCAGCCTGCCATAGTCTCTTGCTGCCAGGAAGACTAATAAAACTAGTGACTGTATTATAGTAAAATCTGATTCTTATAAAGCCATCAAACTTTGAGGTGGAAGTGTTTCATAAAAATACATTGGTGTTAAAAGTGGCATTTACACTCAAAACTTTTAAACGCTTGGTAAAATAACTAGATGCCTTGGTATTCCTCACATAAATGCCTTATTTTCAAAGACCAGCTTTGTGTGTTAAAAAGGAGCGTTTTTTCAGCACCTCCTAAGAAGAAATTAAAAATGTGGCCTTCATTTAATTGCTGTTTACAGTAGTTGCTCGTCTTATTTTGATTTTCTCTGCCGTACATGTGGGAAATGACAAGACTACCGGTACCTTCTGCATTAAATGCAAATCAGTTGTTTTGAGGTTACTGTTTTTATCTGCCCTCAGTCACCACATTTTAACAGATGAATGAATGGAGCGGGCTTTCAGCTGAAACCCTGATTGTATCATATGAGAAATGCTTCTGTAGAAAGGTTGGTGATGGGCACATCCATCACACACTTGAGCTTCTGCTGCAGAACAGAGAAATTAGTATACTTAGAGATCCTTCACAGCTTAGCGGAACCAGCTAACATACAGACAGTTACCAGGGATCGTCTAAACAGGGGTCTCCAACAGATCGATTGCGAGCTACCAGTAGCTCGCAGGCTGCCACTAAGTAGCTTGCACATGTAAGGGCTAGAAAGCTAACAGTGCAGGATAATGCAGCCTACCCTCTTCTTAAAACATATTTATTTACTTCTTTTTCTTGCCTCTTTCCTTCTCTTTCTTTTTTCCTTGTTTGTCTTTTTCTCCTTTCTTCATTTATTTTATCCTCTTTATTGGTTTTCTTCTTTCTCTAACTATGTTTTTAAACTTTTTAAACTACATCTTTCTTGCTCTATTTCTCTTTTCCTCTTTCTTGTCTTTATTTTACTCTTGCTACTTTTCCCTAACTTTTTCCCTTTATCTCACTTCTACCTCTACTTTGTTCTTTTCCTCCATTGACCCCTTACTACTTCTCCTCTTCCATTCTCTTTATTTCTTCTCTTTTATCTGTGCTTTTCTTTTTCTCTCTCTAAACTTTCTTTCACCTTCTTTCTCTCCTTCTTTCGCTCAATAATTATTTCCTTTGTTCTTTATTCTTTATTTTTCCTCTCCTTTCTGTCTTTCTCCTGTCTCCATTTATTTTTGCATCCTCGCCTTTTTTTATTTCTCACATTCCCTTTCTTTTGTCCTTTCTCTTTATTTCTCTGTGTTTTTCTCTCGTTCTTTCCCTCCTTTATTTCAGTCTTATCATCTTTCTCAGGTCCATCTTTCCTCCACTGATATTCCTCCTTCTTGTTGTATTTAGTGTGCTTTTTCCTTTCTTTTTCTTCTTTTTTTCCTCCACTACTGTCCTTTTCTCCATACCTCTCCTTCTTTGTTTCTTACTTTCTTTTTGTTCTTTTCTTTCCCTTTCTTACTCTCATTTGTCCTTCTGTTTACTTTCTATCATTTTCTATATATTTTTCTTGCTTTCTTTCTGTTGTGCTCTTCCTTTTTTCTACTTCTTCCTTTGTCATTCTTTCTTCCTTACTCTTCATTCATTCTATCACCATTTCCTTGCTTCTTCCTCTCATTTTCTTAATTTCTCTTCCTTCATCTCTTTTCATTTTCTCCTGTTTCTTTGTTTCTTTGCTTTTTGTTTCTTTCCTTCTTTCGCCTTTTTTTCTCTCATTCTGTCATGTTTTACTTTCTCTGTCTTTCTCACTTTCTCTTCTCCCTCTACTTTTTTCACCTCAGTATCACTAAGCATCACCTGAGCATCGCCTCCGCACCAGCACACCCCACCTCAGCATCACTCAGCACCACTTCAGTATCATTCAGCAGCATCACCTGTGCATCGCTTCTGCACCAGTACACCGCCAACTCAGCACCATCTCAGCACCACCTCAATCTGCCCTCAGAATCTGGCATCTGTTGATTCTCCCCTAGTGTCCGTCCACTACTTGTGTTGTAATTCAGGTACTATTTCCCAACCTCCACTCTCCCATTGTTTATGTCCCACCACCCCTCCAAATAACTGAAAACTATAACAAACAAGCATTAGAACAGGCAGGAAGAAGTTGCCCGCACTGCAAGGACAAACCAAACTAGAAGACATTTTTTATGTTATTACTTTTTCAATAGGGTTGTTCAGTTGTACATAATGTCTTCTTGGTATATATAAGATAACAAAAATGCATATAAGACTTTTTTATTACAACGTTTCAGCATGCTGCACATCAGCCACAATGCTCTACAACATAGCCTAAACACATTGCCAAAATCAATAGCTCTGGCTAAAAACGTATAAGGTCCCAAAGGCGAGACCTATTGGCTATGCCAATGCTTGTTATTAAAAAACAACCGATCTTTAACGGTTGAAAGGAGAGAAGCAGCATCTACTGTACTGTGAATGAATAAAAGGAGAGGCTGCTGAACAAGATACTCGCCTTCACTCCAGGATTCCTGCTTCCTGAAAGAAATGCAAATGTGTGTAATTGGTTAATCAGCAAATCTACAGGCTACCAGGAGTCAGTACAGGCCTTGATTCATAGAATCTGTAATTTGTTCTTTTAATGGAAACTTCTAAATTATACGCTGTGCAGTTAGCCTCTTACTAAAGCACAGTAAACTTTTAACCAATCTTTTGCACATTTTGACACAGCGTATTTATACTGTGTGCAACCTTGTACTGTGAGTAGTATATTTTTAAACTAATGACATGTTGACAGTGCTTTCTATCACAGGCTTAGACCTCCTAGCACTATAACTACATGTCCCTTTTTCCACAGTGCACTGAATGAGATTCAAATCCGTGACCACCCGGTTACATCCACAATCTTCTGAAGTAATCGCAATACCCAACCAATGTTTTCTACCCGACAAATGCTTTTCCCCACAGATTAATTTAAATTGCATTTATTTTTAATTTAAGGTGTGTGCATTATATTTTATTTGCAAAGCAAACAAAATAGGTAATATTTTGTTCTTTTTAGCCATGTATTTGATCCCGACCCCCACACTCACTGCCCTAACCCCACTGTACTCGGGATCACATACTTTTGTTTATGAAGTTTGACCCTTACATGCTGAAAGTAGGAGTGTGGGATGCTGCAGCAACCCAAAAATACCATGCTGGAGTTCAGAAGGTAAATGAGCAATAAAGATGTCTTTACATTTTGTTTCTCTCTGGTAACATTTGCTGTGCATCAAATACAGAGGTCAAATGTCAGGCAATATCTTCTGGCAAATGGCTGTTCATTCTTTTAACATGGACATTGGTGTTTACTTTATGTGACAGCAAGGTTAGATGATTTTGCAAAGTGAACTATGTGGCAATCTTGTGGGAAACATAGGCTCTTCAAAGGTTGGACACGACCTCAAAAATAACTGCAGGATCAAACCTTCAGGTCCCGCATATAAATATACAAAAAAGACTTGATTTTGAGGTCTTACAGTCAAAAAAGTTGATTAATGAGTCGTAATGAAGATTCAAAATTCTCTTTACTTTATTCTTGAAGAAATGTATATAAACAACAAGGGCCAACACGTGTTTCATGACACACATGTCGCTTCTTCAGGGCCACTCCACAGTTACATATTCTACACCTAGTGTCATTAATGCAAGAACAGCACTGATGAGTATTTCTTAAGACAGATTTTTCATGATGATCCAGAAAACATATAGAAAAATAACTTTCAGGTTAGTCCTGAACGCCAATAATTGTTGCGGTTACCATGCCATAAAATTGAAATCTTTGTGAAGTGTACAGAACACATTTTGAATCATCCTAAACTACTGTGCTGTGTAAGTTATTTTTCTATATGTTTTCTGGATCATCATGAAAAATAAATCTTAAGAAATACTGATCAGTGCTGCTTTTGCATTAATGGCACAAGGTGTATAGTATGTAACTGTGAATCGGCCCTGAAAAAGCAACGTGTGTGTCGTTAAACACGTGTTGGACCTTCTTGTTTATATAAATTTCTTGAAGAATAAAGTAAAGAGAATTTTGAATCTTCATTACGACTCATTAATCGACTTTTTTTTGACTGCAAGACCTCAAAATCGAGTCTCTTTTATGTGACAATTTAGCAGGGGTACAGAGAGTGTGAACGGAAAGGCTCTTTCTTCTAACACACAATAAAATCAGCAGTTTGGAAAGCACACATAAAGCACAATTTTGGGAGAATTCCCAGAAGACACCACAGGGGGGTCAACCGGTAGTGCCCGGCCGGTACTGTCTATTATTGTCGACGACACCTCTTCCCAGAATCACCAAATGGTTGGGCAGGTCCATTCCATGAGATGGAAATCTGCCTCCAGGATTATTTGTGCACGTTTTACCAGTAAAACTGAACGCCTGAGCAAATTTAATTGCCATTTCAAGTGCAAATGTGTGTCTGGTAATGACACTGAACTACCACGCCATGCTTTAGTAATATATTTGCAACAGTGTTCTCCAAAAAACGAGCCACCAGCTACATACCCTTTACCATCCTCCTGCTGAATTTGCTACACTTGTTCTCTGTGTGATGCTTGGATTTTTCAGAATCCCTATGACGTCAGTGATGTAACATTGATGGCAGTACCCCCACTCTGAAAATTGTTCCATCGCCACTGCTTTGACCAGCTACTCTAGAGAGCAAGTAATTGCATTCTATGTTTTTATTTTAAGCACTGTTTATTTTAAGCTGTGTTGCTGCCTGTGCTGCACCTGTTCTCTTTGCAGTAGGGAAGCTTGCCCTGTTGCAGTCCCTGCTGTGCCTGTCTCTGGGCATGAGGGAGTCGTGCACCGTTGCTGGCTTCTGTTTTCTTGGTGTGATTGTATCTTGCATTGCTGCTAGCTCTGCGTCTTTGTTTCTGTGAACATCGCTACTGGTTGAGACAACTTGCTCTTTGTGTGAGGGATCCTTGCCCCAGAGCAGCCTGCCTTGAACCTGTTGTGAGTGTGCGCGTGCCAGCGTGAACTCTGCTGCCTGTAACTGAGCGTGTTTCATACGTGAGAAGCTCGAGACACAAAGTAAGCCGCAGGTGAATGCGTGAGGGAGGCGCGCAACGCCCATAGGGCTAAAAGGGCTTCAGCCACCCCCGTCGTGTGTCTCAGCTCGGGCTGCTGCAGCTCGAGCTGCTGTGGGCTCGGCTGGGCAGTTTTTCACAGGTCTTTAAAGACCATTTGCATATTTAAATACCTTTGTAAACTGTTTACCGAGGCTTAGTTTTTTTTCTGGTTCCAGTACCCCTTGGGCCCCCACTCTGCCCCATACCTTACATTTGTATTTTACATTTACTGCTGTATTGTGAGAATGCATTTCATGAAAAGGAATATAAAGTAGGGTTGCCAAAAGAAAAATGCCAGCCATGTGTTGTTTAAAGAGAATAGGACACTTTACCCCGCATTTTTTACTCCGCACGGCTTTACCCCGCATTTTTTACTCCGCAAAAACTTTTACAACGCGGGGCTTTACAACACAATTCGTTACAACGCATTCCCCATTCCAACGCAATTACTATTCTAACTCCAGGGGGGGTGTTACTTTGGGGAATGCGTTGTAACAGTTTTACGGTGTAATGCCCTGCGGAATTAAAAATGCAGGGTAAACGATGTTTCCCGTTTAAGGAGCCTGCAAAGACCTCGTCTAGACACTAAATAGGTTTATAAATAAAAAAGTATGTATTCATTTGTAATGTGACTTTTCTGTCTTTGTTCCCTTTAATTATCAGTCATGGATCATTCAGGCAGCCCTAGAACACAATTAAAAGTGCTTTCTATTTATATTTGCTGTTCGAAGTATGCACAGTTAATTGCTGAAAATAGGGCTTTAGGTCTGGGACATCAAATTAATGAGCGGGCAACCCTAATCATAAGACTGGAAGTTTTTTGCAGGATCAGCACATTATTTATTTCCTCCACCCTCGACCCCTGATTAATGCCATAATAGCAATAGTTTAACTTATATCTGAAACCCTACGCCGCCGTCAATAACATGCTGAGTTACTTCAAGTGTCTGGGAATGCACCCTGCATTCAGACAACTCACTCCCCATTCTCACTCTTCACTTTCACGCTCACCCTGCACTCACAGCGATCACAATGCACTCACACTGATCACCATGCACTCACACCATTCACCCGCTCACCCTGCACTCACAGTGATCACTCTGCGCTCACAATGCGCTTGCGCTGTTCACCCTGTACCTCACCCTGCAGGCACACGAGCACACTACTCACCCTGCACTCATGTGACACTTCACTCACCTGTCCCCCTCACTGCTCAATTTGCAATCTCACTCAAACAAGCCCATCACTAACCGTCCCACTCTGCACTTACATCCGCACCCAAATTCATATGGTAACCTCACTCACCCTGCAGTCAGTCCTCTTACCCTACTCTCACACTGTTGCATCGCTCACCGTGCACTCACATGGGCACTCCTGCCACCCACACAGCACAGAGGGTTAATGTGCCTGCTACAAAGAACGTGTACCATGCAGATCACAGAACTGAGTGTGAGTAAACTATGAGTAACACTATAAAAAAACGAGATGTTTGTCAGAAAGGTGCTATAGAGAGATGGGGTGCATTGTTGGTGAGTGGTAGTGAGGGAACTCATGGAGAAGGAGGAAATAGGGGAGGGGGCGCCAAAAAAGACTGTTGCACCATGTGCGACCAGTGCTAGGGCCAGCCCTGGTTGGGAGTGTTAGCCCCCCCCCCCCGAAGTTCGGGTCTAATTGCGCCCCTGGCGTGAGGCAACATCTGTGCTGCAGGTGAGGCCGTGAGAGTGAAAGGCACGCCAGATGTGTAAATGACTCTGGCTCCCATGTTTGTTATTTTTTCCCGTTTTCACTGCCGCCACTTGCCTCTTTTGCCGCGACTGGGACGGGGGCCAGGACTCCAAGCCCCAGGGAGCTTCGCGGCCACCCACGTCAGCACCAGCGCCAGGAGGCGCGTTAAAGACCGTTGCGGACTCCCGCAGTGCAGGACGCCCGTTTTCACTGCCGCCACTTGCCTCCTTTGCCGCGACCGGGACGGGGGCCAGGACTCCAAGCCCCAGGGAG
Source organism: Calotriton arnoldi (assembly GCA_963921515.1). Classification (NCBI taxonomy): domain Eukaryota; kingdom Metazoa; phylum Chordata; class Amphibia; order Caudata; family Salamandridae; genus Calotriton; species Calotriton arnoldi. The sequence goes on along the minus strand of CAWUFW010013817.1, from coordinate 295,480 downwards.
CATCGCGGCCACCCACGTCAGCACCAGCGCCAGGAGGCACGTTAAAGACCGTTGTGGGCTCCCACAGCACGGGCCGTGCCCGGGCAAAGCCCGGGTAAAGGGCAGGCCCGTCCTTGCCCGTCATTGCCAGGAAGAGGCAGGGTAGGGCCACCCCACTTTCATCGGGCCCTCGGATTGTGCTGCGGACTGGCACCCGTTCCTTGAGGTACTGTGCTTACTTTCTTGTTCTCGCACGCGCAGGCCCCACGCAGAGATTAGCTGAAATCCCATTGACTGGAACAATCTTGAGATCATACACCTACGCTTCCCTGCTGCTGCCCGGAGATCGCTTTTGTCTATTGCTAACGATCCGAGCACTAGTTATTTGGTTGCTTACTGCTACTTGTTAAAAGACAAATTTCTGTGGGGGTCAGAAGTATGGGAAAGAGGAAAACAATGGAGGGAAATGGAGGTGGTGGTGGTAATGTCCGGGCTGACAAGGGGAAAAAGGCTAGGAAGTCACTTAAACACGCAGGAAGCAACTGCGTCCTGGATCGAATAGACACCATCATTAGGGAGTGCGAAGGCATCCTAGAGGCTCAATCAACTACGCACCATACTCCTGGCCAATCCCCTTCTAAATCCATTAGCCCATCCCGCTCAACCACCATTCCAGCAATGTTCCAAAAACCCTCCCGAAAGTTGGCCCCCACACCCAGCATGGAGGCACCATTAGACTCTGCGAGGGCCTGTTATTCTTCCACCTCCCCTTCTGGTCTTAACACCCACCAACCCAGACCTGCCATCCCCTGTGCAAACAGGTTCTTACCTTTGTCGGACCTGCCCGATGACCACAGGGAAGTCATGCCCCAGTTACCCCTTGTACCTAGTGCAGGGCTCAGCACAGAGCCCAACTTAGAACCTCAGGATACGCATCAGCTTATCAATATGCTCAGATCTGAGATAGGAACTATGGGATCCATGATCGAAGCTCCTCACCACTCTGGTCAAATTGATATTACAAAAGGATCCATTTTCCCGCAGCGTGCCAACCTTTTGACAGAACCCACAATATCATATGACGCACGAGGCAGTCACTCATGATAGGGGTACTATAGGCCACGTCTCCATTCTGCACCCCTCTTCTGCATTAACTTATAAGCACGCTCCACTCCATTCTTTGGCTAAGCGTCTAAAAAATTCCAAAATTAACGCCCATAATGATCACTATAGCACAGCTGCCACGCAGGACCCTGCAAACTGTTCTATACCCACCACTTCATCTTTGGTACAGCGTCCCTTACAGAATGCCCACCATCAGTCGAATTACCTAAATACCCCTCATTCACCCCCTGTCCCGAAAATCTTCATGGTTAATGTCCCCAAGCTACGTTCAAAGTGCGACTTTGAGAGCGAAGACTCCCTGACCAACAAAGCTATCCATTGGATTCGCCATGTCAGGGGCTGCTGCTCAGTAATACAGGATGATATTACCAGGGCTCGGAGATGCATCTTTCCAGTCCAACCATTAGATTGCATCGAGCTTACCCTGAATAGGGCTGATCTGGTTGAAAATCTCCTAGCCCTGGAATTTCGTACCTGCCCCCCTGATACCTCTTCTATACAGCTTAGGCGATCCCCATTCGTTAACCAGAGCAGACAACCCGCCACGCAACCACCTATTCTTTTAGCTGGATGCACTTCATTGGAGGCCATTGACTGACTACAGAGTGAGCGCCAATTGCACTCCGGACAATACACTACCCCTTTAAATTGTATGGCTAGCCCCCTCAGCATCTTGGTCCCACGTATTGCACGTGATCCAATGGAAGACAGATTCCGGGGGGACATGGGACAAAGTAGCTCCTCTATTAACACTCAGAGGGTGCGGGGTGCAGAATATCTTACACTCTTAGATCCCCAGACATCACCCCAAGCCCAAGCTTTGCTCAGCCAATACACTCCAAGTAGAAACATCGTACCTGGTTCAGCTTCGCACCATCAGCTGAAGATAATATTGTGGATTGTAGCTGGGCTAAGCAGCAAATTGCCAATCCCCCACTGGAACGAACTAATTGAGGGCTTTGACATATGCATTTTCCAAGAGACCTGGAGTTTGGCCCCCTTACATAAATCGGGTTATGCTTGTTATTACTCCCCAGCAACAACTGTGGGGAGAGGGCGCCCGTCAGGGGGACTGATCATTTGGGTGAATATCGCTCTGGGCTGTCGAATTGCCTGCCAACCAAGTTCTAGTCCAGCTATTCTGAGACTTAGCATCAGGGGGCCCGGGGGGGGGGGCATAATTGATCTGTTTAACGTCTACGTAAGGGGGACTAAAGGGGGTAGATCCTCACCTATTATTACAGCACTGGAACAAAAAGCTTAGCCAGTTGCTCGCCCCATTCTAGAGTTGTGGTGGCAGGAGATTTTAATTGCACCTTTGAGCCCTTGGATACAGGGGACTTGCTGGGGGTTGAGGATGATGATAACAAATGGGCTGTCCCCCCACTAAATTTACCTCCAGTCAAAAGATGGACACAGCACTCCAACTCAATGCCCTCACCATAGAGTTCGGTCTGAGGGCAGCTAACGGAAGAACCCCATCGGACAGCCAGGGCGCAAATACATTTAATAAAGCTAGCTGCCCGTCACGTATTGATTACATTTTACTAGACGTAAGGCTCTGGGGAGATCTGATAGATATGAGTGTGGGCACCACCACCGATAGTGACCACAATCCCCTTTGCGCAACTATGAAGCCTCTGTGGGAAGTCCCTTACCAGCCTGAGAGCATCCCAACCTTAACCATTACTAGAGAGATTGTTCCCTCCAATTGCAATAGATTCTTAAAATGGCGTAAGGTAGCACTGCAAGAATCTAAGGGCCATATGTATCAAAGTTTGTGTTTGCGATTCTCAAATAGCGAATTTTTAAGAATCGCTATTTGAGAATCGCAAACGAGATGTATGTAGGATTCGCAAGAAAATTGCAAATCCTACATATTCCTTAATTGCGATTCGCAAATTGCGAATCGCAGTTAAGGAAACCCTCCCCATTCATTCCTATGGGCCTAGAGGCCCATAGGAATGAATGGGAGGACATTCTCAATTTGCGATTAGCAATTAGAGAATCGCAAATTGAGAATGCAATTTCAAGGTTGCAAGGGTGTCCAAAGGACACCCTGTTGCACCCTGAAATGAGCATGGGTGCACATGTGGCGCACATACATGCCCTAAGGGCATGTATGTGCGCCACATGCCACTTTGAAAAATGCAAAAAAATGCATTTCTCAAAGAAATCGTAAGTTACCACCAACCTGTAGTTGGTGGTAATTTGCGATTCCTTAAGCCATAATCGCACAACTTAGGTGCTTCATACATTTCATTTAAGGAATCGCAATTAGCGATTCCTTAAATGCATTCGCAAAATAGAGAATCGCAATTTTGCGATTCTCTATTTGCGAATGCCTTTTGGGATGATACATCCCAAAAGGCTTGTTCCATTCGCAAACGGGCCGATTCTGAGAATCGGCCCGTTTGCGAACGGGAAATGGGCTTGATACATATGGCCCTAAGCTTGCTGGCATACGGCAAGTCCTGGCCCTGAGTACCGCAGAGCTTCAGGTTGCAGTCTCCGACCCACGGGGACTGGCAGATGTACCTACTGTCCATTCTCGCACAGTGGAACAACTGAGCGCATATTTCCTAATTTCCAACAAGGGCAGTAAGTCCAGTTTGCCTTCCAAGGGGCCCTACTCTTGGTATACGAAAGACTGCAGGCGCAAACGACTGATCCTAGCCACAGCAATCAAAGATAAGAACTGCCCCCTGATTAAAGCTGCTAGGAAGAACTATAGAGCAGCTTTACTCCAAGCAAAGATAACATGGGACGAAACACGCTGGCAGCAACTGAAGGAAACAAGCGTAGCCAAGGATACCAACTTATTTTGGACCCTAGTCACAGGGGGCAACAAGAAAGTTGTACGCTCACCCCTTAACCATATCCCAGGCCACGAATGGCATGACCATTTTTGGAAGCTTTATTCTGCATCTGAGGGCACGCCACCCGTGGAGTCATGGGACTCTTATGACTTTTCCAATGATGATAGTGAGCTTTTCGACCTGGCTGAGATTGAGGCTGCGTTAGGGAAAATAGTCCCTGCCAAAGCATCTGTACCAGATGGTCTCCCTGGTGACCTATTCTTCGCAGACATTCCAAACTGAGCACGCTATATTCTCCTCCTTGTTAATGCCATTGCCAACGGCAGCCCAGTACCGGGGTCCTGGAAGGGCGCTGAGGTGGTCCCGATTTACAAAAAGGGCGCCAGAGAAGACCCCTCAAATTATAGACCAATTGGCTTGATAGACGCAATGCAGAAGGTCTTCGGTAGAGTTCTGTTGCAGAGGATACAACTATGGGCAGAAGATGGAGCTATCCTCTCTCTCAGTATCACGCTGGCTTTAGGGCCAGCACTGGAATGATCGACCAGGTTTTTAGGCTGCTCCTCATTTACTGGAAAGTAGTGGTAATCGGCAAGGGCAGTCTTTACCTCGCATTCATTGATCTAAAGACGGCCTTTGACCTGGTCCCCTGGAGCAAGCTGTGGCACATACTTAGAGACATGGGTATTCCCCCTTTCATCCTCAATTTGCTGATCCGGCTCCATGAGGGCAATTATGCTCAGGTGAGATGGGGGACACAAGGTCAGCTGACAGAGAGGATCCCTGTCAACAGGGGAGTCCGACAGGGTTGTGTTATGGCTCCCACCCTGTTCTCTCTATATATGAACCGGGTGGTTAGCTTTCTGCAAGAAGATCCAGCAGATGCACCAACCCTGGCGGGCGATAAGGTACCGACCCTCTTGTTTGCTGACGATACCCTGCTTATGTCTAAGACCCCAGCAGGATTGCAAAGATTACTTAATAGATTTCAACTCTTCTGTGACTCCTGGGGACTGGTCATCAACACCTCAAAAACTAAGTTCATGACATTTAACCCCCACAAATTAGAAGCAATCTCTTGCTGGGCGGAGCACCCCTGGAAAGAGTCGGTACCTTCGACTATCTTGGTGTCCGACTCTCTGATAAAATGTCATGGAGGCCCCACCTAGCTAAGATGCTCATGGGGCATAAACGTGTGGCCGGAGCACTAGGAAAAGAACATCGTTCCTCTCATAGTAGGCCAGTTGCACCGGCCCTCATGGTTTATGATGCCAAAGCAGTCAGCACAGCTCTTTATGGAGCCGAGCTATGGGGGTTTGACAATGTTGACGACATCCGTAGATCTGAATATAATTTCCTTAGGGACTTGGTGATGTTGCCCCGCAATATTCCACTTACACCTTTAATGCTTGACATGGGCAGGCGGTCGATTGGAGACATAGCAAGGCTGCGCCCACTGCTCTTTTGGGCTCGCATTAGGCGGACCCCCGAACTCTCTAAGTACGCCGAAGCCCTCACCGAGGTCATACAAATAGACGCTGGCCGCAGAATTAGATGGATGTCAAATATCAGGAAAACATTGGCAGCCCTGGGTTTTCAAGGATATTGGGACAGGCAGGAACCACCAAGTAAAGAGGAGCTCAAACGGTCATATTGGAAATGGGTGGACAGCCAGGAAATCTGCAAACCCAATGTGGGCAGATTGACGGAAGAATTTTATCTACACAAGCAAACTAGATGCCTTGAGCCCTATTTAGACATAATCCAGGTCCCGAGGGACAGGATGCAGTACATTCATTTTAGGTTCGGCACGCTCCCTGTCTGCGCAACAACCGCAAAATGGCACCCAACCAAACAGACACCAGGGGATTGTCCTTGCTGCAGAGCCCCGATGGAAAGTGTTGCACATGTTATGTTTGCTTGCCCGGCATACAACATTCCAAGGTCTAAATGGCTAAAACCAATTGCCCGACAACTGGGCACACAGGACCATCGGGCTACCCTGTGCATTCTTAGGTCTGACCCAAGACCTCTTTTTGTGTGTGGTGTGCCCAAGTTTCTCAGCCATGCATGGCTAATTAGGCGAAAAGCCTTGTCAGGAGTGTACCCCCTGAAGTTGCGACGAAATTGTACCAGCGTCTGATGGCTTCTTAGCCTCCCATTGAGATTACACCTTATGCACTCGCACTTTATATCTGACTTCCCCTGCTGTCACCCCAAAGAGGGCTCAATTCACTTCTATCCGGCATACATTGGGGGTTCCACATTGTGTTCATTATAAGGCCCATATCATGAAGGATTGTCATGTTGTTACTTTTTAACTATTTTTAGCACAATTTATTTGTTTTTATTAACGAATTGAATAATAGTTCTTATTATATAGCTTTCGACAACTGTATCATCTATTGAGGGCACAACAGTGTACTTTTATGGACTACTCGTGTATACTATTTTGATTATGTCGCTGTATTATACGTTATCTTGTATTTTTTAAATGCTTTTCATAGTTTTTATGACACTAGTTGTCGAAATAAAGCATATACATACATACATATTTTTTCCGAGGCGTTGTTCTGTCAAGAAAATTAAGAAGAATAATCCCCTAACTGTCAATATCAGTGCGATTAGTATGTTACAACCCCCTTGAGAATCCTGTCACGTGACAGTGGAGGAGGTTTGTTCCATGATGTACCGCGTGCAGGCCTGCAAATACTGTGTGGCTGTGTGACACACGGTTTCATACCCAGTGCTTGAAATGGAAAAATAGAAGTGCAGGTACTCTGTACCAGACAGTACCGGCCCATTTATAGCACTGTCCACATCACAGGGCCACTTGGTTAAGAGGTGCATTCAAACAATGAGCTGGAAACCCTTGCAAGGAAGGGATTTCCAGTTAAGGTGTAAACACTCCACACAGCTGGGCTGCAGTTAAAATGTCCCCAAGACTCGGTGGTCTTCCCATGAGGACTCAGAGCTGAGCTGAATAGACCTGGGCTACATTTAGAGTAGTGAGAGGAGATTTCCTTGCACCTGAATGGGCCCTGTTGCCTGTGCACAATGCTGTCTCCTCCTCCTGCCAGGAAGCTGGACCAGAGAGGACAGAACTGGTTTGGCCTGAGCTAAGAGACATTCTGCCACAAGAGAACAAAGGAAAATGTGGTATAAATATTGGGGCCCAGACCCAGAACGTTAGATTACTTCTGGGCTCAAGAGGAACGTCTGCCAAGGAGAAAAGCTGGTAAAGCTGAAGCAGAAGTACTGCCCCTGTGCTGTGTGGGGTTGGCCTGCACTGGCTGTTTCTGCCAAGGAGAGGACAAAGACTGAACTGTGCTGTGTATCCTGCTTGAAGAAGATCACCAAGGGCTTGGTGTACAGCTTGCCTCCTGTTCTGAAGTCTCAAGGACACAAAGACTTCATTTCCTCTGCCCTCCTGCTCCTGGAACTGCTGTTTCAGCTGCCACAGAGGGAAAAAGCAAATGCGACGCCGGCGAGTGATGCCGTGACCTGCAACGAAGCTGTGGGCGCTGTTCGCGAAGTGCACGGCGCACCGCCCCGACTTGCACCGCAGCCCCGACACCTGCTGACACCGCATCGTACCGACTCTGATGCCGTCACTGAGGCCGCTGCCTGCACCAGAGCTGAGGGCACCGATCGTGATGCTCACGACGCACCGCCCCGACTCGCATCGCAGCCTCGACCTCACCGACGCCGGTGCCTCATCTTCGCTGAGCCAATACCTGATGTGGGTGACCTCCCGAATCCATCGAGCTGGCCTCATCGTAAGGAACCAACGCCTCGACGCCACCGTGATGTCACCTCCCCGGCAACAGTAAGGAACCGATGCTTCACCACTCCTGCATCGCAGTAAGGAACCGACGTCTCACCTCCCCTGTCGTCTTAAGGAACCGACGACGCCCGGCGCCAACAAAGCATCACCTTCCCGACGCCGTACACCGTCTTTCTTTTCATCGTTTCCCATGACACTATTCTTTGGGGGTCCATGTGACTCCGGGCCCGACGCCGCACACCTCCCGGACAACGCCGTACTTTGGGATTTCCATCCGTCACGACGTCGAAATAGCCCCACGTGGAGCTATTAGTTGCTACAAGCTTTATTTTTGTGAATAACCTATTTTGGGGGATATTTTGATAAATGTATGTGGATTTTTGTAGTTTTGGTCTTGTTTTGTTTAGATAAAGATTTCCTATTTTTCTAAATTGGTATTGTGTCTATTTGTAGTGTTTTCACAAACATTGCCTACAGCAAGCACAAATGCATGTATTCTCCCATACCTTGAAAAACACCCATACAGCATATCTATACAAGGTCAGAGTTGCCCTGATTTGCAAATGTGGGCACTTTTTAAGCTATCTAATTCACCAATGAGGACCATTTTTCTTTTGATGCCTGGGCCTATTTTCTGTATTAGTCCGATTCTCCTTGCACCCTCTTTTTTCTCGTCTCTGCTCCACCTCTTCTCAGCACTTCTCCCTTCCCCACTTCTATGCATCTCTTACCAGTGTTACCCGAGGGCACTCAAGATAAAAGAATTGTTGCCCCATTGCTGCGTCTTAATGTCTGTTCTTCGAATTAGAAGAGCCTCAATGCAGTCATGTTGCCTCCGGCGGACAGTACACCTGTCAAGCCGCTCCTTGGAGGGCATGGTCTGCTAAACTGCTGAACTGGGCTAGATAGCAGAGCTTCTGTTGTGTGACTCTGAATCACACTAGAGGCTGAAATGATGGACTTGCCTTATATTTGGGTCTCGCGAGTGGCAGCTTTGTAAGGAACAAAAGGTAATTCATACAAAGCCCATGTTAGTCAGACATTGGTTGATAGTAACAGTCATTCATGATTAAGGCTTCCAGTTTTCCATTTTTACAAATAAATACAGACAGAATACAATCTATTTCATGCCTGTATTTTTTTTTAAAAGCAGAAAAATACAGAAAATTGTGTTTCTTTAGAGTTACTTTCCTTGTGGTCCATCATGAATTCCAGACCAACTGCTGAGCAGATAGACACAATGGGTATTTAAAAACAGGATGCGATTCCCTTAAATACAGGCATATGTTAACATATATTTGTATATAATGCTAATATTTACTTCTCAGTGTAGTGTTCTGTTACATTTGACGGCTTAATTTGCTAAAACGCAACAGGCATCAAAGTATGAGTGCATGCTGGTCAGTTAAATAAATGTGGAAATAAACCATTTTATGACCCCATTTATTGTCAAAACATAAAATAAATATGGATAAATAGTAATGAAATGGGGAAAAAATAAATATGGATAATACAGATGAAAATGTTAAAAAATAAATACCAGAACACCGGGAGCCCTATGCATGAATTATGGAGTCTTGGCAGAGCCATTTCAAGTTGACCATGCTTGCATAGGGAGAGACTCATTGTTTTTCTCGGTCTTGCAGGTAGGAGCTTGATGTGAGAGTGTAACCAAGACCTGGTACCCCTGTAGTGGCAGGAAAGTGGGAAACGCGGATGTCGAATGGATTTAATATTCAATGCCACCTGCCCCAACCGTGAGTGGAGCCGAGGCCGATCTTCTAAAGAGGTCGAAGGACTGCAGGCTCTGAAGTTGTGCAACTGTGGTGATACTATCCAAGAAAGGCAGGTCTCACATCATACTGGTGGGCGCAGTATATCAGAATATCATTCACAAAAATATCATCCCATTGGGTGACGATTTTGTAATATTAATTCAAATGGTTTGCTATTTTTTGTTAACAATATTTAGTACACAAAATGTATGTCAAATGATATTCTGACTACAATATTTTGGTGAGAACCTCAGTAGCAGCTGGTATCAGGGCAGAGGGGCGGGGGAGACGATGCCGGACGACGCTAAGAAAAAAAAAAAAGAAAAGAATACCACTTACCTTGCGCTTGCCGCATCGCCAACTCAGTACTCTTCTGCTGCACTGTATGGGCTCCCAGACTACCCTGCGGCCAATCCTGGCACTGCTCGCCTGTATGAGAGTGATCCAGCGGGTTACTAGCAACAAGCATTCATACACAAAATACTCACTTGGGCCCATACATTCATACTACGCTAGCAATTTCCGCTGGTGGGTCAGTTGTACTCTTTATCAAAATCCCTGCTACCAATTACTTTTCTGATTGAAGAGTAATGACTTACCAATGGACCCCTTGCTAATTGGGAAGTTTAAAATGAGTGACATTCAATACAATTCATAATTCCTGAAATAATCACTGAGTCAGGAAGTTTTAAAATGTTTATCTAAAGATTTAGCAGAGTAAAATACAGAACCACATGATACTTAAATCGTATATCAAGGATGAAGCATAATAATCAAATTATCGATCAATCACGGTCCCTCAGAAAAGAGAAGATAGAGACAGCAGCGCAATTAAGGTTTGCATTTATATTTACCTAAAAGTGCGAGAACCAAACCCCTTGGCCAAGGAGTTGGAAAGGTAGAACCCAGGAAGGATGAAGAGCAAAGACCTCCTCCAGGTTCAGGACAGGACCGGTGACCTCTCTATCAACGACGCCTGCGTCGTTCCCCTCTCTGGTACTTCTCGCTGTTTTGACCAATCCCAGCGCGGTACTTGTGACGTCAGTACTACTCCTGACTACTGACCCCTCCTTTACAAGGGTCTTTCCACGCCCACGGTTTCAACCAATCCCAGCGCGGCGTTTTGTGACGTCAGCTCCCTCTCCGGTAGCTGACCCTCCCTTTAAAAAATCGTACGCAAAACTTTATTTTCTCTATACTTCTTATTAAAATTCAGTAACAACATAAAACATTCGCTATCGTGCCAGTTTCTCTAAAATTGAAAGGATAGTTTCTCTCACACTTAGCAAAACCTTTCCGTTTACTAAACATACACTACGAGTAAAACCCTTCCGTTTACTCTTCACGTAAGCTTCAGAAATACCTGCTACTTCTTCAATGTTACCCTTTCTAGGTGATATAACATCACATTTTCACCAGCATATTCCTTTGCTGTTACTCACACGCATAGAGTCCCTAACAAGTACTGATAGCCCTACTTAACTTTTCAGTACTATTTCTGCCTGACAGATAACCTCACTGCAGTATGGCTTCCACTTACCATCCGCTATTCTTTCCCCCGGGGATTTTCCAGACAACATAAAACAAACTTTAAACACACGGATGTTAGTTCATAAAAAATAAAATTCTCATTACCCAATTAACAAAGTGCAACCAAAACCATCCTCTGCTAGCCAGAAAACTGATCCAGCGGGTTACTAGCAACAAGCATTCATACACAAAATACTCACTTGGGCCCATACATTCATACTACGCTAGCAATTTCCGCTGGTGGGTCAGTTGTACTCTTTATCAAAATCCCTGCTACCAATTACTTTTCTGATTGAAGAGTAATGACTTACCAATGGACCCCTTGCTAATTGGGAAGTTTAAAATGAGTGACATTCAATACAATTCATAATTCCTGAAATAATCACTGAGTCAGGAAGTTTTAAAATGTTTATCTAAAGATTTAGCAGAGTAAAATACAGAACCACATGATACTTAAATCGTATATCAAGGATGAAGCATAATAATCAAATTATCGATCAATCACGGTCCCTCAGAAAAGAGAAGATAGAGACAGCAGCGCAATTAAGGTTTGCATTTATATTTACCTAAAAGTGCGAGAACCAAACCCCTTGGCCAAGGAGTTGGAAAGGTAGAACCCAGGAAGGATGAAGAGCAAAGACCTCCTCCAGGTTCAGGACAGGACCGGTGACCTCTCTATCAACGACGCCTGCGTCGTTCCCCTCTCTGGTACTTCGCTTCTCCTCGATTTCTCCCGTGTCTTCCTTCTAATGGACTCCGCCGCCCCCACCTCAGGACCTCTCTGGACAGCGGTTCAGTCTGCAATCAATCAGCTCGTCGAGCACCAAAACCTGATCTAAACTAATTGGCTAATTCTATATCTATTATACCCTTCTACACCCATGTACCTCCCCTAAATGTTGCAAAAATATGGGTCCACTACTTCTGATTGGACGGGGACAGGGGGTTGATCCTCACACCATATTGATTTAATTCAAGTTCTTTAAGCCCTTTGTTTTAAAATACCGCCCATCACAATTAATACATTTGCTTTATTTCCCACCCGTCTCACGACAAGTTTAATACATTGTTCATATAAATTGTTTCTTTTCGGTAGGGACATCGTGGGTACAATAATGTTGGCCATCAGGTCATGGCCTTGGACGACGTCCAGGTTGACTTCATCCGCTCTTCTGGGCAGCCACTCAGGGCGCATGCGTAGAACTATTGTCTCTCGAGTTTTCAGTTCACCAACCCCAGGCCCATTTTACGAACTAATAAAAAGTCAAAGAAGAAAATATTAAAATCACAAGTAAATGGTTTCACTGTATACCCACTCTTTCTACTCTATTCCCATTTAATTATAAATGCTATCCCGCATTAATAGCGTTAGGATACCACAGTTTATTTGCAACATATGAGCAAGCGGTAGCACATGAAGACATTAAGCAGCCATTTTAATACACACTGCGCAGAAGCAAGAATTTCCCTCCAAGCAAAGAAAGACGTCACACCACGTGATATGGTTGACACATGCGCAATAAGTTTCCCACGCTTTAGCGGCCATTTTAGAATAGACAAGCGTTATTTGTTAGTTTAAACACATAGGCAAGCTTCCTTCCTAACTATATTTGTGTGTGCAGTGGTTAGTACGAACTTTACAAAGATTAATAAATTAATACTCTGAGAAGATTGCCTCCGAGCAAGTCTCATTTGTGAGTCCTTGCTCCATCAATCCCCTCTCTGATGGCGTTTCTGAGCCATCAAATACTACCCACAACCAGATGCCAACTTTTAGCATAAAATTGTCTCATTTTCATTTTTACACTTTATATTTTTCACATCTCCTTTCAGTTTCTTGTATAATTCACTTCTCAAGTCTTCTAGTTCGATTTCGTCAAACTTTCGCTTCTTTCCTTTTCCTGTCACATTATACGATTCATTCTTTCTACAACATTTGCACCATATTACTATTGCCAGTACTATTATTGCTATCCCTGCTAAGGGTACTAATATTTGACCTATAAGTCCTTTCCCAACATTGGCAAACCAGGTACCAATTGACGTAATACTATTTGTCAATCTTTCCCATACACTATCAACTTCCAGTGGTTTTAGTTCTTTCTCAAGTTTAGTTATATTCTGTATATATGTTCCAATTTCTACACTTTTATCAGGTATGTAAGTGCAACAGTGCTTTGACCTCAATAATTTACAGACTCCGCCCTCTTTTGCTAATAGTATATCAAGAGCAAGTCGATTTTGCATAACCATAGATCTAATCGCAACCATCTCCGCATTAATCATTAGAAATCCTCCAGCAGTGTCAGTTAATAAACGATCAACCACTGTAGATAATTTACATATCTTCCTTGAGTTCAGAATTATTCCCACTGAAGGTATCAATGCACCAAATATATCACCTACAATTTCCGAAAAACTAGCTCTTTTACTACGTTTTAATTCACTAGTATTTTCATTGCTCCCAGTGTTCCCTTTAACATGGTATATTTTTGCAAATACTATTCCAAAATAACAACTTCCATACCACCGTGCAGGAAGCCTAAAGTAAGCCTTATTCCCACACACATAATAGATTCCAGGAAAAACTGAATTTGTTCCTCCCTTTAATCCCCAACCTCCAAGAATTAAGAAATTGTGTTCACATTCACTGGTACTGATGAAAATATTGTTATAATCAGTCTTTAACCTATGTAGACAAATTTTCCCTGTCTTCACAAAATCCAGAGCCGTAGCAGCTTGAGCCTTGCCAGGTGTGTAACTATCCTCTTTCTCAGCCCAAGGTGGCAGATGAGCCTTATGCTCAGAAGCTTTCTTCTGGAAATCTTGTCTTCTACTCTCCACTAAATTCAAAAATATCTTTTCTTCTTCATGTAATGAACATGTTAGATTGCTTCTATGTGCATGTGTTATGTCTATTGATTTCATAGTTAAGAAAAATTCTCCCATAAACTGTGCATCTTTACTACTAAGCACTGGATTCATATTCTTTCGAATCGGAACCTCAGAAAATATCACATCTATATTTGAATAATAATACCGAAGTCGCCCTGTTCTATAAAATAAACTAGTCAATACACTACATGATATGCCATAAGTTAATGGCAAGTGATGATATGTTAACCCTTCTGCTACTGATTCAGGTAATTTCATACAGACATAACAATTACTAACTTCCATGGTATCTACATATTGAAACAATAATTTTGTGAAAACATTCAGACTAGTGTCATTATCTGTTACTTCATGATGAAATTCTGGTTCATCTTCTGCCTTTAGTTCTACTCTATTACTTTTCAAGTTATCTGTCCTTTCCTTCGTTTCGTTGTTAATCTTTTTATCCATTGTCATAAAGTAAGGAATTGCTACGATCACAACTAACCATACTATAAGCACCACTACCAGATTACATATGCATATAGCACAGCATCTTTTACAACATTTCTGTTTTGGTCTCCCAGTAACTCTATCGTTATGCATTTTTGACAAGGAAGATTTCTCTTCTTATCGTAATTTCAAGTCTCTTTACTTTGTCAAGGTGGTTTTATTTCTTTCTCATAAGTCAGTTCCGCACTTGTTCCTTCGTCACCACTTTCATTTGACTCTGAGCTCTCGTAGTCTTCAAGGATGATATAAGTCCAATCGGGACCTTTAAATTTGTTGTTCACAAGTTTCAGTCTTTTGCTTTTTCGTCTTTCAATTCCACTTGTTTGTCCTGTTAGGCTTGTCACTTCATTTACTTGTTCTGGATCTTCACTTCTGGTTGTTATGTGGTATTTTACTCTTTTAATTACACTAGGCCAACGATCACCTTTTCTGACCTTCTTTGTTTGCACTGTCTCTTTGCCTTTTATTTCTTCTTCAAGAATTCTTTTATTTTCAGGTTGTGGCACAGTTTTGTTTTCTTCAATTTCAGTTTCTTCTACTTGTTCTTTCTCAGGTCTTATTGGTTTCTTTTCAGCTGCTCCACTGTTAGTTTCCAGTAACTGTGAGAAGTTGGCCTGGCATATGCTGTCCA
The DNA here is from genome assembly GCA_963921515.1 of Calotriton arnoldi. Lineage (NCBI taxonomy): Eukaryota > Metazoa > Chordata > Amphibia > Caudata > Salamandridae > Calotriton > Calotriton arnoldi. The sequence continues at coordinate 280,447 of CAWUFW010013817.1, read as the reverse complement.
CTAATTATAGTGGGCACCTTGCACCAGTCCAAACAACCCCTTATTGGAGATAGGTTAAAGACAACCTTTATTGAAAGCTATCCTAGTGGTAGCTATGGAGAGCAGCCTTCAGGCTAAGTCTTGAAGGAATGTAAAGCAGCTTGTTTTACCAGTCTATAATCTCTTGAGTGACCAAATGAAAGAGCACCACACCAGGTATATATTCAAAATATATGTATTTATTGCTAAACACACCCCTCTAGTCTCTTTATGAGGCTAGAGTTCGAAGTACATAAGTTATAAGTTATTAATTCACAGTAATAGCACAAATACACGTTTGGGCCCTAGGGGCGTACCAAACCATATACCAATAAAGTGGTATGCGAACCACGACTGAACTAGACACTAGGCCTAGAGCCTCTAGAAGTGCTTGGACCACAAGGAACCACCCAAGGTAGTGACACAGGGGACCCACGGGAGACGCGTGCCGTGTAAATACACAACCGCGATACGCCGTTAACTTCTATGGAGAAAGTCGGGATCGGGAAAATAGAGAAAAGGGACACTTAAAAGAGGACTAGGACAAAACCCTTTGAGATCTAGGACTTTGAAGAGTCTCTACCCACGGGAGCACCGGAGTACTCGTGTTACCTCACCCAGGGAAGCCGGGTGCATAGGTGCCTTTCGGGGTCGGGTTTCGTCGTCGATTCGAATGGCGATCTGCTGCAAAGTGCTGCTGGCGGCCAAGAGAAAAGTGTCCGGGTGGATCCAAGAGTGGATCGGAGTTCTGAAGAACCTGAAAGCAGAGGGGACAGAGTCTGGGTCACTAGCCAGTGACCAGGAAGGCGATGGACAGATGCCCACCGATGTCGAGTGCTTCAGGTGCGTTGACGGTCGTCTTGACTCTTCAGCCACGAGGTCCAGGAGGCGTTGTCGGTGACCAGGAGCAGGATTCAGGCTGGTACACGATGTCTGTCGAGTGCTGAGGTGTCGGCGACCGGATTGGACCCAACAAGCCTTGGCAACGGCAAGTCTCGGTGAAGATGTAGATCGTCAATGGTGCAGACCTGCAAGGTCTGTGGAACTCACCCAGCGAGGGTAAGTGAGGGCAGGCCTGGAGCAACCAGGATGCCAAGTAAGAAAAGGATTGGCCTTCGTTAAGGGCTACTAGCCAACGGGCTAGCGACCGCGAAGGAGCCTCGTGACGCCGCACGTGGATCTGGCTTACAGGACACTCGTGGAGTGGGGGCCAGTGATCTTCGGTGCAGGTGGTGCTGGAGGCTAGGGCTACTCAGAGCCCAAAGCACGACTTCTTGGGAGACCCAGAAGAGGATGCATTTGCAAATGTGCTCGGTGTCCAGGGGTCACAGTCTCAAGTCACCCACGATAGCCACGGGCCTCAGCTTTGCTGGGGACTCAGGGTAGCCTCGGGAAGTCTGAGAATCCACCTCTGGTGATGCGATGACTTCGGCGTCCGACGGGAGCTTCAGAAATGCGAACCAGACAGATGCTTCTTTGGTGCCTGCCAAGCAGGGGAGTCACTCCTTGACCCCAAGGGAGATTCTTCAGTCCTCTAATCTTGTCGTAGAGCGTCGAAGGTCCAGGATTCAGTTTCAGAGTTTCGTCCAGGTATAATCTAATCTTGCTGTGGCAAGGGTTCCCCATTTTAACCAGTAAAACAGGGAGGGACTAACTCTATGACCCCACCTATGGGAGGGTCAAGGGAGGGTGGCTACACCCACTTCCCTTTGTCCAGTTTCGCGCCAGAGCAGGGGCAGGTAGCCCCTGAGCTGGTTTGAACTGGCATATGCACAGAGGAGCCTTTTGCTCCCCCAGTGCAGGACTTCAAAGCACTCTAAGAGTGCACCCACCCAGCCCCAATACACATTATCCTGTCTGGGGAGGTGGTCACACCTCCCTGCAACAGGAAACCTATTGTCCAGGCCTCCCCTGCCGGAGTTTCGTCCAGCAGCAGGAGGCCAGACTTGTGTCTGTGGCAGCAGCATCCATTTTGTGATGCCAGGGCTTCAGAAAGAAGTTACCGGGTATGCCAGAGTTAACATGTCTTTCCCTCTAGAAGGGTGGAATGCTACCCCCGCCGCCAGGATTGGCGGGGGGTAGTATTCCAAGATGTTTGACACCAAACACGACATGTTTAGGTGCAGCCATTCCAAAGTTAGCATTTTACCGCGAGGATATAATGCGCTTAAGAGTATATGGTCAGGCTGCACTACAAACAGCATCAGAGATGGTCTCCGAACGCTGCAGAGGGGCCCTGCTCATGCAGGGGCACCCTCTCACATAGGAACCACGCACTCTGCCTTTAGGATTGATAAGGCCTGCCTTAGGAGTGACTTATAGGTTTATATGTGTGTATGTATTTCGTGATATAGGTAACCTATATCACAGTAAGGGGTGCATGCACCACCTTACCCAGGCTGCAGTAGCAGACCTGTGGTGTCAGTTTGGATGGCCTTCCAGGGGTGGCATAATACATGCTGCAGCCCCTGGCAGGCCTCTGAGGTACCTATGCCCTTGGTACATAGTATACCATATACTAGGGACTTATAAGGGCACTCCAGATTCCAATCAGAGATGTGCCTAAGGCACATGGAAACCATTTTACAGAGAAAGCAGATAGACTGGGGCCCTGAATAGCAGGATCCCAGTCCAACTAAGTCATAAACCAGCAAAACACCATAAAAAAGTGGGGGCAACCATATAGTCAGATTCCACCTTCCTACATAACCCCCCCCAAACGAAAGGAGATAAGGCTAACCTTGGCCAGTTGAGCCTTCATTGACTAAGTGGTCATATAAGGAAGCACCTGCACTAGCATGGTTGCCCCCTGTCTTATGGTCCACTAAGCAATCCCTCACCCTAAGGGTATGAGAGGGTCTCCACCATGGGGAATTACTACCTGTGGTGTGCTTAGGTAAAGTACAAGGCTGGTGAGGTGTCTGAGTAGAGAAGTGAGGCCCTAGGAATGTTGGCCTCAGCTTCCTCAGATCACTGGTCACCATGTATGCCTGTCTTTCCATGACTGAGTTGCACTTTGCTCTAAGGGTCAACCTTTGGCTGCCTACAGCTGGGGGTTGGGTCCCTTTGGATGGACTACTGGAGGGACATGGCAGGTTTGGAACCTTCTGGTCCCATGTTTGCCCTTGCCTACCAGAGTCCTTCTGGGGAGGTCCCTACATAAAGGTATGGGGGATCCCTCAGTGTGTAGAGGAATTTTCACCTGGCTAGGGCTACTAGACTGGGTGCCCCTAATCTGCTGATGGGGGTTCCTCTGGACAGGGGGCCCTGGGGGTCCACTGACCTCCCTGACCTCTGCAGCCCTGGGCTGACTGAGGCAGGGTAGAGAGGGGCAGGTTACCTGCTCCAGACTGGGTACCACCTGGGAAGGGTCCTCTGCCATCAGGGGGGTGGCCAGGCCAGGCCTGACTACCTCTGTGGCAGTTCCTTCACTAGGGGTAGGGTTAGTTCCCTGAGGAGGCTGACCCTTACCTACTGTCTGGGGGAAGAAGACTTTTCTTCAACCCTTGTGCTCTCTTTGGGGGAGAGTGGGCCATTCTTTCAGGCTCCATCTCTCCAAATTCTTGGGCTGGGGCTGTGGCCATCACAGCCCCACTAACCTTTACAGGGACGCCCAACATCCTAAGATGGGTTTGGTGTTCAACTTCAGCCCAGGCTGAAATTTCCAAATCATTGCCCATCAGGCAATCTACAGGTAAGGTGGGGGACACTGCCACTCTCTTTGGGCCTGTGACCCCCTCCCAGCTGAGATTGACTATGGCCATGGGGTGATCTGTTCTGACACCATCAATGTTGGTCACCTGGTATTTAAACTCAGGTAAAAGCTGGTGAGGGGGGACTAGATTCCCTGCCACCATGGTGACACTAGCTCCTGTGTCCCTAAATGCCACAGCTTTCTGACCATTAATCATTGGCTCCAATCTGTACCTGCCCAATGCTATGGGACCCATGGTAAAGGTGGCAAATCCTATACCACCATCAGAGTCAGAGGAGTCTGTTGAGGGGTCCCTGTCTAAGCTAAGGCCCACCTCTGTTCCTCTTGCAAAAGCACCCAACTTTTTGGGTGCACTACTCCCAACTGGAGGATTACTACTGGTAGTACCAGGAGGGGTGGTAGTAGTTGTGGGAGGAACATTTTCTTTATTGCCAATCCTGGGGCAACTGGGATCAGTTTTCCAGTGCCCAGGCTTTTTACAGACATGGCAATAGGGCTTCTTTTCAGGAGAGGAAGGAGTTTGGGACCCACCCCCAGAAGAGGAATTTTGGGGCCCTGTAGGGGACTTATCCTTAGATTTAGCCCCACCTTTCTCTTGGGACTTAGTAGAATCTTTCTTCTGGTCACCACCCTGATTTCTAGTTTTTACTCTGGTTCTGACCCATTTGTCTGCCTTCTTTCCCAATTCTTGGGGAGAGGTCAGATCAGAGTCCACCAGATACTGGTGCAAAAGCTGGTTTTGACAATTATTAAGGATCTGCTCCCTCATAATCAAATTGTACAATCCTAAAAAGTCATGCACTTTGTTGCCATGTATCCAACCTTCCAGAGCCTTTGTAGCACAATCTACAAAATCAACCCAGTCTTGAGTCTGAGCTTTTTGGGTGTCTCTGAACTTCAACCTATACTGTTCAGTGGTTAGGCCAAACCCATCAATAAGAGCACTCTTCAAGACTGTGTAATTGTCAGCATCCTCTTCCCTTACAGTGAGGAGCTTGTCTCTACCTTTGTCTGCAAAGGAGAGCCACAAGATTGCTGCCCACTGCCTCTGGGGGACCTTCTGAACTTTACAGGCCCTCTCCAGTGCAGTTATCCATTTGTGGATGTCATCCCCACTCTGGTAGGGAGGGACAATCTTGTTTAGGTTTCTATGGTCATTAGACCTTTCCCTATCTCTAGGGATATTCCTGCCACCATGGGACTCTAGTCCCAACTTTCTTTTCTCTCTAAGGAGATCTAGGGACTCCCTGTCTAAGGCTACTTGCTTCCTTCTGAGTTCAAGCTGAGCTTCCTCATATTGAATCAGCCTCTTTCTTCTCTCATGAGAGGATTCCCTCCTATGAGATGAGACAGAGCTCCCTATTGAGGTGCCAGAGTGGTTAGACTCCTGAGAAGGAGATCTAGACTTCCTGGGCACACTCTTAATCCTTCCTGGGGGACAAAGAGGGCATCATCCTGCTCATCCTCATCATCATCCACAGGAGGGATTGGGTTATCCAGGTCAGGGTCATTGTCACCCTCCTGGCCAGTTTCAGAGGGGGCTGGGGGTATTGGTACCCCTAGCCTCGTCCTCTTCATCTGCCCCACCCTCAGCTCCTACCCCTTCAGTCCCTACAGGCTTACTAAGGTCATAAGCCACCAACAACTCCTTGAGGTGTTGGGTGGTGGGGCTTTGGCCTGTCCTTAATTTTCTCAAGTTACATAAAGCTCTCAATTCCAAGAATGGGAGTGTATCATACTTGGAGGGTGGAAGCTCAATGGCTTCCTGCAAGGATTCTTTAGATCCTACCCTTAAAGACATTACTAGTGTGGTGTGGTGTATGCACTACCTACTCTAGTGTGGCCTACTAAACTCTCTTGAGTTGTAGAAAGGGTTGTGCTATCCCTTAACACACAACTCTAAGTTCAGTAGAACTTACTGTATTCTAAGCTTAAGTTATATGTACCTTAGGTACCTTTAGTGGTTTTCAGTTGATCAATTCAATTGAGATTATCTGGTAAAACAATAGCAAGCTGGAATCCCACACGCTGCACACCAATGTGAGAAGTTGGCCTGGCATATGCTGTCCACTAATTATAGTGGGCGCCTTGCACCAGTCCAAACAACCCCTTATTGGAGATAGGTTAAAGACAACCTTTATTGAAAGCTATCCTAGTGGTAGCTATGGAGAGCAGCCTTCAGGCTAAGTCTTGAAGGAATGTAAAGCAGCTTGTTTTACCAGTCTATAATCTCTTGAGTGACCAAATGAAAGAGCACCACACCAGGTATATATTCAAAATATATGTATTTATTGCTAAACACACCCCTCTAGTCTCTTTATGAGGCTAGAGTTCGAAGTACATAAGTTATAAGTTATTAATTCACAGTAATAGCACAAATACACGTTTGGGCCCTAGGGGCGTACCAAACCATATACCAATAAAGTGGTATGCGAACCACGACTGAACTAGACACTAGGCCTAGAGCCTCTAGAAGTGCTTGGACCACAAGGAACCACCCAAGGTAGTGACACAGGGGACCCACGGGAGACGCGTGCCGTGTAAATACACAACCGCGATACGCCGTTAACTTCTATGGAGAAAGTCGGGATCGGGAAAATAGAGAAAAGGGACACTTAAAAGAGGACTAGGACAAAACCCTTTGAGATCTAGGACTTTGAAGAGTCTCTACCCACGGGAGCACCGGAGTACTCGTGTTACCTCACCCAGGGAAGCCGGGTGCATAGGTGCCTTTCGGGGTCGGGTTTCGTCGTCGATTCGAATGGCGATCTGCTGCAAAGTGCTGCTGGCGGCCAAGAGAAAAGTGTCCGGGTGGATCCAAGAGTGGATCGGAGTTCTGAAGAACCTGAAAGCAGAGGGGACAGAGTCTGGGTCACTAGCCAGTGACCAGGAAGGCGATGGACAGATGCCCACCGATGTCGAGTGCTTCAGGTGCGTTGACGGTCGTCTTGACTCTTCAGCCACGAGGTCCAGGAGGCGTTGTCGGTGACCAGGAGCAGGATTCAGGCTGGTACACGATGTCTGTCGAGTGCTGAGGTGTCGGCGACCGGATTGGACCCAACAAGCCTTGGCAACGGCAAGTCTCGGTGAAGATGTAGATCGTCGATGGTGCAGACCTGCAAGGTCTGTGGAACTCACCCAGCGAGGGTAAGTGAGGGCAGGCCTGGAGCAACCAGGATGCCAAGTAAGAAAAGGATTGGCCTTCGTTAAGGGCTACTAGCCAACGGGCTAGCGACCGCGAAGGAGCCTCGTGACGCCGCACGTGGATCTGGCTTACAGGACACTCGTGGAGTGGGGGCCAGTGATCTTCGGTGCAGGTGGTGCTGGAGGCTAGGGCTACTCAGAGCCCAAAGCACGACTTCTTGGGAGACCCAGAAGAGGATGCACTTGCAAATGTGCTCGGTGTCCAGGGGTCACAGTCTCAAGTCACCCACGATAGCCACGGGCCTCAGCTTTGCTGGGGACTCAGGGTAGCCTCGGGGAAGTCTGAGAATCCACCTCTGGTGATGCGATGACTTCGGCGTCCGACGGGAGCTTCAGAAATGCGAACCAGACAGATGCTTCTTTGGTGCCTGCCAAGCAGGGGAGTCACTCCTTGACCCCAAGGGAGATTCTTCAGTCCTCTAATCTTGTCGTAGAGCGTCGAAGGTCCAGGATTCAGTTTCAGAGTTTCGTCCAGGTATAATCTAATCTTGCTGTGGCAAGGGTTCCCCATTTTAACCAGTAAAACAGGGAGGGACTAACTCTATGACCCCACCTATGGGAGGGTCAAGGGAGGGTGGCTACACCCACTTCCCTTTGTCCAGTTTCGCGCCAGAGCAGGGGCAGGTAGCCCCTGAGCTGGTTTGAACTGGCATATGCACAGAGGAGCCTTTTGCTCCCCCAGTGCAGGACTTCAAAGCACTCTAAGAGTGCACCCACCCAGCCCCAATACACATTATCCTGTCTGGGGAGGTGGTCACACCTCCCTGCAACAGGAAACCTATTGTCCAGGCCTCCCCTGCCGGAGTTTCGTCCAGCAGCAGGAGGCCAGACTTGTGTCTGTGGCAGCAGCATCCATTTTGTGATGCCAGGGCTTCAGAAAGAAGTTACCGGGTATGCCAGAGTTAACATGTCTTTCCCTCTAGAAGGGTGGAATGCTACCCCCGCCGCCAGAATTGGCGGGGGGTAGTATTCCAAGATGTTTGACACCAAACACGACATGTTTAGGTGCAGCCATTCCAAAGTTAGCATTTTACCGCGAGGATATAATGCGCTTAAGAGTATATGGTCAGGCTGCACTACAAACAGCATCAGAGATGGTCTCCGAACGCTGCAGAGGGGCCCTGCTCATGCAGGGGCACCCTCTCACATAGGAACCACGCACTCTGCCTTTAGGATTGATAAGGCCTGCCTTAGGAGTGACTTATAGGTTTATATGTGTGTATGTATTTCGTGATATAGGTAACCTATATCACAGTAAGGGGTGCATGCACCACCTTACCCAGGCTGCAGTAGCAGACCTGTGGTGTCAGTTTGGATGGCCTTCCAGGGGTGGCATAATACATGCTGCAGCCCCTGGCAGGCCTCTGAGGTACCTATGCCCTTGGTACATAGTATACCATATACTAGGGACTTATAAGGGCACTCCAGATTCCAATCAGAGATGTGCCTAAGGCACATGGAAACCATTTTACAGAGAAAGCAGATAGACTGGGGCCCTGAATAGCAGGATCCCAGTCCAACTAAGTCATAAACCAGCAAAACACCATAAAAAAAGTGGGGGCAACCATATAGTCAGATTCCACCTTCCTACAGTAACTGACCTTGTTCAGGATTTACGTCTTCATGCTCGATATTCTCGTGATCTTCTTCTTGAGTGTATTTTCCTAAATCTAACTGGTTCTGATCAGGGCTTATTGCACTTTGTACTTCTGCAGCCTGACCGCGTTCTTCTAGACCTGTCTGTCCCTGCTCAAAATCTGTTGGTTCGTTGTTGATTTGAGCCCAATTTCCTCTCCCTAACTGGTCCTGCTCAGGTTCTCTTATTGTTTCTTCTTCCTCTTCCTGAGCTGCTTCTTCTTCACCTATCTGATCTTCTTCAATTTCTTCTAAATTTGCTTGACTTCTTGTTCTGTTGTAGACTTCAGGTATTTCCACCACCGGTATCCAGTCCTGACTTGTGCTCGGTTGTTCTTCTTCAGCTTCCCTTGAATCTCGGACCTGAGATTCTTCAGCTGGGCAACCTTCAGCTTCCTCAGTTATCGATGCTGTCTGAGGATTTTCTTCTTCAGGGTCTGGTACTCTTTTGGTGTGGCTTACATGAATCCAATTAGGATATCACGCACATTTCACTGCAGTGTTCGTAACTAGTATGACCTGACGAGGTTCTTCCCACCTGGGTGATAGACACGTTTCTCTGGTGTGATGCTTCACAACCACCCAGTCACCGGGATTCAGATCATACTCTTGTTCTGGCTGCCTGGAAACTGCGTCTTCCCCAACCTGGTGAGAGACAGAACGCACTAGGTCAGCCAATCCTTTGCAATAATCCAGAACCATATCATCAGTTATATTCAGCAATTTATTTGTAGGAACATGTGCTTGTCTCATTGCTCTTCCCATGATTATTTCGTGCGGACTCAATCCGGTATTTCTATCTGGAATGCTTCTGAGTCCCATCAAAACAAGTGGCAATGCATCCGGCCAATCTAACGATGTTGATGCACACATTTTTGCCAGTCTGGATTTTATTGTGCCGTTCATTTGTTCAACTACTCCAGAAGCCTCTGGACGATATGCACAATGCAATTTTTGCTCAATTTGGAATGCTTCACAGATTATTCTAATCACATCACTGTTGAAGTGCCTTCCTCTATCTGATTCCAAAGTTACTGGAAAACCAAATCTAGGAATGAGTTCTCGTAACAACAACTTTGCAACTGTAATACTGTCATTCCTCCTGGTCGGGTAAGCCTCCACCCACTTTGAAAACAGACACACTATGACAAGTACATATTTCAGTCCTCTACATGGTGGTAGCTGAATGAAATCTAGCTGCAATCTCACAAATGGACCCTCTGCCTTTCCGATCTTCCCAAACCCAATTACTGTTTTTCTTCCTGGATTATGCATTTGGCAAGTTAGACATCTCTGGCAAAGACTTTCTGCTACCGCCCTAAACCTTGGATTGTACCAATTTTGTCTGAAGAGCCTAATCATTGCATCTCTCCCTACATGGGTGTCTCCATGATACATTCTGGCCATTTGCGAAATCAGACAGTCGGGCATGACTGGTCTGCCATCGGCATAAATCCATACATCGTCGTCTGACCTTTGAGAACATCCCATTTTAATCCATGCATTTCTTTCACTCTCATCAGCATCATCTTGTAGTCTTTTCACATCATTCCATGTTTCAGGAGGTGCATACAGCATAAGTTGGCAGCTGATTCCCATTCTTTCGACCCTTTTATTAACTGATAATCTGTTTTTGGCACAGTGTTGCGCCACCAAATCTGCATATCTGTTACCGACTACCACCCAGTCATCTCCTGACTGGTGTGCGGCACATTTCACCACAGCCAATTCTTTTGGTGATTGTATTGCTTCCAATAGTTCTTTTACGAACTGTCCATTTTTAATGGGGGATCCTGAAGAAGTCATGAAATCCCTCTGCATCCATAATTGGCCAAAATCATGCACAACCCCGTAACCATATTGGCTATCTGTAAATATAGTTACTTTCTGGTTCTTCCCCATTTTGCAGGCTTTTATCAAAGAAATCAATTCAGCTACTTGTGCAGATTTTACTCCTGGTAAATAGGATGCTTCGACTATTCCAGTTAATTCACATACTGCATATGCTGCAGTTAGTTTACCATCTTCATGCCTTTGGCATGAACCATCAACAAACAGCTCCCTGTCTGGTCCCCTGAGGGGTAATTCTTGTATGTCAGGACGAGGTTTTGTGCACAACTCTGTGACTTGTAAACAATCATGTTCTTCTTCATCATCTTTAACTTCCTCATGATATGGGTCTGGTAGTAAGGTAGCAGGATTTACTATTGTGCACCTTACAATAGTCACATTTTCAGCACCTAGTATTATTCTTTCATATTTAGTCAGCCGACTAGGAGTAAGATGCTGAGTTCGGGTTCTTGTCAATAGAATCACAACTGAATGTGGAACAAACACTTTGACAGGATGTCCCATCACAATTGATTCACTTTGCTCAATGCTCAAACATGTAGCCGCTACTGCTTTTAAACAGCCTGGCAATGCAGCTGCCACTGGGTCCAATGTAGCAGAAAAATATGCTATAGGAAGTCTGTCCAAACCATGTTTCTGGGTTAGGACTGAAAGTGCTCAATTTTCTCTTTCATGGCAGAATAATGCGAATTTTCTTTTATAATCAGGCATGCCTAGGGCAGGTGCTGCACACAAAGCATTTCTCAATTTTACAAAAGCTCCTACACGGTCGTCATCCCACTCAACTGGGTCCTTTGCCTTCTTTTTCGTCATTTGAATTAATGGCTTTGCTAGCAGAGAAAACCCTAGTATCCATTGTTGACAATAACCCACTATTCCAAGGAACATTCTCACTTCTCGTTGGGAGACAGGCATTTGCATTTTCTTGATTAATTTTACTCTTTCAGAGGTTATCCTTCTTTTTCCCCTCTCAATTTGGTGTCCTAGATACTTAACTGCTGTTGTACAAAACTGCAACTTTTCAGGTGAAACTTTATGCCCTTCTTCAGCTAAATGATTTAATAATACAATAGAGTCAACAACACAGTCCTCTCTGGTGTTAGATGCCACCAGTAAATCATCTATATATTGTACTAGGACTGAACTTCCTGGCATCACTAGTTTCTCAAGACACTTTTTCAATATCTGATTAAAGATGGAAGGACTTTCCGTGTACCCCTGAGGAACACGATTCCATACATAGACTTTGTTTTCAAATTTAAATGAAAAAAGATACTGACTATCTGGGTGCAATGGTATTGAAAAGAATGCTGGACATAAATCAATCACGGTAAACCATCCAGCACTCCAAGGAATCTGGTATAGAATCACTGCAGGATTTGGCACTATAGGACAACAAGGTTCAACAATTTTATTTATTTTTCGCAGGTCTTGCACAATCCTATATTTTCCACTAGGCTTCTTTAACCCCATTATTGGTGAGTTACAAGGGCTACTCATTACTTCTTTTAGTATGTCTTGTTTTACCATTCTGTTAATTTCTTCAATGACTCCTGCTTTTACTTCTGCACTCATTTTGTACTGTCTGGTATTTGGGAAAATTGCACCTTCCTTTACAGTAATTTTAACCGGATCTATTTTGGCCATAAGTCCTACTCCCTTTCCCGTGAAATCCCATACTATAGAATTTACTCTAGTTTTTAATTCTTCTGGCAACTCATCTTTTGTTATCAAAGAGAACATCTCATCTACTTCTGTACCTTGCTTTGCAATCATAAATTTATATACATGGTCTTCATCCAGAGTCTGAACTGCCACACCATCCGGTGTGCAGAAAATTGTGCAGTTCATTTTACACAACAAATCTCGGCCCAATAAATTCACTGGACTGGAATCACACACTACAAATTGATGCATTTCTCTAAAATTTCCAATTTTTACTTCCATTGGTTCGGTAAGAGGTGTTCTAATCTTTCGATTAGCTACCCCCACAACTTGGATAGCTTCTCCAGAGAGAGGAAGGTCTGGGATGTCTGCTGTTCTCACAGTAGACCTGGTAGCACCAGTGTCCAAAAGAAAAGTAACATCATTACCTTTCACATTCCCTTCAACATATGGACCTGACTGATCTACCGGTAAGGATGCACCAAGCCTAGGCACCGTCATTGACTATATGGACAGAAGTCGTCCTGTAAAAGAAATTGTGAGGTTACATAATCATTCTTACCACTTCCTCCTTGATATCCGACGTCTGTACCGTGCTTTGCTCTGCTTACATTACCCTGTATAGGTGCAGGTGGCAACTGACTCTGAGGATTTACACCCTGCTGTGAGTCATTCTGCGTCTGTGGATTTAAATTTTGATTTGGGCCATTATTATTCCGCATCTTTTTACATTCATCCTTCCAATGCCCCAATTTTCCACACCCATGACAAGGAAACTTCTTTTTAGCCTCTTCTCTGCTCATTCGTCCTCTTACTTTTCCTCCATTCCCAGTGTCACCATTCGTTCCAGAATCTTTTCCCTGATTATCATTTGGATTATCCAAATTAATTCCCTGTCGCTCAGCCATTTTTACCTGAGCCCACATCACTTTCTCTTGCAGTTTCTTGTGCCTATCCTCAATGTCATCTCCACAATATTTCGCGTATTTCAAAATTTCATCGATCGGTTTCCCTTGCCAACATAAAATGTGCTGCTTAATCATCTGACAAATCTCTGGTTTTAATCCATAAACAAATCGGTAAACAAATTGACTCATGTTTTTATCTCCAATATCTTCAAATCCACTATACTGCTTGAATACCTGCAATAAACGTTCGTAATAGGCATGTACCGATTCGCTGGCTTCTTGGGTAGTTCTGTCTATTTTCACCCAATCTGTCTCCTTTGGTGGTATTTTCCCTTTCAAATAAGTTATTACCTGCTGATACTTTTTCATTACATCAACGATGGGGCACCTGTCTTTGGATCTCTAGGATACTCTTCGCTTGGCCAATCAACTGTGATTTTACAATCTGTCCATAAATCGGCAGGTACCACTATGTCGAACAAAGCATCCAAGTCCTTCAACAACACTTTTGACACCTTCACAAACCTCTCAACCTGCTTGTACCATTCAATTGGCTTTTCTCTCAACTTTGGAAAATCATTCGTAAATGACAAAATATCCTGTCTGCTCCATGGGACATGTACATATCCTCCTCCTGGAACTTCTCGCATCGGGTACATTTGATCTGCTTTCCCTGTTTCCTTCATTAAATATTCAGAAGTGGTTCTACTGTACCGTGCCTCTTCCTTTTTCTTTGTCCATCTAGTTTTCCATTTATCTAAATCTCCCCATTTCTGTAATACTGACATTAATTCTTTTATTTGTAGTTTTTGACCAGAGGCATTCATGTTTTCTAAATCTTTGTCAGAGAAGTCTGCTCTATAGGGTTTCTGTAACACTTTTGACTTCCCTATTTCAATTCCCATCTGCAAAGCCAAATCTGATAACTTCTCATGAAATATTTTTACATTTCTAGTGATGCTTCTGCATACAAATAATAACTCTTCTTCATCGTAAGTATTTAGACGATCTACTCCTACATTTCCTGCTATCATTTCATCTAACTCGACCTTTAATTTGTAAATGTCCATAATCTTTGGAGGTGAACTCTGTTTGTCTGATCCTTGTGCCCACCTTTCTAAGTCTTCTGGCGTAACTACTGTGGCACTTTTGGTTCCTGATGAGGTTACTATGTTTACATCTTTGGAGCAACCAGGTGTTACTCTTCTAGGAGTGGTATTTACAGAACCTCGAATAGGCAAATCCATTAAGGATACCATACATTCACAATCACTGAATTGATCATCAATTATTACAGGATCTGGTTTTGGGATTTCTACAGATGTGGGCATTGCTAATGGTTTCGGATAACTTACTTTGTCACCATATAAGGGAACCACTGGACCAATTGTTACAGGTATGGTCAGCGAATCAGGATGGACACTCAATTGTGTTACTTTCTGTATTAATTCTGCTCTGTTTTTATCTATTGCTTCCTTTTCTTTATCATGTAGTACCCTTCTAACTGGGGGATTATACAATACTTGTGGTACCAATGGTGTCTTTAACAGTGGTGCACTTGGGGTACATCCACTTGTCCCTTCCTGATATGGTTGCGGGTTCTTTAATATTTCTTCCATAAATTCATCTTCTGAATCTCCAAATCTAGTCAAGTGTTTTGTCTTTTCAGTGCATTTATTCCCTGACGATTCTTCTGCCATTAATATTGGATATAAGCCCTCTGTAAGCATTGCTCTTCTCCACTGTTTCATCTGACCGTCCCTTGACTCATTTTGGTATCTAGGAAAAAATCCCCTATAACCCCTATTACTCCTGGATCGGTCGCGTTCGAATGCCTCGGTTTCCCACTCTTCTAAGGCTTTGTATTGAGTTAATCTTGGTCTGGGTTCTAAGTCATTCATCCTCAATCTCAAATTTTGAAGAATTCTCCCATTGAAAGTACCATTCTCGGGGAATGCTAATATTCCATCATTTTTGGTATATTCCATCCAATTTTCTATCCATACGCAAGTATGATAACCTCTCTCCATCATCATGAATGAAGCGGGCGTTTTAGCTGGTGGAATGATAATTTCTTCTCTAGTTTTGATTGGTTTATCCTTTTTAAAATAATTCTTAATCTTTTGTAGAAATGACATTTTCCTCTTTTCTCCGTACATTTTTGGCAACTTTCGGTGTATAAAATTATATTCTGCAAACCCTAATCTCCTGTCTGGACGAGTTCCTATTAAAGTTAGATCACGCTTTAACATACAATCTCCACTATCCACTAGGATTTCGGCTTCTATGGTAACAACCAATCAACTTCCAGCTAACACTTGTCTCTGAACCAATCCTAGCGTGGCCTTTTAGTGACGTCTTTTCTGCCAACCCCTCCTTTACAATCTGCGCTTCTCTGTTCCTCGCTGTTTTGACCAATCCCAGCGCGGTACTTGTGACGTCAGTACTACTCCTGACTACTGACCCCTCCTTTACAAGGGTCTTTCCACGCCCGCGGTTTCAACCAATCCCAGCGCGGCGTTTTGTGACATCAGCTCCCTCTCCGGTAGCTGACCCTCCCTTTACAAAATCGTACGCAAAACTTTATTTTCTCTATACTTCTTATTAAAATTCAGTAACAACATAAAACATTCGCTATCGTGCCAGTTTCTCTAAAATTGAAAGGATAGTTTCTCTCACACTTAGTAAAACCTTTCCGTTTACTAAACATACACTACGAGTAAAACCCTTCCGTTTACTCTTCACGTAAGCTTCAGAAATACCTGCTACTTCTTCAATGTTACCCTTTCTAGGTGATATAACATCACATTTTCACCAGCATATTCCTTTGCTATTACTCACACGCATAGAGTCCCTAACAAGTACTGATAGCCCTACTTAACTTTTCAGTACTATTTCTGCCTGACAGATAACCTCACTGCAGTATGGCTTCCACTTACCATCCGCTATTCTTTCCCCGGGGATTTTCTAGACAACATAAAACAAACTTTAAACACACGGATGTTAGTTCATAAAAAATAAAATTCTCATTACCCAATTAACAAAGTGCAACCAAAACCATCCTCTGCTAGCCAGAAAACTGATCCAGCGGGTTACTAGCAACAAGCATTCATACACAAAATACTCACTTGGGCCCATACATTCATACTACGCTAGCAATTTCCGCTGGTGGGTCAGTTGTACTCTTTATCAAAATCCCTGCTACCAATTACTTTTCTGATTGAAGAGTAATGACTTACCAATGGACCCCTTGCTAATTGGGAAGTTTAAAATGAGTGACATTCAATACAATTCATAATTCCTGAAATAATCACTGAGTCAGGAAGTTTTAAAATGTTTATCTAAAGATTTAGCAGAGTAAAATACAGAACCACATGATACTTAAATCGTATATCAAGGATGAAGCATAATAATCAAATTATCGATCAATGACGGTCCCTCAGAAAAGAGAAGATAGAGACAGCAGCGCAACTAAGGTTTGCATTTATATTTACCTAAAAGTGCAAGAACCAAACCCCTTGGCCAAGGAGTTGGAAAGGTAGAACCCAGGAAGGATGAAGAGCAAAGACCTCCTCCAGGTTCAGGACAGGACCGGTGACCTCTCTATCAACGACGCCTGCGTCGTTCCCCTCTCTGGTACTTCGCTTCTCCTCGATTTCTCCCGTGTCTTCCTTCTAATGGACTCCGCCGCCCCCACCTCAGGACCTCTCTGGACAGCGGTTCAGTCTGCAATCGATCAGCTCGTCGAGCACCAAAACCTGATCTAAACTAATTGGCTAATTCTATATCTATTATACCCTTCTACACCCATGTACCTCCCCTAAATGTTGCAAAAATATGGGTCCACTACTTCTGATTGGACGGGGACAGGGGGTTGATCCTCACACCATATTGATTTAATTCAAGTTCTTTAAGCCCTTTGTTTTAAAATACCGCCCATCACATTTAATACATTTGCTTTAATTCCCACCCGTCTCACGACAAGTTTAATACATTGTTCATATAAATTGTTTCTTTTCGGTAGGGACATCGTGGGTACAATAATGTTGGCCATCAGGTCATGGCCTTGGACGACGTCCAGGTTGACTTCATCCGCTCTTCTGGGCAGCCACTCAGGGCGCATGCGTAGAACTATTGTCTCTCGAATTTTCAGTTCACCAACCCCAGGCCAATTTTACGAACTAATAAAAAGTCAAAGAAGAAAATATTAAAATCACAAATAAATGGTTTCACTGTATACCCACTCTTTCTACTCTATTCCCATTTAATTATAAATGCTATCCCGCATTAATAGCGTTAGGATACCACAGTTTATTTGCAACATATGAGCAAGCGGTAGCACATGAAGACATTAAGCAGCCATTTTAATACACACTGCGCAGAAGCAAGGATTTCCCTCCAAGCAAAGAAAGACGTCACACCACGTGATATGGTTGACACATGCGCAATAAGTTTCCCACGCTTTAGCGGCCATTTTAGAATAGACAAGCGTTATTTGTTAGTTTAAACACATAGGCAAGCTTCCTTCCTACTTATATTTGTGTGTGCAGTGGTTAGTATGAACTTTACAAAGATTAATAAATTTATACTGTGAGAAGATTGCCTCCAAGCAAGTGTCATTTGTGAGTCCTTGCTCCATCAAGAGTAGCGTCAGGATTGGCCTGAGCACCCTCGAATTTGCAGTCCAAGAGAGACTGGTAATCTGTGCCTGCATGTTTCCAACCTGGCAATGCAGATCGGGTTGGAGACATGTCGGTTTGGCCGTCCTAAGACGGCCGGCCAAACCGACATGCGCATTGACAGCAGTGCTGAAACACTCCCCCTCCAGCCTGTCATCATCTGGTCTCGCCTCCAAGAATCGTTTAAAAAATAAAACGATAGTAAACCTGTGTTATTGTTGTTTTATTTTCGAGTTGTGCAGCTTCTGGCAGGGGGCACTCCTCCACTATAGCGGAGGAGCTGGCGCTAGAGAACCTGAGGTAGCACTACACTGGAGGTTGCCAAGCTGTTGCCTCTGGGACCTGCAAACACAACTTCAGTTCTTCTTCATCCTAGGGGCAGTTTTTGTCAGGTAGCAACACAGCACCTACACAGAACCGGAACTGCCTCTGCAGCCGTAGCACCACTTAAGCATTGTGCATGGGCCGATCTCTGAGGCACAGCCCGCCCCCTGGAGATGGAGGTCCAAGGTGAATACACTTGCAATAGCAGATAATGGAGCAGACAGTCACAGCATTCAAAAGGGACGCCCAAGCTGGGTGAGCTACTCATGCCTGCCTTGAGAAAACGCAAACACACTATTTAATCAAGGTTAATTTGAAAGAAGGACAGGAATTCTATTTATAAACCAGGAAGAACCTTGGAAACATTTGTGTCAGAAAAAAGGGTTTGATGTGGATACACATGCATAGCTGGCAAGAGGATCCATGTCCTGAGTGAGCCTTTGGGCTAGCTCAGACTCCTAAGCCTACAACACTTTTCATCCTGGGAGTTTACTCTTGATTAAAAAGCCAGTGATGGAGGAATGAGCATGTGGGAGCCAGTGAGTGGATCAACAGATCAGGAGAGGAATGCTTGGGTATGGAAGGATGGATAACCCGTTCATCTGTCCATGCACTTTATCAATCATGCATCACTCATCTGTCGACTCATCATCCATCCATGCCCTCCCTCACACATCCATTTATCCAGCTAGGCGCACTCACATTCGTCTGTTAGACAGTCACTCACTAATGCATACACTCACCCACTCACACATACTTCCTTTCACCCAACCATCCAACAATTGGCTCATTCTCACATTCACCCTCCAATGCATGCAGACAGTTCCCAATACAAACTCGTCAACCAGTGAAAAGGCATATTTTCGTGTGCCATTCATGTGCTTGGACTCTGTGAGCTGGAGCTCAAGGCCCAAGCGGATAAGGCTGGCTTATCCCGCCCTGGCCCATCTAAATGTTACAATCAGTTGTCCGAGGCTGAAGCAGGGCTGTAATGTGGCCTGGGCTGCCAGGACTGAGCTCTGGGAAAGCAAAATAAAAGACATTGAACCTGGGCCTTCTGGGGCGCTCTTCTCTGTCAATCATTGGCGGAAGGATAAATAAAACTGCAGGTGCCTGCACTAAAGCTGCAGCACAATGTCACCACACGTCCCCTTTGCGAAACAGGGAACAAACATCATGGCGGACACTGGCATTTAGCATTGGATAAAAGGCTCTAAGATGCAATTTAACTCCAACAGAATGACTAAGATATCTACTTTGTACACTTGAAATTCCAAGTATAGCTATGCGACTTGCTTTTAAATTTACCTAGTCAAGTGTTTTATAGCTTATGAGCCACTAATGGTTCTGTACAAATGTTAATATGCTGTTTTCTACTGGTTTTAGTTTTTCTTTGTCCAGTGAAGCTTTATTTATGGCGTTTTTAAGTGCTGGATTCAGTTTCATAGGTTTTAAGCCCCACACTTAGTTACACAGGCCGGGCCTCTTTTCAAAGTTTCTTAGATAGCCTCTTAGGTCAGACGCCTTTTAGAGATTCAGACCTATTTCATCCCGCTTATAGAACTTGGCTGAAGATACAGGAAGTGCACTTTGCACTTAAGGAGCACTCACTGTTTCCCAACATCAAGGCTGCTGTTGGACTACAGCAATGCCTCAATGACCGTCATCCGGACAAATACCAGCTCCTGCTACTCAAAAAACATCCCTGTGAACAGCTACAGCAACCTAAAAGTTTAACTACATCTCTGGATGGTGGGCTTGGTTACCAGTCAAAAATCCCATCACTTTTCATATTTCTTGTCTGGAATTCAAGTATTTCCAAGCTCCTTCTTCCTTCCACTTATCCACCAAGGTTTCAGCTTATAAATCATAGAGAGTCATAAGACCTTTGAAGCAGACACTTGACTCCATGCTGCACTTCGGTTTGTCTACAAGACATTGTGGAGTCCTGGTCACTCAACTCTGAAAGTTAGTTGGCAACTTTGTTGAAAGTTATGGAGGAGTAACAGAAACTTTCAGTCAGAAGGGCATTCCACGTGCTCCAGAACTAGGGGGGGGTTTGCTTGTAGATGGATCTCTAAGCTGCAGGAAATGACGCCCACCAACTATTTTGGGTAATAATCATGACTGGAAGCCACTATCTCTAGTGTGAAAACTTTATATTGTCATGTCTGTTTCTATAATTTTCACCTATGTCACTCAGCTGCCTCATGCTATGGGAACCATATAAGTACATTGACTCATTTATTTTGGTCCCTAAACTGCTGATATATGATTAATGGGGATTTGTTAAGTGGCAAGACTTCGGTTTTGTACATGTATCAAAATAAGGGGAAAACACAAATGTTGTAAAGTTCGTAAAGCTTCTTTTAAATATTGGATATAAAAGAGTCCACCCACATAGACCTTGTAGTGAAGGACAGTGTCTGGTAGTTTGAAAGGTCAGTATAGGGCCCAGTGGCATAGCTAGTCTAATAACAGACCCAACCACTACCTGATCTTGTTTAAAGGGAATTAATGTCAAAGTTCTCCTGTGCTGGCAAAATGTGTAAAATGTCCCCTGGACAAGTGGTCCCAGTCTGGAAGCTGAGACTGAATTCAATTCCAGATAACATTCAACCGTTGTGCTTTCTTGGCAACAATGTCGGTAAGCCCAGAGGAAACATGTGCAACTGGTTGTGTGGCGGGGCGTAGACCTGAGCTTAGGGCGGAGCAACAAGATGATCTTTTGTTTGACTGCATCAAATTTCAGGGTATTGGCTTCTATCCAGTCTTTCACCCAAGTGAGGTCTTCCGCCTTTGTGGCAAAATCTTTTTAAGATCATGAGATGCGTAAATGTCACCTGGAATCAAACAGAAACGCAGTGCTCATACCTGAGGTATTCTATTAGTGGCTTCTGACTAGTGTTAAATAGAAGGGAAACTAGCATGGGAGCCTTATGTATACATAGTGTATCTGACAGAGAGATGACACAAAGGACCCCAGTTTCACCTCAGGTCCCTGATCCTCTGTAAGGGAGCCAGACTCAGAGATCTAGATGACCATGGCGAGGTGGTCCAACATGCACCAGACGGTGCGGACGGGTACTTGTTCTGCTTCCAGTACCACCAGTGGCCCATTGTGATGACTGTACTGTGTGTGTCTGCACTCATGCTAGGATCATGACTTCCTAGGGTGGTTTTACTTGGTCATCTAAAAACAGTGCCTTACAGGAAAGCTAAAAATGTAGGCAGTTCCCAAAAGGAACACTATCATGCTTCAACAGGTATTAGGAATTGATTAGGTTTTAGAAATAATACCATACTACTCACTTGCCTTCTATTTAAAATCACAACAATGAAGCTAATAGTATGGCTAAGGTAGCTTCCGACACCAAACTTGCAAAGGATGCTCCAGATGTCGAGGCTGCTGGGGCACCTCCATCTTTGATGCCCTCTAGTCTCGACTCATTAAGAAAGCTCTTTTGGTTGCTTCCTGATACTCTTCCAGCTATGACCGGGTAACACCATAAAAGTAAAACAGATGGAGCCACACTACGTAACTGTCTGTGTTAGGTGAAGATAGAACAAGTTGTCAGGTATCAAATTCTTGGTTTCACCAATGATATATAAGTTGGCAGCCAAGGATTGTATGAAAAAGTCAAATGGCCCAGGAGGTATTGTATCTGATAGATGAGGTGGAAACTAGGTGTGTTTCTTACCCATAGGACCGTATGCAAGTGTGACGGTCGAAGTATGAAAGGGTTGTTAGGTGGAAACCTTAATAAGCTCCTACCTCGACCATCTGATATGAGCCTGCTTCCACACTACTTGTGCATGCCCAAAATGGCGCACTGAAAAATGTTTCAGAGTGGTTCTCGTGCTTGCATCTAGCTGCAACTGCTGGCATGTTTGGACGAAAGGATCTTCAGTGCTTTGGGGGAGTTGTGAGCTCTGGGTGTGGCTGCTATATTTCACTACACAAAAGCAGAAAGTTGTTCTCCATCGTTACTGAAGAACTTTAATGTCACAGGAACAACGGGTACTTCAATTACAGTGTAATATTGAAGTGCAGAGCTTTGTTGTGTTAACCATGATGCAAATGTTTTTCCATTGGACACTGTCCCTTTTGTAGAGGGCAAGCTGCCTCTCCCTGGGATTTTATCAGTATTACCTGCATAGGCGTCACATTTCAGAGTAACAGAAGTTCATTCATACAACAATTAAAGCACTCCTGCCTTCTGACCAAAGATAGTTGGATTGTGATTTAAGTTGTCTGCCTAGGTACATCGAGATGTACATAAGGCAGTGAGTCACTGAGGCCCATTGAAAGACTGCACTGCATCCAGTGTGTTTGAAATTGGATTACTAGTTGAGGGGGTGAAACCATACTCAAGCAGCAGTCACAATTTTTGTCAGGATGAAGTCACAAGCAAACCCCAAATTAACTTGTGGTTAACCCTATGGTAGTTTGGCACAAAGCAGTCAGGCTTAACTTAGAGGCAATGTGTAATTAATTTATGCAGCATTTCATACAGTAATAAAGTGCAAAAACAAAACATGAAAAATCCCACACCAATTTAGAAAGAAAGAGCAAAATGTTATAAAATATTTGACACCAAAACAATGAAAATCCAGTAGGTAGAACTGGAGATATGCAGTTTTTAGGTTTTAAGTAACAATAGTGCTTAGAATCACAAAGCGCCAACTGTGGTTATCTGGTCATGGCAGACCGGGACAAAGTTACAAGTTCAGGCCGACCATGGTGGAGCATGGGCCATATACAGGGACCAGGTTAGGTCTGCTTAAATCCTGGTTGTGGAGCGTTGCGAGATCCCGTGTCGAGGATACGTCATGCAGCAGCAGTTATGAGAAGCTGCGATGTAGAGTCCTGCATCATTGTTGAAGATGCCATTGGCGAGGGACTTGCGACGCAAAAGCCTGTGTCAAGGATGCGTCGTGCAGCAGCGGTTCCATAGAGAATGTGGGCAGTTCCGAAGCGGCGCTGTGAGGAGATGCATCTTGCTGCATTGGTTCAGCCCACAGGATCGCAGCTGGGCTGGCAGAGCACCTTCCGGCCCACTTCCAAGGGTGCAGGACTAGGGTGGTACCACTTGGGGGGACAAGACTCACAGCAGACCTAGTCCAGGTGCTGGATTCAAGATTGTTGGAGCCTTTTCTGTCACTGTGGCTCTGATCAGGAGGCCAGCCAACTATCACTTGCAGTCACTCTGGTGGTCCTGGGATCAAAATGCAGGTCCAGTTCTTTCAAACAGGCAGCAGGGCAACAGAGTAGCAGACCTTATTGCAGAGCAGCACATCAGTCCTTCTGAGTCCTCCACAGGGCCAGAGGTGTACTTTAAGGTTGGGTCTGAGGACCTATTTTTTATACCAGGTGCACACTTTGAATTGGGAGAAGGTTCTGGAGCTTCCCCATCAAAAGTGTTTGGAATGCCCCGTCTCCCTGCCATGACCCCAGCTTTTCAGGGGTGACAAAACACTAGTGTCACAACCGTTTGTGAGTGTGGTTGGAAGAGCCTTTGTGATGTGCAAGTGTGGTAGGTGACAAATCCTCCCTCTCATCAAGTCAGAGATGGTCCATCTTGCCAGACATTATTTGCCTCTGTCTCACTGTCTGCGAACAATACACAAAGACAGGTGTCAGCTACATCTAGTCATGACCCAGAATAGAGGGAGCAGGCACAAAATGGCTGGGATAAGAAAATGCCAACCTTCTAAAAGGCTCTTATGTCTTTTCTAACCTTCTAAAAGTGGCATTTTAAGAATTGTGACTTAAAATCTGACTTTGCCATTAAAGAGGGCATTAAATTACAACTCTTTATACACCAAACTTGACATTCCTACATGTTCCCATTTGAAAGTCATCGCTTATCAAATGTAATAAGTTAACCCAATGTTATCCAAGGGGAGAGGCAGACCTTGCAGTAGTGAAAAACAAATGTAAGAGTTTTTCACTACCAGGACATGCAAAAGTTAAAAGTACTTGTCCAACTTTTTAAATACACTGCACCCTGACCTATGGGGTGTTTAGTGCCTACCTTAGGGGTGACATATATGTATTAAAAAGGAAGGTTTAGTCCTGGCAAAAGTGTTATGCTGCAGGTCGAAATGGCAGTGTAAAAACTCCCCACATATGCTGCAATGGCAGGCTTGGGACATGTTTAAATGGCTACTGAAGTGGATGGTACAAAAAGTATTGAGGTCCACTGGCAGCATTTAATTTGCAGGCCTGGGGGATATGTAGTCAGGGGCAATTCCTCCATTAGGGTGCAGGTTCTCTGCCCCTGCCCTAATTTGCATCCCAAAGTACAAGTTTACAATCTGTCACCATGCAGATTAAACATGTATTTTTAAAATCATTATTGTCAGTGGATGGATTCTCTCTACCCCCCGAGAGAGGGTCAGACAGCCAAGCATAGTATGGCAGCGCAAACAAAAGTGTGCACGTATGCCACTGTAAGAATGATGCCATGACGCAGGGCTTACCTTTTCACAGCCCTCAGTGCAATGTAAGTGGAGCTGGAATGCCATCAGCTACTCTGCACTGATATAATGCAGCCCCTGGGCGTTTCCATGCACAGCCCGGTCTGAGGCTGCACATCACGTCATCTCCCTAGGCAAATTCAATCCTAAATGAGTAATCGCAGGTTAAACATGCAATTCCGTGATGACCGTGATCCAGCGCGGCTAATATAAATTTCTCCTCAGGACACGAATCCAGGTAAATCATTCACATCTATTAAACCATATGACGGTGGGGCCCATAACACCGCATATCATACATTCATCCACTCACTGGATTACACACCAAGGAGAAATGTGTTGCTGGAGGAACGGGATACCTTGTTAAATCTGACAGAATAATGCCTCGGACATCATATACATTAGCTTTTGATCCTGTCGGTTCCAAACATCAAGGTATTCTGCTCTTTGGTCGATGGACCAACTAGTAGAATAAGTTGATGGTGATTAAGACCAGCCCAATCACTTTAAAACCTGTTAAACTTTAAACTTATTAATGAACTAAAGAACCACAGACTCATTGTTAATTAGAATGAAATTTTATCTAAATTTTCACTTGCACGGGTGAGATTCTGAGTTTATTAATCACTTTTAATACATTAATAACATTTATATGAAAAGTTCTAATGAAGAATTGAAACTTATGCATTACCCATTTAGATGCAGATAGGAATGGTTCACCAAAAAGAAGATAAACCGTAGATCACAGAATAGACTCCCAAACTGACTGACTGTCCCGCTAATGGCCTCCTCGACCGGACCTCCCGTACAGATTTCCCGCAACGGTCTCGTTCCTTCCCCAGTCAAGTTCGAAGTCCAAAAAAAAATGACAAAGTCCTTTAGTAATATTGTGGTGGAAAAATGGAAAATAGGAAAAAATGGTGTGGCAAGAAATACCAACGGCAGCAGTAGCATCAATAGCAGCGGCCACAGCAGCAGCAGAAGGCAACCCAAAGAAGCAGCCTATAGAAGCAACCCCTCCCACATAAGAGTAGTCCCTCTTATACCCTACTTCTAGCTTACTACACAAAAAGTTGCAATCCTTAGGGGCAGGAATCACGCTAATTGGTCCATTTGAGGGGTGGTGATAATCACCTCATCGCCTTCCTTGTTCAAACTGGTTTCGGGGATTAGTTAAGAGTACAATGATTCTCATGACCTTTGGGTAAAAGCAGTCCAATTTGTCCATTCATTTAGTTGCAATCCCGATGGTCACAATTTAGTTAGTCCATTGTCTCTCAATACTTTTCTCATTTATTCCCACGAATACGCGCTGAGTCTTTCTTGGCACCCTCCTTATGGCAGGTCAACGTGACCTTGACATCTCTCACTCCGTGCACGGGCCGTACCCACGTGGTTCAGCTCCTTTATTTCTTCCGCTTAGAGGCCATCTTTGACTTTTCACGTGACCCCATCTGTCTCGGCAGCTATTTTCGCAGCATCGCCTAACAGGCCCGAACGAACTATCATAAGAACAAACACAACCAAAATTAAAACAAAGAAAATAAGCCTTTCTGTTTACCACCCGCCATTCTAAAGTCCTGTGTTAGGTGTTACCTAGCAGAAGCAACCTTTAAAGCAATTTTACTTACCATCCGCATTCTTTGCCACAATACAATTCTACTCCATAGCATAAATCATGCGCAAATCACAATATTAGTGTCAATCACTTCACAATTGTAAATAAATTAGATTTTGCACAAATTGCGGATACCCTTATGTAGTGTTTACTAAAGGTGCATTTGTTGATTATCTCATGCTCCATCAAACAATTAGTATCGTTAATTTATTAAAGCTCATTAATTTTCCAGGGGGGGGGTACAAATTATTTTATTTACCCTGCTCCATCAATTCCCCCCTTTGGTGATTTTTAATATCACCACAAAAAACCTATTCTACAACTTATCAGATAAATGTTTCTTGTCCACTTGCTTTTGTTAGTTCATACAACGGTGTTTTTCTCATCTTGTCTTTTAGACCTTTTGTATATGTTCTCTTTCAATTCTTCCAATTCTATTTCTCCCATTTCCCGTTCTCTTTCTTTATTTTTCTCATTTTCTCTTTTTATTCTATTTTCCCTTTTTCTCCTTTTAATACACACATATGCTAACTTTGCTGGCAACATTACTAATATTATCACTGTTACTGATATTAGTATTTTCCCAATAAGAGAACCACCTATCTCTGTGAACCATTTTTGCATTGAGGAAAAACTCTTACCAAGTCTCTCCCAGACACCTTCAACCTCCAGTGGAGCAATTTCTTTGTGCAAGTCAGTAATATTCTTTATATACTTCTGTATATGCTCACTTTTATCTGGAATGTAAGTGCAACAATGTTGGACTTTCAGCATTCCACAGACTCCACCCTCTTTTGCCAAAAGAATGTCAAAGGCAAGTCGATTTTGCATTACCATAGCTCTCATGGCAACCATTTCGGTATTTAGGATCAAGAACCCTCCAGCAGTATTCGTTGATAAACGATCTACTACTGTGGACAATTTCCGAATCTTGAATGCATTCAAAGATATACCCACTGCTGGTATCAATGCTCCAAAAATGTCACCTACTATTTCTGAAAAGCTTTCCCTCCTCCTACGTGGTAATATTGTACCTATCTCGTGTATTCATTTTGTTCCTCTCTCCACATGAAAAATCTTTGGAAAGACCAGGCCTAAATAGCACGTTCCGTACCAATGGTCCGGCAACCTATAATAAGCTCTATTTCTGCAAATATAATAGATCCCTGGAAATACTGGATCTTTTCCTCCTTTAAATCCCCATCCTCCTAAAATTTTATATGTATCTCGGCATTCACTGGAACCCACGAAATAGTTATCATATATCGTCTTATTTCTACTAATACACAATTTTCCCTTTTGGGGCCAATCCAGAACCATAGCTGCATTTGTTTCTCCCTTGTCATGATTTTTCTCTTCAAACGCCCAAAGTGGTGTTTTTGTCTTTTCTTCTACTACCTTTCTCTGAAACTTAACTCTTCTGTTTTCTACCATATCCAAGAAAATCTTTTCCTCTTTCTTTAATTCACAGGTAAGATTGTGTCTAACTATATACTCTAACGTTAAGGGGTCCATTACGATAACCGGCGGTAAAAATACCGCCATAGCCTGAAAATACCGCCCGCTTGCAACATAGAAATACCGAACGAGCTATTATGATGACGCCAAACAACCACCGCCCGCAGCGGAAAAAAATAACAGAATACCGCCCGTCCATGACAGAGTCCAAGATAATCCGTCCGCCACGGACGCAATACCGCCCGAAAAAGCCAAACACGACCGCACCGACGGACTACACACCGCCCGTCAAATTATGATCCCCCGACATGAGGGCGGGAAACCAACACATATCCCGCCCGCAACGGTGAACTACAGAAATGAAGAACTGACAAGGCGGAAGGCCTGGCGGCCACGTCCGTGCACGGAAATCAGTGGCGGCACAAACAAATACACACAACACGGCCAACAAGTCCACACAGTAAACGACGCCAAAATACACAGACACAGAACCCATCCCAAAGACACATCCCCCTGTCAAAATATAGAATTAGCATAAATCCCAGGACACCACGCCCAACACACCTGAAAACGATAGACCATCATGACACACCCACATAGGTGAGTACAAAAGCAGCCCCCTCACAGACCACAAACCCTTGCACCACGACAAAGCTAACACCACAGCAGAGAACACGGAGAGACACAGAGGAAAGCAGCATACCACACGCACACACACATCACATCCATCACCACAACCACCACCACCACCACCACCACCACCACCTAAACACCGGCACCACAAACCCCCTGCACATCACACACCAAACACACCACACCAGCACCACAATAACTACACTACGCACCATGGCAACACAACGAATGCCCAAGTTCACTGCCACAGAGTTGACGGTCATGGTCGACGAGGTCATCAAGGTGTACCCACAAATCTATGGGAACCAGGTCCAACAGACACCAGTATCCACCAGAAACAGGATGTGGAAAAGGATCGTAGACCAGGTGAATGCAGTTGGGAACGTGCCACGCAACCGGGGAAATTACCAAGAGGTGGCAGGACATGAAAAGCCTGGTAAGGAAGAAGGAGGCCAAGAACCGTGAGCTGGCTGACAGGACTGGCAGCGGACCACCCGCGCCATTCAAGACCTTCCAAGGCGTGGGAGGAGAAGGTGCGAGGCATACTACATCCGGAGAGTCTCATCGGAATACCAGGGGGAGTGGAGGCTGGTAAGTACAAACAAATGTATACCAGCACACCGCTATGTACTGTCATGCACTTCCAGAATGCCATAGCACCGAGGGCCAAACACCCCCATGTCCAGCACACAACACACCAGACATCTCTCACACATGCAACAGACACACCCACACACTCAGCCCAAAGGTACCAACAAACAAAACCATGGGGGCATGTGCACAGTCAGCCAGCACCACAACTCCCACCAGGTCCCTCTGTACCCCAGATGTGCCGGAAGGAGCACTTCCCACACCCACACCCATGTGTCAGCCATAGCTGCACTAACCAACAAGTAACAGGTAAGGAGCCGTACCACAATCTCCGAGTATCGGAGGGGGGACTGCAGAAGTCCCCCCCACCCAGGCCCCCACTCCTACAGCGCAGCAAGATGGAGCACTCCCCACACCCATGTCTCAGCCATAGCAGTGCACACCCACACCCGACAAGTAGATATGTCACCCTACATGGAGGGCCGTCTGTGGATGGTAAACCATCACCACGACTCACAACACGGCCCCCACACCCACAGACCAGCAAGATGGAGCACCCCTCCCCCCCACAACCATGTGGTAGCCATTGCATCTCACCCTCAGAACCAACAATTGGGTAGACTACTGTACAGGGCGGGGTGTCTGTAGGCATGAGGACTGTAATACGACCAACATGTGGGACATGTCACCTAGCAGAGCGACAGGTAGCACTGCTCCCTGTCACAAACATGTGACCAATGTGCACCCGGACATCAATCACAGAGTCATATCCCACATGAGCCATCTCAAATGCAGAAACACGTAACGAGTCACGTCAGCATGCACAAGTCCAACTGGAGTACTGACCCACATGGCGTGCACTGTGTCATTCATCACACACATCAGCAACACCATCCAAGTCTTGTCCATGTAGTCGTGTCTGCTTCTACCCTTGACATAGTACAACATCACCCATGTAAGTCTATCTCGTCCAAATGAAACATAGTGGAACACCAGTAATGTCACCAACACCACTGGACCCATGAACCACACAGCTACACAATGCACATTCAAAATCTCATCCATCCCATCATCCAGCCCCAGTGTCATGAAAGGTATATCACCAAACAGTTGCCCCATAGACGGTAGTACAGCAAAGAGTCCTGCCGATGACCAATAATGTGTCTGCTGTGTCTGAAGCGCTCGTCACACTGTGAGTAACAACATACAAAATGCAGTCAACACCCCAAGAGCACTGCATTGCTGCACATGGGTGAGAGTAGCACGCACACCAGGAATTGTACCATCTGCAATACGTCGTGTGGCATACAACCATTACTCACCCACTACAATGCCTGCTGTGGAATGCCCATAAATGACAACAGTGAGCAGATATGCTGGCTAAGTCAGACATACACACACCTTTGTCTCTGTAGTGTCGTGTGGCCAAAACACATGTCCCCTTCTGCACCCATATGTCACTGTATGTACCACAGTACCATATTCCAACACTAAACCGTCCATGGGGCTGTACCCCGTTCCCACCAAAGCCACAAAATGTAGGGGCACTGCAACACACACCAATTGACATTTCAAATCCGTCCCATGCCAGATGCACCCATCACACTATTCCAGTGCCTTGATCACGCACACACATTGTAGAGACATACACACGCGTCCGGCAAATCAGTGCACAAACTGTGCATGTCAGACATCTAACACAAACCCTGCAAGGTGCAACACAATAACTTTTTGTCTCCGCCCCACAGGTGACGACCAGCATGATGCTGCGGATGGAGACACCAGCCATCACAGCCAGTCCACAAGCCCCCCACACGGACTCACGGATGTGGAAAGCCTGGACACCTCCACGGACGAGGACCCCCGACCTGGCACATCTGGCGCGGCAGGGTGCAACAGCACTCCAGGACCCCTCCTACCCACCAACCCATCTCCCAGGGCTGGTGACCAGTCCCAGGCCCCTGCAGCCACGGTCATTGCGGCCAACACCACCGCCGCAACCACCACCACGGCCTCCCTGACCACTCAGCCATCCCAAGAGGTGGCACGAACCACAACATCTACCCTGGGAGCCAGGAGGAGGCCCCGGGTGACCAATGTGGCGAGTGGGCAGGTCGGTGGCAGCAGTCCAGGTGGGAGGAGCAGGGTCAGGCCAACGCCAACAGAGCCTGGGAGCCAAGCCCTGCCGCAAATAGCCAGAGTCCTTGGGGCCTATGAAGAGGCCCAGGGACAATGGGCCAGGTCAGCTTCCGACACGAGGGAAGTCCTTGGGGTGTTGAGGTCCATGGACGCCCACATGGGCCGACTTGTGGACCTCATGGGCCAGCTAGTGGTGGAGGTGAGGGCCCACTCAAGGACAACCACACCACCTACGCCACCACCTGCTGGGGCGCAGGGACGTGCAACATCCAGTTCCCCTGCGTCCACAGCGAGTGGGCAATCCTCAGCCACCACCAGCAGTCCACAACCACGACCCCCTCCTTCCAAACGTGGAAGGGGCCGTCCGAAAGAGGCAACAGATGTCCAGGGAGGACTTTGCACGCTCCAAACGCCAGTGAGTCAGCCAGCCATGGTGGCCACCCCCTGCATTCACTTGGACTACCATCCTACCCCACACTGCCAGTCGAGTGGCAAATGTCTGTTGGACTGCGGACCCAGGACAACATGGTTACACCTTGACCATCACGCGGACAGGACCGTCCACTCATTGTACAGCATGCACCACCTTCTTGATCACCTTTCCCACAATCACATGTCACCTTTTAAATAAACACACCTGTATCACATCCTATGTCATCTGCTATGTTTATTATCAATGGTGCACAAACGTCAGCATGTTCAGGAATTCATCTGTAGTGTGTTCTGCCGATAGGCCAGGAGAGGCTGTAGGGACCTAGGGGTGACAAACAGAACAAGAGTCCATTGACTGTGTGTGTCACACACTCATCACACAGTACTTGTCATCAGGCCTAAGCAATGTACACACATCTCACAGAGCAACAGGGCACAATGTCACAGCCACTCTCAGTGGCATACTACCCTGGACATGGACCATTACCACACAGCACACAGTCAACAATAGGCAGCCCTGTCAATGCACACATACACATACACAACTACAGCGACATCAGCCGTCGTACATGGTCACTCACCGTCAAGTGAAGTAGCGGGCGATGAGCTGCTGACGCTCATTCACTGCTTCCTCCTCTCCACTGTCCTTGTCACTGGACACGGCTTGGCCTGCAGGCGGGGGCCCTGGCTGATCACCGTCATCCACTATCAGGGGGATCCGCCTGCGAATAGCGAGGTTGTACAGCATGCAGCATGCCACAACAATCTGGCACACCTTCTGTGGGGAGTATGCCAGTGCACCCCCGGTGCAGTCCAGGCACCTGAATCTGGATTTCAGGAGTCCAAATGTCCGCTCCACCACACGTCTGGTCCTCCCATGTGCCTCATTGTACCTGACATCAGCTGGTGTACGAGGATTGCGTAGTGGACTCAAAAGCCAAGGGCCATTAGGATATGCAGAGTCACCAACAATCCACGCACGGTCCGGTTGCAGATTGGTCATCAGACGTGGGAGGATGCTGTGGCGCATGATGTGCGAGTCATGGGTGCAACCGGGAAACTTCGCACACACGTGTGTAATAATCATGTCCGCCCGGCACACCACTTTCACATTCAGGGAGTGGAAATGTTTCTGGTTCCTGTAGATGTGCTCAATGGCCTGTGGTGCTACAAGGCCAACATGGGTGCAATCAATTGCACCAACAACCTGGGGGATGCGTCCGAGTGCATAGAAAGCACCCTTCAGCGCAGGCAAATCACGGGCCCTGGGGAATCTGATGTACCGGTTCCTGTACCGCATCATAGCCGACAGGACATCCCGTAGCACCTTGCTGAACATGGGCTGGGACATCCCACCTCCACTGCCCACCGTGTGTTGGAATGAACCGGTAGCGAAGAAATGCAGTGCAGCCATCACCTTGGCCATGGGGGTGAATGCAGTTGGATACACCCTGCGAGGACGAAGGTGGGGTTCCAACATGTCACATAGGCAATGCAGGGTGGGCCGGTCCAGACGGAACTTCCTGATGACCTCCACATCCTCCATGTCTGCCAGCAATTGGTAGGGGCGATGTATGTTTGGTCTCCTCCTAGGACAGATGGAAGTGGACACATGTCAATGCAACACACAACATGGCATCTACACATACACAACACAAAGATCACTGTCAAAGCAATAGTATCAACGAACAGCTGACAAGTAGGGACAGCACAGCAACATTACTCTTACACAGATCCCCTTACCAGTAGCAAGGACCACTGACACATACCATTGCTATGAGCATGCACATGGGGATTGAGGCCATATTAGCTTGATAGGCATGATGATGGAGTCAGACTGCATATGTGGGTAGCGGCAACACCACGGCAATATACCTAGCTGCTGTGCCTGACACCGCTTCCGAGGCTGGGTGAGTATGGCACACACCAACAACACAACGTACACAGGCTGAGCGGTACACCAATCGCAGCAGCTTGGTCACGCAGAAACAGCCCCAAGGGGGCTATATCAGTGTGGGAGGGTGACAGGCTTTACCTCTCACTTTGCCACTGGATTCAAGCAAGCCTGGCTGATGACGGCTGGAATGCCAGAAACCGGTCCTAGGATGCTTGTTTCCGGTCCAGGGAAGACATGGCTTGGCAGTTCGGGCTGGACTGTTCCCATGAGGCACAGGGTCAGACTGATTTGCATATGGCCATGTCTGAACTGGGGTGGTGGAGTGAGCTAAAGAATGATGATGGATTAAACCCAGATCAGTTGACTGGGGGTGAGTGTTTGATTGGCTCAAGCGTTCCGTCCATCATCCCCTTTTGTATCGCTTTGTTCACCCTAAGTTGGCGGTGGTATGCCCAGACGTGGGTCCCTTGCTCACTTTGCCACTGGATTCAAGCAAGCCTGGCTGATGACGGCTGGAATGCCAGAAACCGGTCCTAGGATGCTTGTTTCCGGTCCAGGGAAGACATGGCTTGGCAGTTCGGGCTGGACTGTTCCCATGAGGCACAGGGTCAGACTGATTTGCATATGGCCATGTCTGAACTGGGGTGGTGGAGTGAGCTAAAGAATGATGATGGATTAAACCCAGATCAGTTGACTGGGGGTGAGTGTTTGATTGGCTCAAGCGTTCCGTCCATCATCCCCTTTTGTATCGCTTTGTTCACCCTAAGTTGGCGGGGGTATGCCCAGACGTGGGTCCCTTGCTCACTTTGCCACTGGATTCAAGCAAGCCTGGCTGATGACGGCTGGAATGCCAGAAACTGGTCCTAGGATACTTGTTTCCGGTCCAGGGAAGACATGGCTTGGCAGTTCGGGCTGGACTGTTCCCATGAGGCACAGGGTCAGACTGATTTGCATATGGCCATGTCTGAACTGGGGTGGTGGAGTGAGCTAAAGAATGATGATGGATTAAACCCAGATCAGTTGACTGGGGGTGAGTGTTTGATTGGCTCAAGCGTTCCGTCCATCATCCCCTTTTGTATCGCTTTGTTCACCCTAAGTTGGCGGGGGTATGCCCAGACGTGGGTCCCTTGCTCACTTTGCCACTGGATTCAAGCAAGCCTGGCTGATGACGGCTGGAATGCCAGAAACCGGTCCTAGGATGCTTGTTTCCGGTCCAGGGAAGACATGGCTTGGCAGTTCGGGCTGGACTGTTCCCATGAGGCACAGGGTCAGACTGATTTGCATATGGCCATGTCTGAACTGGGGTGGTGGAGTGAGCTAAAGAATGATGATGGATTAAACCCAGATCAGTTGACTGGGGGTGAGTGTTTGATTGGCTCAAGCGTTCCGTCCATCATCCCCTTTTGTATCGCTTTGTTCACCCTAAGTTGGCGGGGGTATGCCCAGACGTGGGTCCCTTGCTCACTTTGCCACTGGATTCAAGCAAGCCTGGCTGATGACGGCTGGAATGCCATTAACCGGTCCTAGGATGCTTGTTTCCGGTCCAGGGAAGACATGGCTTGGCAGTTCGGGCTGGACTGTTCCCATGAGGCACAGGGTCAGACTGATTTGCATATGGCCATGTCTGAACTGGGGTGGTGGAGTGAGCTAAAGAATGATGATGGATTAAACCCAGATCAGTTGACTGGGGGTGAGTGTTTGATTGGCTCAAGCGTTCCGTCCATCATCCCCTTTTGTATCGCTTTGTTCACCCTAAGTTGGCGGGGGTATGCCCAGACGTGGGTCCCTTGCTCACTTTGCCACTGGATTCAAGCAAGTCTGGCTGATGACGGCTGGAATGCCAGAAACCGGTCCTACGATGCTTGTTTCCGGTCCAGGGAAGACATGGCTTGGCAGTTCGGGCTGGACTGTTCCCATGAGGCACAGGGTCAGACTGATTTGCATATGGCCATGTCTGAACTGGGGTGGTGGAGTGAGCTAAAGAATGATGATGGATTAAACCCAGATCAGTTGACTGGGGGTGAGTGTTTGATTGGCTCAAGCGTTCCGTCCATCATCCCCTTTTGTATCGCTTTGTTCACCCTAAGTTGGCGGGGGTATGCCCAGACGTGGGTCCCTTGCTCACTTTGCCACTGGATTCAAGCAAGCCTGGCTGATGACGGCTGGAATGCCAGAAACCGGTCCTAGGATGCTTGTTTCCGGTCCAGGGAAGACATGGCTTGGCAGTTCGGGCTGGACTGTTCCCATGAGGCACAGGGTCAGACTGATTTGCATATGGCCATGTCTGAACTGGGGTGGTGGAGTGAGCTAAAGAATGATGATGGATTAAACCCAGATCAGTTGACTGGGGGTGAGTGTTTGATTGGCTCAAGCGTTCCGTCCATCATCCCCTTTTGTATCGCTTTGTTCACCCTAAGTTGGCGGGGTATGCCCAGACGTGGGTCCCTTGCTCACTTTGCCACTGGATTCAAGCAAGCCTGGCTGATGACGGCTGGAATGCCAGAAACCGGTCCTAGGATGCTTGTTTCCGGTCCAGGGAAGACATGGCTTGGCAGTTCGGGCTGGACTGTTCCCATGAGGCACAGGGTCAGACTGATTTGCATATGGCCATGTCTGAACTGGGGTGGTGGAGTGAGCTAAAGAATGATGATGGATTAAACCCAGATCAGTTGACTGGGGGTGAGTGTTTGATTGGCTCAAGCGTTCCGTCCATCATCCCCTTTTGTATCGCTTTGTTCACCCTAAGTTGGCGGGGGTATGCCCAGACGTGGGTCCCTTGCTCACTTTGCCACTGGATTCAAGCAAGCCTGGCTGATGACGGCTGGAATGCCAGAAACCGGTCCTAGGATGCTTGTTTCCGGTCCAGGAAGACATGGCTTGGCAGTTCGGGCTGGACTGTTCCCATGAGGCACAGGGTCAGACTGATTTGCATATGGCCATGTCTGAACTGGGGTGGTGGAGTGAGCTAAAGAATGATGATGGATTAAACCCAGATCAGTTGACTGGGGGTGAGTGTTTGATTGGCTCAAGCGTTCCGTCCATCATCCCCTTTTGTATCGCTTTGTTTACCACAGCTACCAGGCACAGCTGCCCCTGCGACCCCTGCTGCACTCAGTGCTGTGTCTGTTGGGCATGTGCGGCATCTGTGCGTGGGTCAGTCAGCCTCCCTCTATGACTTTCTTGCCCATGGCAACACCTTTCACGCAGTTGACATAGTTCATGGAGGGCCTACATTAGCGCGTGGGTGGGCTACACCAGTATGTCCAATAGTTGTCCCCCAGTCAAGGTGGTCCTTGAACTGGGCCACTGTCAGGCTGACATACCTGACCTTCCCCCACCCCCGGAAAGTGGCGCATCTGACAACAGCAGGGCACGAGTCCTGACAGAAGAGGTGGTGGCACGCAGACGTCATGACAGGTAGTGACGTCACGGAAGATGGCTTGCACCATCAGACTCATTGCCTCCCCTCGCTCACCCCACTGATGCGATTGCATCATGGGAGCACGCGCATGTGCAGCAGCTCCAATCTCTCCCCAGAGAGGCCAAATAGTGTATGTGTGGCTCCATTCGCTCCAGTCACCGAGCTCACGGGACAATAGGTGGGGGGACGCCGTACAGCCGCATGGTACCCCGACTCGTGCCCTGGACAACAGTGACGATGCATGGCTGACTCCGGAGTCCGGATACACCACATGCAACACACAGCAGCTGTAGCTGCCCTATCGGCCCATGCCGCATACACCATCCCAGACGACATGTCGACACACCCCGGCGCGCAATGTCATAGCATCCGCTGCCATTGGCAAGGGACCCATGGTGTGTGATATGGGCCTCCTGGTGAGGAGCCTCCGAGCCATCCACCGCCAACGGGTGTCATGCAACTCACACACTTCGCTTGAAGTAGCTCTGCCTGCACACCAGGGCTCGAGTCCGGGTACCATGCGGGTGTACGGCGTCCCACCACCTATTTTGCCTTGAGCTCGGTGACTGGGGCGAATGGAGCCACACATACACTATTTGGCCTCTCTGGGGTGAGATTGGAGCTGCTGCACACGCGCGTGCTCCCATGATGCAATCGCATCAGTGGGGTGGGCGAGGGGAGGCAATGAGTCTGATGGTGCAGGCCATCTTCCGTGACGTCACTACCTGTCATGATGTCTGCGTGCCACCACCTCTTCTGTCAGGACTTGTGCCCTGCTGCACACTGAGAATGTATTGCCTGCGAGATGTGACCAGGAGCAGGGTGCCATGACCTCCCAACCACCAAGCGCCACTGCCATCCTATGCCCTGGGTAGCCTGTGCAGGTGGACGATGTAGGGGGTACACCTGAAGGCCAGGGGTGTACATGTCTCGGCACGGGCCTGGCTGACGCACAGCAGTATCCAGCATCTCCCCAGAGGGAGGGCCAACGTCCACACCTGATGCAGCATGGGTCGTGTGCCCGCCTGTTGTGCACACACTAGTCCACATTCATCCCCAGACAGCTGGTCTTTCCACATATCCAGTACAGTGGTAATGTACCCCGCCGGGTTCGTCCCCACACAGTCTGTGTCGACACTGCATGTGTGCACCCACCCGTGCCACAGACCCACCTGTGCCATGAGGCCCTCCCGCTTCACATGCCACATGTGTGTATTCCACAGTTGTGCTTCTCTCTCAGGGGCGGACATCCAATGTCACTTGACTACATGGTAATCTCACGAGTCCCGTGTACTTCTCACACTCTCATTCTCTCTCATTCGTACTTGTCTACGATCAATAATTCTCCAGAGTCAGATATTGGCTTTAAGGCATGTATTTAAGCTTACTTCCTCTGTGATGCAGGATGTGGACACTACTGGCAGAGTAATGCATGTGGAGGATATACTTAGCATGGTTACACATTCATAAGGGGGTACAGGTAGATGTGATAAGTCGTTAATTGTAGAATAAGGATTCAGAGTTAAGAATGCCCTGCCCTTGCTATGTTACAGTACATTAGCTCATTACTGAGGTGCCCTAGGCTGTGACACAGACAGTATTGGTTTACCCTACCAGACAGCTTGACATCATGAGCACAGTACATCTAAGTCCCATGGTACAGGTTTACGACAATTGTGACTCCGACACACCTGCGTCAGAGGTGGCATCAGAGCATGAGCCTACATGCATGCAGCATAGTCTCACATGTTGTTGCGATATGGTGGCTGCTGTACATGACTCAATGCCCGGGGACATGTTGTGGGGTGCTGCATTTGTTGTCCATGCAAATGTCCTTGCACGGAAGTTCAGGAGAAGGTGTGATGACAGTTCTCAAGTTATTCAGCATACAGATCAGCGTGCACTTACAGGTGCCTGTGTTCAGGTGCGCGGCATGCATATTGTAGCAATGTGGTTCGTGCAATGTCGGCCATGTGGTCACTGTACACAGGTCCCATTCCTCAGCCTCCCCGTGTTCATGCAGGGACACGGGATGTGGTGATGGACAGGGTGCATGTCCCGGTAATGTCAGGTGTCATGACGGTGGTGTCGATGGTCAGGTGTTTGTTTCCGTGTGCATGGTATAGTTGTTGCACAGCTGACTGGCCTCTGTGTGCGGACGGCAAGCATGGGTAGGGTGTTGCACATGAATGTTCAATTGTGGGTATTGATTCGGGGACCCATGAATTGACAGGTTGTCAGGTATGCGATACCTTCCTGCAGTGCATCCCTCGCATTGGTGGTATTTGTGGTTGACATCCAATGGAGCGGATGGTGGGTTGCAACGTGTTCTTCGTAGGTTGTCCCTTGTATGATCCTGATGGGACATGTCGGGTGACATTCGATGAAACTGTGATCCAGCATACGTTGTGCGGAGGCACACTGGTTCCATTGCAGTGTGTGTCCTATTGCAGCCACAAACGCCATGCCCCCATACACTGAACAGTTCCTGTCGTGGGCGTCCAGGGGTGAGAACAGGTGTACCAGGTCCCCAATTGGACATGCCGGGTTGGAGAGACATAAATCCACAGGACAGTGGTACGGGCACCTCCGACAGTAGAAAACGGGGATGACGCAGCTGAACATTTCAATGCGGTAAGTTACTCGATAACTTACATTCAGCATAGCCAGATTTGCACAGCCCACTGTCTGTATCAAGCTATTGCTGTACAGCTGCATCTGTCTGGCGTAGGTGTATAGTACTGGTGCCCCGTCCATTTTGCTGCTGGTTGCTGTGGTGGCGTGCTCCGGCTGCCTGGGCTGTCTGCTGAGTGCGACCTCGGACGGTGCTGGGTGTTCTTGAATGGATGTTTTGCGGCAGGACTTTGTGTATGGCTTGGGAGGCGGCCGCAGGCCCTCATCCCACATGCTCCTATGAATGGTCAAGGCCAGTGGTGTCTGACTCCTTCCTGATTACTTGCATTTGAGCCACAAGGCGCAGTGGTATAATTGTATTTT
Source organism: Calotriton arnoldi (assembly GCA_963921515.1). Lineage (NCBI taxonomy): Eukaryota > Metazoa > Chordata > Amphibia > Caudata > Salamandridae > Calotriton > Calotriton arnoldi. Next base: position 240,779 of record CAWUFW010013817.1, on the reverse strand, counting down.
GTGGTTTTATCTTTCTTTCATGTTCGGCGTTATCTGCCAGGGGATGGTTGACTCAGCATGGCTATGTTTGGGTTGTGGTTGTTCCAATGGCTCCGTTCTCCTGCGGGGTATGTTGCAATGTGATTTGGCTGAGGGAATGGAAGGACATTCACTGCTATCTGCTCTCCCGTGTGTGGGTGGGTCACTTATTTCCCGCTGTACATTGGGACTTGTGTGTGGGCGCCGTGATTGTGAACACCTGTTCGCAGGCAGCAGCGTTTCTCTATTTTGGACATGGCATGGCTTGTTGTTGCGTGCAGGATGATATAGATATTGTATTTTTGTGACAGGCGTGATTTTTGCGGTCAATGTCCATTGTTTGTGCAGTTCTGTCGCAGCTGCTGTGTGCTTCTCCATGCTTTGCACACAGGTGTGTGTCCTCTTCCGACGTCACTTTGCACCCCTGTTCGGCACACTTGTGTGACTACGTTTTGGCAACTGTGAGTTGTCGGTTGTGGTCATGGTTGACGCAGGGGGACCAAGTGACTTGTGCCTTCAGGGTGGGGCTGGTGTGTGTGGTGTGTTGTTGTGACCCTGCGGTGTTTGTGTGCAGCCCATGCGTGGCGCTGTCGTTGGCCTCTGCGTTGTGCGCATGTGCGTCAGTGCGGTGCCGTGCCGGGTACGTCACCTCCCGGTCCGGGGTATTGGGTGCCCAGGATGTTGCGGGTTGATTATATTTTACAGGTGGGATATGTGTGGGTACAGTGTTGGATGTGTCCTGTCCCCACAGGGGTGTCTAGGGGGCCCATGTACAGTTTTTCCGCCCTTGCATGGTGTGCGGTATTTGCATGCCCTTGTTGTGTGTCTACCTACCTGCGTCGTCGTTGCGCGTTCACTCCTAGCTGCTGCATCAGGTACAGCATTGGGATGGCCTGGAGTGCAGGATTCATGTCGGAGTAGGCCGGGTTGGTGTTTCTGTGGTCGACAATGTGGTTTCCGCCTCCTGTTCTCGTGCGGTGTCTCTTTGCCGATGAGGCTGTTTGGTTGTGTCATCGTAATTTGTACGCCGGGCGGTACGTCATTTCGTCGGACGGTGTGCCTCCGTTGGCTGGCACCACAACGTAAACGGGCGCACTTTGATGGCGGGTGGCGTCGCAGGCTTGCGGGCGGTATTAGCCTGACTTTTCACATCCTAATTTGGCGGGAGTGCGGGCAGTTGCTGGCGGACGGTAAGTAGCGGTTTTTACCTCCGTCGGCACGGCGGTAGTGTTTCCGCCCGCCATCGTAATGACCCCCTAACTCTTTATTTTCTAAGAAAAATTCTCCAAACATTTTTGCATTTTTCACCTTATTTAGTTCAGGGATTACGGGAACTTTCGCAAAAACAGTGTCTATGTCAGTGTAATAATATTCTAATCTACCTGTTTTATAAAATAAACTAGCTAAAACGCTACAAGTTATCCCATACGTCAAAGGAAGGTGATGATAGGTCACACCTTCTGTGACAGACGCAGGTAACTGCATACAGACATAACAATCCCTCACATCCATTGTCTCCACATATTCGTACAACAGTTTCGTGAAGACATTCTTGGAGAAATCAGTTATAGACTTATCCTTATGTAAATCAGTACTATCTACTAATGCTGCAGTGTTTTGTGTGATAGCTTCTTTATCCTTTTTCGTGTTATTCCCTATTACGGATGTTTCTTCTACAACTAACCTAAGTGGAATTATTATTGCTAGAATAAGCCAAATAAACATTAGCAATCCTGTACAAACGAAACACATTCTACACCATCTACGTAGAAACTCACATCTAGATCTTCTATTCTCAGTGTCTACCATGTTGTACTATTATCTAGCTATATATATATATATATATATATATATATATATATATATACAGAAAATGTGTCACTACACCTCAGAAATGACTTTTCAGCCACTCTACCCTTTTACTTTGTCTCGTTTAGGTGCTTTCTTCAGTTCTTTTCAGAACTCTTTCTTGTCTTGTTCGGTTTTTGTGTCCAGTCCGGGTTTCTTTCTTTGTCTTTTCAGTTTTGGTGCAATTCACTTTCACCCATTTGTTTACAGCTTTCGTCTGGGCTCTCGTGAGTGTTATCCTCTTCTTTAATGTCGGTCAATGCGATGTATAGCCACTCAGGTGACTTATATTTCAAGTTAGGTCTCTTCACTCTTTTTGTTTTCTGTAATTGTTTTCCACTTTGTTTTCCTTGTCCCTTTTGACTGGTTATTTAATTTGCTTGTTCCGCATCATCTCTGTTCAAATTTATTATCTTATATCTCAGCCTTTTAACTTCGTGGGGCCAATTGTCTCCTTTTCTTGGCCTTTTTAGTTCGTTTTTCTCTTCCTCTCGTTCAGCTCTCCAAGTTCTCTTTCTTGGTCCTAGTCTTTGCTTTCTTTCTTCTTCACTTTCTTCTGATTCCGTCTCAGACCTTACTTCACTTCCTCTAACCTTGAACTTTATGATCTCTGTTTCGTTATCTGAATCTGAACCTTCTTGTGTCTCTTCTATTTGGACATTTGATTCTATCCCTCCTCGATTGTCTTCCGCATTTGTTTTAATCTTTCTATCTGAATCTAAATTTCCCTGTGTTTCTTCTATTTGTTGGTCTGTCCCTACTACTCCTCGGGTTTCTTCCGCTTCTTCCCCTATCTCTCTATCTGAATCTAAGTCTCCCTCAGTTAACTCAACTATCTCTGGAGGAATTCTTCCATAACTTGTACTTGGTTGTTCGCTGTCACTGTCTCTTGGTTCAGTTTCTTCTTTTATAATGTCAGTTTTTGTTTTTCTCTTTTGTCCTTCATCAGATTCAGGTTGGTCTGTTTCAGATGCTGAACTGGTATCCGATATTTCCAGATGTCGACTTACAGGTCGAGCTTCAAGATCTGGAACTTTGATCGTTTCAGGTTCTTCTTCAGTTGTCAAACTTGTACCTGGTTTTTCCAGATGTCGACTTACAGGTCGAGCTTCAGGATCTGGAACTCTGCTTGTTTCAGGTTCTGCTTCGGATGCTGAGCTGGTATCAGATATCTCCAGATGTCGACTTACAGGTCGAGCTTCAGGATCTGGAACTCTGATGGTATGACTGGCATGAACCCAATTTTTCACACCTGCACATTTTACAGCAGTCGTTGTCACCAGGATCACTTGACATGGCTTATTCCAGCGAGGAACCAAACAGTTTCTTCTTCTGTGGACTTTTATGCGGACCCAGTCTCCTGGACTCAAATCATGAGCTGGTTTTCTTTCAAGAGTGGTCGCATCCGGTCCAACCTGATGAAACACAGAATGTACCACATCAGCCAATCCTTTGCAATAGTCCAATACGAGATCATCAGTTATAGTCAGCAGTTTGTTGACAGGTACATGTGCTTGTCTCATTGCTCGTCCCATGATTATTTCATGAGGACTTAGACCTGTTTTTTTGTCAGGTATGCTTCTGATAGTCATCAGCACCAATGGCAGGGCATCGGACCATTTGAGTCCTGTGGCTTGACACATTTTCCCTAACCTATTCTTTATTGTTCCATTTACTTGTTCTACCACTCCAGAAGCCTCTGGTCTGTAGGCACAGTGTAATTTCTGTTGAATGTGAAGTGCTTCACATATCAATTGGATTAGTTCATTTTGGAAATGTGTTCCTCTATCTGTTTTGATCGTTACTGGAAAACCATATCTCTTAATGAATTCTCTCAGTAGGAGCTTAGCCACAGTAACTCCATCATTCCTTCTTGTCGGATAGGCTTCCACCCAACGAGAAAACAAACAAACGACCACAAGAACATATTTCAATCTATTGCTCGGGGGCATTTCAATAAAATCTAGTTGCATTCTGGTAAAAGGACCTCCTTCACGTCCTATTGTTCCTAGACTCACTACTGTTTTCCTTCCTGGATTTATCTGTTGGCATGTAAGACATCTTTGACAAAGACTTTCAGCTTTAGCTCTAAATTTTGGGTTGTACCAAGTCTGTCTAAAAAGTCTGATCATGGCATCCCTACCAATGTGAGCTTGTCCATGGTACATCCGTGCCATATTAGAAATCATGCTATCAGGCATAACTGGTCTTTCATCTCTATAAACCCAAACGTCATCTTCCTCTCTTTGTCTGCAACCTGCTTTTATCCAACCATCTTTTTCCTCTTCATTTGCTTCTTCCTGCAATTGCCTTACCTCATCCCAGGTTTCGACCATGTTAGTAAACAGCAAGGGACATGAAACATTCTCTTTTTCTCTCCTCCTATTCAGTGAGACCATATTTCTCTCACAATATTGGGCTATTTCATCTGCATATTGATTTCCCACTGTAATATAGTCAGTTCCATTTTTGTGTGCAGCGCACTTCACCACTGCAATCTGTTTAGGCAGCTGTATCGCCTCAAGCAATTTCTTCACAAACTCACCGTTCCTAATAGGAGTTCCTGCAGACGTCAAGAAACCTCTCTGGGACCAGATCTGTCCAAAGTCGTGGACCACTCCGAAGCCATACTGGCTATCTGTGATCACCGTAATTCGGACGTTCTTTCCCAGTTTGCACGCCTGAATCAGAGCAATCAGCTCAGCCACTTGGGCTGAACGTATCCCTCTCAAACAAGATGCTTCCATTATAGCTGCTACTGTACACACAGCATACGCAGCACTTAAAACTCCTTCACTTGTTCTCAGACATGACCCGTCCACTAACATCACATAATCTGATTCTTTTAAGGGCTCATCTTTAATATCTGGGCGAGGCTTTGTGCAAAATTCAAGCACATCCAGACACTTATGATCAACTTCATCCTTGACTCCTACATTTTCTTCATCTGGCAGTGAAGTTGAAGGATTCACACTTGTGCATCTATCAATGGTTACATTGTCTGCACTCAAAATCACTTTTCGTACCTAGTCAGCCGACTATGTGTCATGAATTGGGTTTTGGTTCTAGTCAGAAGAATTTCAACAGAGTGTGGAACATATACTCTCAGTGGATATCCCATCACAATGCCTTCACTCTGTTCCAGACTCACACAAGTAGCAGCTACTGCTTTCAGACATCCAGGCAATGCCTTTGCTACTGGGTCTAAAACAGCTGAAAAATAAGCAATTGGTCTTTTCATTTTTCCATGCCTTTGCACTAACACTGAAAGTGCACATCGATCTCTCTCACTACAATACAGCTCAAATTCTTTTTCATAATCAGGCATTCCCAATGCCGGTGCCTCACACAACTTTGTTTTCAGTTCTTTGAAAGCCTTCATTTCCTCCTCATTCAACTCAATCGGATCTCTGACATCTCTTTTGTCAATCGCTGTAAAGGTTTTGCAATCAATGAAAATCCACTTATCCACTGTCGGCAATATCCAACCATTCCAAGGAACATTCTCACCTCTCTCTGTGTCATCGGAGCTCACATTCCTCGGATAATCCTTATTCTTTCTGTCGTTACCTTTCGCATCCCTTTCTCAATCTTATGACCTAGGTATTGTACCTCCTGTTGACAAAATTGCAGTTTTGACGGGGACACTTTGTGCCCTCCCTCTGCCAAATGATTCAGTAAAGCAATTGTGTCGGTAACACATGCTTCTTTAGTCTTTGACGCCACTAATAGGTCATCAATGTATTGGACCATCACAGATTTTTCAGGCATTTTTAAATCTTCTAATGATTTCTTTAGGATCTGATTACAAATTGAGGGACTTTCTGTATACCCTTGAGGAATTCGGCACCATGCCAAAATACGCTCTCCGAACCGGAACGCAAATAATGGCTGGCTGTCTGGGTGTAACGGAATAGAGAAAAATGCATGGCACAAATCAATAACTGTGTACCATTCTGCATCATGTGGAATCTGATACAGTATTACAGCGGGGTTTGGCACAATTGGACAACAAGGAATAACGATTTTATTTATCTTCCTCAAATCTTGCACTATCCTATATGTCCCATTCGGCTTTTTCAATCCCATTATAGGTGAATTACATGGGCTACTCATTAATTCTTTCAAAATTCCTTGTTCGATCATTTTATTAACTACAGGTGTTATTCCTTCAATAATTTCTGGCGTTAATTTGTACTGTGGAGTATTTGGGTAATTTGTTCCTTCTCTTACGGTGATTTTTACAGGGTCTACTCCTCTAATTAACCCAATGTCTTCGCCTGTGAGATCCCATACATCACATCTGACTGTTTCCTTCAATTCAATTGGGGTTTTCTCTGCGTCAAACACAGGAAACATGTCATTTACTCCTGGTTCTAGTTCTGCCATTGTCATTTTATACAGGACATCTTCATCTGGTGTCTGGAAAGCAATACCATCCGGGGTACAATAGATGGTGCAATTCATTTTACAAAGCAGATCGCGTCCTAGTAAATTTACAGGACTGCAATCACATACCACAAACCGATGCATCTCTTTGAATGGTCCAACTTTCACCTCTACTGGTTTGGTAAGAGGCGCTTTAATCTGTTGGTTTGAAACACCTACAACTTGGATATATTCTCCTGAGAGAGGAAGGTTTGGAATTTCTACTGATCTAACAGTAGAACAGGTAGCTCCAGTGTCCACAAGGAATGTAACATTTACACCATTCACTTCTCCATCCACAAATGGACCTGACTGATCTACCTCTAGAGTTGCGCCAAACACACACTCTTCTCCCTCTCCTAGGCACCGTCATAAACTTTCATCCGATTCATTTCCATCCTGCCGTAACCAATACTGCGACACTGCAGCTGCGCGCGGCAATTTTGTTACCTGCTCTCCTCCGTAGAATCCTGTCTCTGCACTGTATCTCTGGGGGTTTACACTCTTTGGAAGAGGTGGTTGTGGCACCTGACTCTGTTGAGTAACTAACTGCGGTTGTTGCAGCTGTTGGTAACTCACCTCATTCTGCACCTGTGGATTTAATGGTTGATTTTCCGTATTAGCTTTTGGAGGAAATTTACACTCGTTTCTCCAATGCCCTAACTTTCCGCAATTATGGCATGGCCATTTCTTTTTAGCCTCTTCTATACTCATTTGACCTTTTCCCTTACCTATATTCGGTTTGGATTTAGTCTGTCCTGCATCACCAGACTGATTATTCATTTGAGCCTCTTGTTTTTCTGCAACCATTACTTGTGCCCACATCGCTTTTTCTTTTAGTTTACGCTGTCTACACTCAATGTCATCACTACAATATTTGGCATACCTTAGTACCTCATCTACAGTGCTATTCTGCCAACACAACATATGCTGCTTAATCATTTCACTTATTTCAGGTTTCAATCCATATACAAATCTATATACGAAATGACTCATGTCTTGTTCACTCAAAGTCTCATAACCGCTATACTGTTTGAAAACCAAAAGCAACCTTTCATAATAGGCGTGTACAGATTCCTTACTTTCCTGAGTTGTTCTATCAATCTTTACCCAATCTGTCTCTTTCGGTGGAATCTTATTTTTCAAAAATGTGACGGCTTGTTCATATTTTCTCATCACTTCTGGACCTGGCGCTTCAGTTTTTGCATCTCTTGGATATTCTTGAAATCTTACATTCTGTCCATAAATCACCTCCAAAAATAATGCCACTTGGTACGCCTTCTCCACAATCAGCGAACAGGAAATCTACAATATTCTCTCGTCTTTAAACCCATCTAACCACTTCACGGACCCTCTACCTCCCAGCATATTCAAAGAGACCAAAACCTGTATACTCCCGCTATGGTCAAAAATTGTAAACGCCTCTCTACGCCAAGGCACTATACCAGACTGCCTAAAAATCGGTCAAGTAACACCCATTCTAAAAAAACCTACGGCAGACTGCTCTGACCCTAACAATTTCCGGCCCATCTCCAACATCCCTACACTGGCAAAGCTATTAGAAAAATGTGTACAGAAACAACTCTGCAATCACATAGAAAAGTTTCAACTACTCGATCAATTCCAATCAGGCTTCCGCCACGATCACAGCACAGAATCAGCCCTTACTCATATTGTAGATGACATACTAAAAATGCTGGACAAGAACGAATCATGCCTTCTAATATTGCTTGATTTATCTGCTGCCTTTGACACCGTCAAACACAACTCCCTACTAAAACTACTGGAACAAAGAATGGGCTTATCAGGAGCCGTATTACAATGGTTCGCTTCTTTCCTCCAAAACAGATCCTTAAGAGTCAAAATGAATCAATCTCTATCTAAGTCACAAGCGATAACTCTTGGTGTTCCTCAAGGATCCGCTCTCTCCCCCATTCTCTTTAACTTATTCCTGGAACCACTAGCAAACCTCCTAAAATCAGCTAACATCTACTACCATATGTATGCGGATGACACCCAGCTATATCTCAAAATTGCCTCTCCAGATGACATTATATCCCTCAACTCCATCCTACAAAACACACACCTCTGGCTCACGGTTAATCACCTCAAACTCAACGCTGATAAAACGGAATTTTTCTCATCTCTCCACCAAATACCAACATCAAGATTGATCTGTGGCTGAATCATCTTACAGCCCTCAAATGCTCGCCCCACATCATAGATTCTGCCAGATCCTTAGGTATTACATTAGACAAACACCTAAATATGCAGGGTCACATTAGTGCTGCCACCAAAGGAGCAAACTACCAACTGAGCATTCTGCGGAAACTGAAACCATACCTGCCTCATGAAGATCTAAAACTAGCGGTCCAAGCCCTAGTATTACCCAGATTGGATTACGGTAGTGCCACACTATGTGGCCTACCTAAATACAAACTAGCACCACTAAGAGCCTCTCTCAATGCAACAGCAAGACTTGTCAGCGGAACTAAAAGAAATGCACACATCTCACCAGCCCTAAAAACCTTAAATTGGCTACCATATGAAGCAAGAATCCAACTGAAAATTGCCTGCATGACGCACAAAGCGTTACACTTCAACACCCCCAGTTACCTGGCCCAAAAGCTAGAAAAATCAGGGGGCAGCAGATCCTCACGAAGTACCCTCACCTTGTTGCTGAAACCCCAACGAACCCACAAAAAGAAAACTGGGGCTAGAGCATTCTCGACGGTCGCTCCCAAGATTTGGAACTCTTTACCGCCGGACCTTCGCCTAATTTCCTCCACCTACGCCTTCAAAAGAGAAGCCAAATCATATCTACTGACTAAGTTCTTACCCTAAGTCAACATATCGATGACATTGAATAGATTCAGATCGCAAATTCTTATGTAGACTATCCTGACTATTACTGGCTTTATTATACTCCATCCACAGTTAGCCTATTCTTAATCGTTGATTTGTTTGTCTCTCACGCATATGTTTGCATGTTGACCAGACCAAGTGCTAATCGTGTTATCTCCATGTAAAGCGCTCTAATACCCTCGAGGGTCACGTTCGCGCTATACAAAACTTTCTAAATAAAATAAATAAATAAATAAAATAAATAAATCTGCTGGCACTACAATTTCAAACAATCCATCCAAATCTTCCCACAACACCTTTGAAACCTTTACAAATCTTTCCACCTGTCTATACCATTCTACGGGTTTCTCTCTCAATCTTGGGAAGTCATTTGTAAATGACAATATATATTGTCTGGACCATGGAACGTGTACATAGCTTCCTCCTGGAGTTTCCCTCATTGGATATTCCAGTACTATTGGTTCCTTTTCTTTCACCGGAAAAGCCAATGATGCTTTATCGGTCGTTCCCTCCTTTCTTTTTATCCACCTGCTCCTCCATCTGTCCACATCTCCCCATTTTCTCAATAACACAATCAGTTCCTTTATCTGGGTTAATCGTCCTGATGTGTTCAGATTTTCTCTATCCTTTTCACTAAAGTCTACCCTATACGGTTTCTGCAATCCTCTGATTTTTCCAAATTCTACTCCTAGTTCATTTGCTGTTTCTTCCAATTTTTCATGCAAATTCCTAGCTCTCCAAGTAACACTCTTACACATGAACATAAGTTCTTCATCCTGATAGGATTTCAATCTATCTGTACCAATAGTCCCTAAAATCAACTCTTCCATGTCTATTTTAAGTCTGATTACATCCAACGGTTGCGGTTCTGCATCTTTCTTCTGTAAATTCCTCATCCACTCATTTAATTCTTCTGGAGTCGGACCCACAGGGGTACTATTTATTTCTATCCAATTTGTACTTCTCTCTGGGGTCTCAGTTGCTGACTCAGTTCCCATAGGAATCCTATTTATCTGACTCTCATTAACCGTCAAATTTGTAGGTGGACTCGATCTATATGAGCCAACCAGATCTCTTGTCTCTCTAGTTTCTGGAATTATCCCTTCTCTCATTCTTTGCATATTCGAGTTCATTGGAATTGTCAAGGAATGCTCATCTATTCTATGGTTTTCAAATACCGGTATTACTGGTCCTATTGTTACTGGCACAGTCACGGCTTCCATGTTCATGGTTAATTCTCTTATTTTCTCAGTCAATTCTCTTGTGGTTCTTGCTAACTCAGCTGTATTACCACTATCAGGCTTCGCACTCTGGAGTTTCCGATTTGTCATAAGACCTATTTATTTCATAATTTCGTTCAGGGCTTTGATTCCTCACAGTTTCCATTGGGGGTGCATTTGGAGTCACCACCGCAGAATTCTGTTGATATGGAGGTGGTTTTCTGTTTAAAATGTCTTCCAGCAACTCATCCTCTGTGTCGCTACCTCCATACCCATACCTCTCTGTTACTGCATGTTTCTTTTTCTCCGTACACTTTCTCCCTGTAACTTCTTCAACTGTTCTGACAGGAAACAAACCATCCATCATATTAGCATACCTCCATCGTCTCATCCTGTCTTCATGATTCACTCCCCATACTCTTCCATGGACTAAACTATAATTCTTTGCCCCTCTGTGTCTTTCTCTTTCATACATCTCATCTTCCCATTCACCTAACGCTTCAAACTGTGTTGGTCTAGGTCTCGGTTCAAGTTTCATCATTTTCTCTCTCAAATTTCGAAGTACAGCTGTGCTAAACGAACCGTGTTCCGGAAACGCCAATACTCCATCGTTCTGAGTATATTTTGTCCAATTTTCCAACCAAATGCAAGTATGATAACCATATTTCAACATCATATGAGAAGCTGGCGTTTTCGGTGGAGGAAGTACTTCTCCTTCCCTAGTCACTACCTTCTTGTCCTTCTTGAAAAAGTTTTTAATCTTCGCCATCCATGACGGTTTCTCTCTACCATACTCATAATAAGACATATTGCACGATTCTTTCTCTCCAACAAACTCACGAAAATTCTTCACTACTCTGTTCTTTCTACTGTTTGGCTATTCGGACCTATCCCAGCGCGTCTTTACACCAACGCACCAATCAGGAAGCTCTTCGTTTTCCCACAACTGGCCAATACCAGCGCGGTCTTTGTTGACGTCAGTTCTACTCCTGTCTTTTCTGACCCCTCCTTTACAATAATTATCGGCAGTTTTTCTTACCTTCTTTTCTCGACTGATTTTTATTAGTTACAACGTAAAACACATTACCATTGTCTGTTTTCGCTAAACAAAAGAAATAGTTTGCTCTATCTTACAAGAATACTGTTTCGTTCGATAAGCGTAGCACTTCTCTCTACCTTACCCTTCTCTCATGCAAGGGGTAAACACGTTTCTCTGGGGATAAAACCCATGCGGAGACTACACTGCTCCTGAGAATTAAGGCCAGACTTTCACAAGAAAACCTGTTGCTATTTCACTCATACGAGTTTTTATACATGAAATGTCCCTATCGTAACACAATCCTGTGTTATCACCAATTTTGAAAAATCAGACAATGCACAATTCCATGTGACTTCTCTTGCCACACGTGTCCACTTCCTACTTCCCGGAAGCTTCAAAATTTCGACTTACACATAACATAATACAATTCGACACGAAGTGTTAGACATGAATAATCAATAATCAATAATCACCAAACTAATCTATAGAAACCATAACTCTGCTACCAAGAAATCTGATCCAGCGCGGCTAATATAAATTTCTCCTCAGGACACGAATCCAGGTAAATCATTCACATCTATTAAACCATATGACGGTGGGGTCCCATAACACCACATATCATACATTCATCCACTCACTGGATTACACACCAAGGAGAAATGTGTTGCTGGAGAAACGGGATACCTTGTTAAATCTGACAGAATAAAGCCTTGGGCATCATATACATTAGCTTTTGATCCTGTCGGTTCCAAACATCAAGTCACGGATAACATCAGAATGACCCTCGATAGTGGCCAGTCTACCATACTTGTGCTATTGGATCTCTCTGCGGCATTCGACACGATATCTCACCAGATTATGCTCATGAGACTGAGGGAGATTGGACTCCATGGAGTGGCCTTACAGTGGATGACTAGCTTTCTGTCATCTCGAACTCAGACCGTCAACCTGGGCCTATACCGTTCTAAGACCACGGAACTGACCAAGGGTGTTCCGCAGGGCTCGTGCTTAAGCCCTACGCTTTTTAACATCTATATTGCTCCCCTGGCCCACTTGCTTAGGTTTCATGGTTTTTTGCCCATTTCTTACGTGGATGACACTCAGCTTCTCTTCACCTTTGACAAAACCTCAACATATGCCCTGTCATCCTTCGCTGAAGGTATGACTGCCATATCTGATTGGATGAGGAGAAATGTTCTCCAATTAAACGCAGGGAAAATGGAGATAATGCTCTTCGGAGATGCCCCTCTACTCTGGTCTCCGAGTTGGTGGCCGGCCGCTCTTGGCCCACCCCCCCATTCCTAAAACCTTAGTTAAGAATCTGGGCATCCATCTTGATCAGGCTCTTACTCTGAAGGAGCATGTTGCCCGAACTGTTAGCAATTGCTTCCACGTGCTGGGCATGCTACGCCGAGTCTTCCCCTTTTTGCCAGATTGCACACGGAAAACTCTTATTCAGACTATGATTCTGGGCCGCCTTGACTACTGCAATGCTCTTCTGCTTTCCGCAAATGAGTCTTCCCTTAACAGGCTTCAGGTGGTCCAGAACACTGCGGCACGGCTTATCACGAACTCCACTCCTGGAACCCCTTCTTTGCCGCTGCTACGCAGACTCCACTGGTTACCTGTCCGTAAGCGGATAAAGTTTAAGACTGGCTGCATAGTCTATAGAGCCATCCATAATAAGGGTCCCTCTTACATCTCGTGCAAGCTCAAGCCTTACTCTCCGCTTAGGACACTGAGATCTAGCTGTAAACTTTTTTTACAGGTACCAAGGGTTAGGAAAGCTAGACTTGGTGGGAAATCCTTTTCCCTCCTCGCCCCACTTTACTGGAATGAGCTCCCCCTACAGCTCCGACAATGCCCGGACTATCCACGCTTCAGGAAACTGCTTAAAGCCTCCCTGTTTTAATCTGTTCTTACCCGCCCGCAAGTTCGCTCAGCGCAGAGATACCCCTTCGGGAGTGATTCTGGCGCTCTATAAAACCCTTAAATAAATAAATAAATAAATAAGGTATTCCGCTCTTTGGTCGATGGACCAACTAGTAGAATAAGTTGATGGTGATTAAGACCAGCCCAATCACTTTAAAACCTGTTAAACTTTAAACTTATTAATGAACTAAAGAACCACAGACTCATTGTTAATTAGAATGAAATTTTATCTAAATTTTCACTTGCACGGGTGAGATTCTGAGTTTATTAATCACTTTTAATACATTAATAACATTTATATGAAAAGTTCTAATAAAGAATTGAAACTTATGCATTACCCATTTAGATGCAGATAGGAATGGTTCACCAAAAAGAAGATAAACCGTAGATCACAGAATAGACTCCCAAACTGACTGACTGTCCCGCTAATGGCCTCCTCGACCGGACCTCCCGTACAGATTTCCCGCAACGGTCTCGTTCCTTCCCCAGTCAAGTTCGAAGTCCAAAAAAAAATGACAAAGTCCTTTAGTAATATTGTGGTGGAAAAATGGAAAATAGGAAAAAATGGTGTGGCAAGAAATACCAACGGCAGCAGTAGCATCAATAGCAGCGGCCACAGCAGCAGCAGAAGGCAATCCAAAGAAGCAGCCTATAGAAGCAACCCCTCCCACATAAGAGTAGTCCCTCTTATACCCTACTTCTAGCTTACTACACAAAAAGTTGCAATCCTTAGGGGCAGGAATCACGCTAATTGGTCCATTTGAGGGGTGGTGATAATCACCTCATCGCCTTCCTTGTTCAAACTGGTTTCGGGGATTAGTTAAGAGTACAATGATTCTCATGACCTTTGGGTAAAAGCAGTCCAATTTGTCCATTCATTTTGTTGCAATCCCGATGGTCACAATTTAGTTAGTCCATTGTCTCTCAATACTTTTCTCATTTATTCCCTAGAATACGCGCTGAGTCTTTCTTGGCACCCTCCTTATGGCAGGTCAACGTGACCTTGACATCTCTCACTCCGTGCACGGGCCGTACCCACGTGGTTCAGCTCCTTTATTTCTTCCGCTTAGAGGCCATCTTTGACTTTTCACGTGACCCCATCTGTCTCGGCAGCCATTTTCGCAGCATGGCCTAACAGGCCCGAACGAACTATCATAAGAACAAACACAACCAAAATTAAAACAAAGAAAATAAGCCTTTCTGTTTACCACCCGCCATTCGAAAGACCCGTGTTAGGTGTTACCTAGCAGAAGCAACATTTAAAGCCATTTTACTTACCATCCGCATTCTTTGCCACAATACAATTCTACTACATAGCATAAATCATGCGCAAATCACAATATTAGTGTCAATCACTTCACAATTGTAAATAAATTAGATTTTGCATAAATTGCGGTTACCCTTATGTAGTGTTTACTAAAGGTGCATTTGTTGATTATCTCATGCTCCATCAAACAATTAGTATCGTTAATTTATTAAAGCTCATGAATTTTCCAAGGGGGGGTACAAATTATTTTATTTACCCTGCTCCATCACCGTAACGTGACCCTGCTGTCTGGTCCTATATCGTCTAAGGCCTGCCCTGATCGTGTGGCCCAGATGCCATAGTTCTGTCTACATTTCTGGGATGGAAAACGCAGTACTGCAGACAGTTATCCAAACATTGGTGCACCAGAATCGGCAAGGCAGCTTGCTCTGCATCAGCGAGCGTGGTTTATTTTCAATCCGAAAATGAAAGGCGTGCAGCCAAGCACATAAAAGGTAACATCTCTCACCTTCAGCCAATCCCAGGGAACTGCTAAACGATATGATTGGACTGACAGTGGAAAATCTGATTCTGGTCTCCATTTGTCTTATCCAGCGCATACCATAGATACATTTTGAAGAGAAGGGAATGCAGGTTTGTTGCACGGTAAAACAAGAGGTGGAAGAGAGCGGACATCTCCCCTATTGCTTCAATAATGGCATTTAGCGCGGGTTGCCTGTCTTATTGCTTGCGTTTAATTTTACAACCAGTCACAAGTAAGATATATAGCTGAAACCTTGGATGTTACGCCCTCAGAATTCTTCATAATTCGTTTTTGGGAATCACAGCTATGACACGTTGCTTTAAAAAGTTGTTCATACAGAAATAACTAGCTAAATTGAAAACTATGAGCAGATGTGGTGCTGGAGAAGCGAAGCAGCACTAGGTTTGTCCATGTAATGTGGTGTCATTGGATTACTTGGTGTAACGTCTGGTCTATTTCCTGTCTCTTGCTCCCCTTCTCATTACAATGTCTCCCATTGGCTTCCCTGTCTCCCTGACTCTCTCACAAGCTTTTCTTATCCCAGTGTCTCCCCTTCATTGTTGTTTTATTTTCCTGGTCTACATCTTGTCTTCGTTTAGACATGTTTTGCAATCTACATATTGTCTCTCCTCTCCCTCCCATCCTTCCTCACTACAAAGTACTTCTGTAACTTTCTACATTCTTTTGCCTAGCACCTTCCCCTCTTATTACTATGGCATTCTGCTCTCTTCTTTATTCATGTACCATTTTCCTTACTGTATACTCTCTCCAAGTTCTCACTTCCCATCCTCTCTTCCTTGTTACAGTTGTCTTTTCCGTGTCACCAAAATTCCACCCTCTGTTTTTGGCCACTTTTTTCCCTGACTCGCCCCTCTCTCGTATCAATGTGTTATAATCTGCTTTCTGTTCTCGATGTCACTCGTGTGCCCTATGTTCCACATCTGTATCTTCTATGTGTCACGCTCCAGGGCTCTAAACTTTGTTTTTCCTATACTATTGTATAGATTGTCCTCCCTGTGGTTCTCCTACTCCTATGAATGTCTCATTCTATGTTTTTCCGGTCTCTTCTCTGCCCTTTTTCTCTATCACTCTCTGACCAGTCCACCATGTCTATCCCATATTACTCTCTCCACTCTGCAGTATTTCACAGTCAGATCACATCACTGGGGAGGTTCAAACTTGGTTGGTAAAACCAGAAATTGTGATGTTTCACATTGAAAATATACCTGAAAATACACTGTTTGCCCATTATTTAAAAAAAGTTAGTTTCCCTGATCGCTGAAGAAGGTAGTGAGGGAAAGTAAGATGGGCATGCTTGCCCAACACAGCCATTTTCTATTTGCATTTTGGAGTATGGATTTGCACCTCACCACTTTGAGCGTTCACCAGCCGCCACTGCCAATGACCTTAAAATAACGGACTACACACCAGCTGGATTGCAGCAGAAATTAGTAACTCTTGAAAAACATTGTATGGAGACTAAGCTTGTTGTTAATATAGATAAAACCAAAACCTTAATATTTGTTTTTCGAAATATAAACGCACTTGATGGTTAGCAGGGAATAAAGTGGAACTGGTGTCCCACTACACATATTTAAGTATTGTATTTTATTTTAATATATATAATATATATAATATATATATTTAATTTTAATCTGACGTGGAGTAGTCATTTCTTATACTTCAAAAAAAATTAGCACTTTATTAACTGTAAACACTCTTCTACGTTTTGACAGTCATTTTGGTGGTCATTTGAGGGGACTTATTAGAACTCTTGAAAGCATTCCAAGGAAAGTTATTACCCTGTGATATTATATCCGTGTGTTGATTGGCTTATTCTGAATGACCTGTGTCTCAAACAGTTGCCAAGATTGTGCCCATATGTAATGATTCAGGCGTTAAATGTGGAATAGGCTTGGATTTTGTGGGGCCATATTTGGTGTCTTAAATAGTTGCACTCAGTACAGTTCAAGTTGTCTGACAAAGTTTCATGCATTTGTTGGAAAGCTGGCACCTGGGCTCATGGATGTTGCATTACAATTCATCAAACGGCTACAGGTAGGTGGGCCACTCTGCTATCATGCTATCCAAACGGTGTTACTAGTCTCTAAGCACTAAAAAAACACTTCGCTTTTTCGACAAAGTTGGTAAGTACACTAAATGATTCTGCATATCTTGGTGGGAAGTTTCATACTTGTTTTTTTAAGCACTGGTGAGGCAGACCGGATAGCTTCTCCTATATGACAATGTTGTCAGATAAGAACTTATATATAGAGATTTTACTCAGAAGGGTGGGCCTCTAACCAATCCCGTCACATTGATTCTTGTCCATAATGGTCGATGCCCATGCTGGATGAGTGTAAGTTTCTTTAATATTTACATCTGTTTTTCTTTAACTATAATATTTATAATAGTCGTAGTGCAGTGTACTTTTCAAGGCAAATGGAGATATTTTACGTTGTTGTTGTCCTCAACCATTTTTTATGTGCAATTATAAAACATGTTAATGTGAGCTGCGTGTGCACATTAATCTATGTGGTAAACGTTTTACAAGGGTATGGCTTAATAAATTAATACATTAATTAAAATAAAATATGAACAACAAACCAAGGCCGGTTGAACGCTACCCTAAGTTTAAGTGAGAGCCAATAACAAGCTTTACATGCATCAGGCACATGACTGGATGTCAGTCATGAGCATGTCTGATTGGTGTATTTTAGGCCACATTTCTGTTTCATGTGAGTTTTATGAAGACCATCATTAAAAGCATTGCAGTAGCTGAGTCTGGTGTTCTCTAATGCCCTTCGAAAGTTCAAAACCTTCCTCCAAGATTGACAATGTTCGGTCTAAGGTTATTTCCATTGGGTAAATGAAGATTGTTTATACAAATCTTTAAACTTTTAAAATGCTGTATCAGAGTAATATACATATTTTGTATTATGTATGTGATTTTATAGAGAAACTCAGAAATAAATCAAGAGTGAAATGTTTGCAACCATCGGAAACAAGGACGCACTCACGCATCATCACAATTACAGTATGTCACTAGGAGTGTGCTGTTCTGCTTTAAATGATCGAAATGTACAAGAACATTGCGAACTACTAACATCAACTTTAATAATGGTTAAGCCCATACCTGGAGGTTGCAATAACGCCTTCCACCACCCATACAATATATAAGTACAACATGTATTTATATACAATGTACCACGGTAACGATTGTAAACATTGGCACAAAACACATACCCAAGGTTTTCGTGGGCAAAGTCCATGCCTTGCTGATCCCAATCACGTTTCCTGACATACAGTGTGTCGCTAGGATGTATCATTCTTGTGAACACTACAGCCACTCAAAACTAAAAAAAGAAAGACTGCATCTATTTTTAAACACAACTGGTGATCCATTATGACCTCGTACTGATAGAAGATCGGGTCAGAATTTGGGAGGGGGTTTGAATGTGTCTCCTTCACTCACTGTCACTATTTGTGGGACAAAAGAGGCGATAGTTTTAGATGAAAGTCCTTCACGCATCATAATCTTTATCATCCGGGCAGGTGTGGCTCAACAGATGTTGCATACTACAGGAGCAGTGACATTGATGTCATCTGCACACCTGTCTTTTGTCACAGAAGAAGACTCCTCACATTGCTCCAGTATCTGTGCAATTGCACCAGCTGGTGACGCAACAGAAGTGGACGGTTTAGCACCATCCTCCTCCACAGTAAGGTATGGCTTGCCGATAGCAACATTAACACCTCCACAGTGGTGGACATATCACCAATCACTGTGCATATGTTGATATGATCCCCAACTGCGCAGACAAGCTCGCCCCCCTCCGCAACCCCGACAGACAACGCCCCAGGAAGGCCACATTTTTCACCGCCAACCTCCAAGAATCCAGACGCACCTGCAGACGTCTCAAGAAGAATTGGGGAAACAGCAAAACCTCGGAGGACCGCACCACTTACAAGAACGCCATGACAAAATATCACCAACTCATCAGATCCACCAAAAGGACCTTCATCCGAAACAAAATCCACGCCAACGCCAGCAACTCCAAAGAACTCTTCAGCATAATTCAGGAACTCACCAAGCCCCCCAGCGAAGCCACGGACGTCACACCCTCCCAGGACCTCTGCGACAAACTCGACTCCTACTTCCACCTGAAAATAAGATCCCTCTACGACAACTTCGCCGAACAGGCTCCGGACACCGAACCCACTGCTCCACCCAGCAACGACAACCAGCCCACCATCTCCCCCTGGACCCCAGTCACCACCGAAGACACTGCATCGACCATGAAAGTCTTTCACGCAGGAGACCCCACGGACCCCTGCCCTCCGCACATCTTCCACAGAGCCACCGCCGCCATAGCACTTGAGCTACGACGCACCGTCAACGCAACCTTCGAAGCCGGCACATTCCCCGATGACTGAAAATGCGCAGAAGTCAAGCCCCTCCTCAAGAAGCCCTCAGCAGATCCGACAGACCTCAAGAACTACCGAACCATCTCTCTCCTCCCTTTCGCGGCCAAAGTCACTGAGAAGATAGTCAAAGTTCAACTAACGAAATTCATTGAAGAGAACTCCATCCTCGACCCCTCCCAATCTGGATTCCTCAGCAACCACAGCACCGAGACCACCCTACTCGCCGCTACACACAACATCCGCACCCTCCTCGACCAAGGCCACACCGTGGCCCTGATCCTACTTGACCTCTCTGCAGCCTTCGACACCGTCTCCCACCGCACTCTCACCACCAGACTCCACGACGCCGGCATTCAGGGAACCGCCCTCGACTGGATCCGCTCCCTCCTCACCGGCAGAACCCAAAGAGTCAGACTGCCCCCCTTCCTCTCCGAACCCACAGAGATCAACTGCGGAGTACCCCAACGATCGTCGCTCAGCCCCACGCTCTTCAACATCTACATGGCCCCCCTCGCCGCCATTGTCAGACAGCATGGACTCAGCATAGTAACCTACGCCGACGACACCCAGCTCATCCTCTTCCTCACCAAGGACCCCCTCACCACCAGACTCAGCTTCCAGGAAGGAATGAAGGACGTTGCATCCTGGATAAGCAGCAGTTGTCTGAAGCTTAACTCGGAGAAGACAGAAGTCATCGTCCTTGGTCCCTCCCCCTCTGCATGGAACAACTCCTGGTGGCCCACTGCCCTCGGTAGCCTCCTGACCCCCACGGACCACACACGGAACCTCTGCATCATTCTCGCCTCCTCCCTCACCATGACCTGACAGATCAACGCCGTCGCCTCCACCTGCTTCAACACCCTGCGGATCCCCCCGAATCAAGAAAGACCATCACCCACTCACTCATAACCAGCAGACTGGACTATGGAAACGCCCTCTATGCCGGGATCAACAAATCTCTGCTCCGCAAGCTCCAGACCATGCAGAACACTGCAGCCAGACTCTTCCTCGGCATCCCTCGACACAAACACATCACCCAACACCTGCAAGACCTCCACTGGCTCCCCGTCGAGAAGAGAGTAACCACGCCTACAAATGCCTCCACAACATCGGACCCCAATATCTCAACGAAAGAATATCCTTCCAAAAATTGCTTGTAGGTGCTCCATTCTTTGTGACTACTGCTCAGTGGCAAAATAACTCACACCAATCACGGAAAGGTGAAAGACTGAGGGCCTAATTACAATGTTGGTCGGAATTGCCTCCGACCCACACCGTTTCGTGGAAGGAACTGCCCGACCGTAGGTCAGTGGTTCCAACCATACAATTAGGATGCGACCTCACATGGTGCAGTCGCAAACTTCCATTATTCAATGGTATGAGAAATTGGCCTGGTATATGCTGTCCACTAATTAAAGTGGGCAGGGACGTGGCCAAGCTACGGACCAAGATGGCCGCGTAGCTCTGGAGCTCCACCGAACTCCCCGATGATCCGGGCGGCGACGGCGCAACACCTTAGATGAAGGGGACAAGGAAGTGCCCCAGACTCGACTGGAACAGCGGTAGTCCCGAGAATAATGAAAATCAGCCACGGAGTCCGCGAGAACGCAGTGATGTTCGCAAGGCTTTGTTAGAAGCTGAAGCCGGGGGCTCGCGTACTCCGCTGGGCCGACGTCATGAGGCCCCACTCGGCTGCTAATAAAATCGAGGCCCGGTGGCCTACAACCGAACCGGAAAGTCTGGCAGCACTTCACCGAGCGGCACTATTGGCCAGAATTGCAGAGCGGCGTGCGATGGATGGATCGATTAGGGAGGTGCCCCAGCTAGAACACAGGTGAGCCTGGCGGCGACCCCCGGATGCCCCGTGAAGACGGACACCGCGGGTGAGCCTGGGGGCCGAGCACCTGGCAGGGCCGCTACGGATTGTGCTGGTGCACCGCGGATCCCCGGACAAGGTCTGCGCCCATTAGCCACCACAACAAAGGCGAATTCAGGGCCCGCATGGGCGCGCTGCTTCAGAAATTAGGCCTGCCATATAAACAGCCCTTGAATGGACCCCCATGATAGCCTAAGTGCAAACGAGACACAAGATTGAAGGGAAGCGGGGCGCACAGCCTAGTATGGTGGATGAGCACCGGTTCTCGCCCTGTTACTGCGCACAATAAGGGATGCAGCTGGTGTGTACGGCCCTACATGGATACCGAGTGAGCAGCGTTGCCTGAAAAGGAGAATCTGCAATTTTCCCTAACCAGGTGCAGGAGAAGTGCTGGAGGGTTGTCCACAGCAGGGCCCAGGTGAAGATATCTTGCACATAACTCGCAGTGGTGTGTCCCCCCTAACTGAACATGGGCAAAGGGGACCCCAAAGAGCGAAAGCTACCCTTTGAAAGTGTTGGAGGTGGGGTTGAGACAGCCGGT
This sequence comes from Calotriton arnoldi, assembly GCA_963921515.1. Taxonomy (NCBI): domain Eukaryota; kingdom Metazoa; phylum Chordata; class Amphibia; order Caudata; family Salamandridae; genus Calotriton; species Calotriton arnoldi. The sequence continues at coordinate 218,794 of CAWUFW010013817.1, read as the reverse complement.
ACCGGCATGGCGGAAGGAGGTGACGCTATTGCCCCACCCCAGATTCAGACACAAGGCAGGGAGGCGCTCATGACCGAACTCAGGGCCAGCTTCAAAGCGCTGGACACACGGTTTGATGCACTGGATAGAAGACTGGACAAAATGGGAGCAAGGCTTGACCACCATGAGGGGAGGCTGGAAACGGCAGAGGGTAGGATCTCGGACCTCGAGGATGGCTCCGCACAAGCTACTAAGTGCCTGGAGAGAATGGAGAAGGTACTCAAGACCATTGCTGTTAAGAATGAAGATTTGGAGGCCAGGGGAAGACGAAACAACATCCCCATCTTGGGAGTCCCGGAATCTACGAACACTGGCCGTCTGAACGGATTTGTGGAAGGCCTCCTGATTGACCTTTTTGGACGGGACTCATTCACAGCAACATTCGTTGTCGAAAAAGCACACCGAACCCTTGGGCCCTGGCTGTCCTCCCCGTCCTATCTTGACACGGCTGCTCAACTTCAAGGACCGCGACACAGCCTTGCCTATGGCCGGGACAGGGGATCCTTGGAATGGCAGGGCTCATCGATTGCACTGTATCCCGATTTCACTGTAATGGTACAGGAAGCCCGTAGAAAGTTTGCATTGGTTAAAGGTGCCCTGCGCAAGGCTGGTCTGAAATATGGGATGTTATATACAGCAGAGATTGAAAGTGGATGCAGACGGTAGATCCCGGATTTTTGAGTCACCCACAGCAGTGCAGGAATTCCTCAGATAACGTGGGGCTGATGGGCATCATGGACATTCCTCCTCTCCGGACAGGTCCCCCAGGGTGTCGGACTCAGGCACAAGTGTGGAACTATTCTCCGCCCGCTGACAACCTGACTGTATTGCTATGTGTCGATAAGTATTACCTGTGCTTCACACTGCATTGTAATTATTGTTCGTTGACCGCCACGGGTGTGGCCGATATAATTATACATTCATAAGATATTTTCTGCAACCAGGGAATTGGCGTAGCGTTGCCTCCCCCTTGTGCTTAGGCACCTTTTTGTTATTGGTTTACTTAGGAAGTTAAGCAACGAATGTTCACAAGTATGTTTGGGAGTTGGGATTTCCCCTATGTAAAGAATAAGGGGATGGGAGGGGGGCGGGTTAGGGTTAGGGTGGGGACACATTCATTTTCATGTTCTATTTGCAAATTCTTTTTTAAACTGTACAATGCCACTGTTGGTCCACAATGCAGATTAGATTCAAGAGCTAATTATGGTAAGGGGAGCTATCCCTTCTGAGAACATTAAGCTGATGTCCTGTAATGTACGTGGGCTTAATGACACACGTAAACGCAAACAAATATTGCATTATTTACAATGCCATCAGGTAGATATTGTACTCATTCAGGAGACGCATTTGCCCCCTCATACGTCCCCGGGCTTCGCTGCAAATTGGGGTTCAAACAGGTATTTTGCAGGCTATAGCACATACGCAAGAGGAGTATCGATTTTAATACATAAGCGATTACCATTTAAAAATGTCGAGGTATATGCTGATCAGGCGGGCAGGTACCTATTGGTGAAGAGGTGGTACTTGGGGAACACTATACAATTGATTAATATATACGCTCCTAATGTGGATGATCCAAAAAATTTTGTGGAGCTCCACGACCGACCGCATGGACAAAATAGAGGCAGAACAAGTCTGCATGGGGGGTGATTTGAACATTTTATTAGACCCACACTTAGATAGCACAGCCACAACACCAGATATGAAGCCCAAGGCTAGGCGTACATTAACTGGTTTGAGGGAGGCTTTTCAGTTGTCCGACGCATGGCGCCACTTGCATCAAGATAAAGCAGCATACACACACTACTCGGCCCCTCACAATACATGGACCCGTCTGAATTATTGGCTGCTTGCCCCCAGCGTGACTACGTGGCTAAGCGATATTGACCACCTTCCACGCACTCTGTCAGATCATTCCCCGGTTGTGATTGGGCTGCAGGTCCCTGGGATGGGTGGAATGGCGAGACAATGGCGATTCCCAGAGATGGCCCTCCGAGATCCGGTTTTCGAGGCAGAATTAAGTGTAGCCATAGACGAGTATTTTGAGATTAATATAGATTCGGTGAAAACTAAGGCAACACTATGGGAAGCATTTAAAGTGTATATACGGGGGTTTGCATTTCCAAAGGTGCAGGGATACTTAAAGATTTAAGGCGTACATTATCGCGGATGGAGGCCCAACTAGCAGCAATGGACACCGACCAGGAGGCGTCTCGGACCGCCTCTGGTCTGAGATGACGGGCGGCACTACTAGCCGAGTTCCATGACGCGGCAGAACGTGTTTCCCACTTTTTGGGGAAACACGCGGTAGCCAGGAGATACGGGGACGGTGAACGCCCGGGGCGTACACTAGCTAGACTCATACAGCCTAATAGGGGTCAAACATACATCACGAGCTTACTTGATGACGATGGTGAACTTATTTCTGACTGCGCGGGCATTGAGGACAGAGTACTGGCATATTACAAAGACCTGTACACTACTAAAGTTTCCTTCGACATTGCGGCCAGTAACAGTTATCTAGATGAAGTTGCAATGGTCTGGTTGGAAGATATGCATAGGGACTTCTTAGCGGAACCCTTCACAGTAGACGACATTGTCCAATCAATAGAAGTCATGGATGGCTCGAAGGCGCCCGGTCTAGATGGGTTCTCGGGCTGCTTTTATAAGGCGTTCAAGAAAACACTAGCCCCCCATTTGATTGACATGTACCAGGAGGCCATAGACACCGGCGAACTCCCTCTGACACTGCGAGAAGTAGTTATTACACTTCTCCCCAAGTCGGGCAAAGACCCACTACAAAGCTCATATAGGCCCCTATCATTACTGAATTTTGATTACAAAATATTGGCTAAAATGTTGGCCACCAGGCTGTCCTTGATTGTTGATCAAATGATATCTAGTACAATAAAGGGAGTCACTGTTCCTTGTAAAGGGAAATCAAAGAATGAAGTTTTGTCCTGTGCTACTCTATGTGTGGGGATAGTGTGTCCTCATCATGATGCCCTCACACACCCCGAAGGATGTCATGCTTCATCATAGGGCTTGTTGCTCCTCGTCGGGCCGGCGCTGCAATGCCCTACGGGTCCCCCGAAGGGTCTCTTTATCGGAGATCTTTTGATGAAGAAGCCGTATGGGTGCGTGCGTGTGAGTGGTAGTGAGGTCTCAAGTAGTGTTTTTAAAAATGACTGGAGGGGGAGTGAATATTATTTATTAAGGTGATCCCTCTGTCATTGTTAAAAGGTGTGTGGTGCTGCTCTGGGGGATATTATGTCCCTAGGTAGCTAGATATACGTCTCTAATGGGCGTATAAGGTGGTCGACATGTTTCACGCTCTCTGTGGCCTCAGGAGGTCCAAAGCGTTTCTTCAGGACCAAGGTAAGTTTAGGTATCACTAGCGGCCTGGATTTGACCCGTGCTGCTAGGTTAATGAGAGGGAGTAGCGTCCCTGAAAAGAGAAGAGGGTAGGACAGAAGATATGTTGGTATTTCTCTATAATGAGTATTGTCCGTGTCTACCATTGGAGGGCCCGGTGCGCTTTATCGTTAGCGTGAGCAGGAGAAGTCGAGGACATCAAAAGATCTCCGATAAAGAGACCCTTCGGGGGACCCGTAGGGCATTGCAGCGCCGGCCCGACGAGGAGCAACAAGCCCTATGATGAAGCATGACATCCTTCGGGGTGTGTGAGGGCATCATGATGAGGACACACTATCCCCACACATACAGTAGCACAGGACAAAACTTCATTCTTTGATTTCCCTTTACTAGGAACAGTGACTCCCTTTATTGTACTAGTTATCAATCGGGAGCAAGGGTCACTGGACCTAACAATCAGCTCCTACCGTCCCCCCCCCCCCCTCTCTATAAATAGGATCAAATGATATCTCCTGCCCAGGCAGGTTTTATCCCGCATAGATCTACTGCATTGAATTTGCGCATGCTGTTCGCTACCCTCCACAGGGTGGAGCCCTCGCTCCCAGTGGTGGCGGTCCTTTTGGACGCCGAGAAGGTTTTTGATTCATTAGAATGGCCCTTTTTACGCGCCACATTGATTAGATTGGGGCTGCCGCCGAGGTTTATAGCGGTGGTATCCCTTCTATACACTCGCCTGTTAGCACGGGTGCAGCTGAATGGCTCCTTGGCAACCTCCTTCATGTTGTCAAAGGGGGACCCGCCAGGGTTGTCCACTCTCCCCGTTATTATTTGTAATAGCAATGGATCCTCTTGTACATCATCTCCAAGATAATCACTCCCAAAGGGGTATACAGTTTAAGACGGGCTCGCTACTGATCACGCTATATGCCGATGATATCATTCTCTATGTAAGGCAGCCGGACGAAAACCTAGGGCCTTTTCTCCGGGAGATCACCCGTTACAGCGCCCTGTCGGGCCTGAACATTAATTGGTCCAAGTCCAAGGTTTTTCCTTTGACCAAGGCCCACTGCGAACGGAACTCAGAGTTCCCTTTAAAATGGTGCGAAGACTCTGTCAAATATTTAGGTATTCACATTCACAAAGACCAGACGCAAATTCTTCATCTTAATTAAGGCCCAGCAATGGAGAAACTGAGTGAAAAGATCGAACGATGGTTGAAGTTACCTCTTACTATGGCGGGAAGAATCGCTCTGATAAAAATGGTCGTTCTTCCACAGTTTCTGTACCTTTTTCAGAACATTCCTATACCCCTGTACAGGAGTTTCTTTGCCACGCTCCGCTCCCATTTAATACGACTTGTGTGGGGGGGGTGGGCAGCCCAGGGTCTGCTGGGATGCCCTGACATTGCCATACGAACTGGGCGGGTTTGGGATTCCGAATGTTTGTATTTATTACCAGGTCGCTCAATGCAGCTTTTCGAGACACTGGTTTCATTCGGACTCTCGGATCCCTCATTTACGACCAGAGGCCGACCTCTCCCATCCCACCCCCCTGGCGGCACTGTTGCTAATGGGCATGGCCTGGGACCCACAGGACCTGCAGACACTATCGACAACCAGCTAGGCCTGGAAACAGCTTACTCGGGCGACCGGGGCGCAACTCCTTTATTCCTCGGCACTTCCCTTGGCAGGGAATCTTTGGGTGCCCATCACACAGGAGGCTACGGTGCAGCGTACCTTAACTAAATTTGATTTGGCGACATTTGGGGACTTATTGCCCAGTGGACACGTATTTTCCCGAGTAGAGGATGCCCAATTCAGAGAAGCCACATTCATGGATCAGTTTATATTGTGCAGGTTGCAGAGGGCGCTCAGATTGCTGACCACCAATTACCCCTTAGAACCGCCCGACTTCCCCCATTGACGCTGCTTATTAAGGACAGTGGCGGGGAACATCTAATGTCTAGACTGTACAGAGCCGCCATTGTAATGCTCCTAGCTAGGGATGAGGGGATACAGTTGGCATGGGAACAAGACCTGGGGCAACCCCCTCACAGACAATCAGTGGCTCTCTTGTTGCGAACAAACACGCAAAGTATCTTTTAACCATAAACACAAAATATAACATTTTAAATTTTTACGGAGGGCGTACATTACTCCCGCTAAGGTGCACCGCATGGACCCTGCACCCCCACACACATGCCCTCGATGCAATGCCCCTAAGGCAGATTTTGCACATATGACATGGATGTGCGATAAAGTGGCCCAATTTTGGACTAGGGTGTTTAAGGAACTATACCGCATGACTGACATAACCATTCCTTGCTCACCTTTGCAAGCATTGCTAGGATACGTACAAGACCTCCCCAAATCCTTGCGGCGCTTCTGTGCACTAGCGCTCTTGTTGGCAAAGCGGGAAGTCGTGCTACACTGGGAGGGCAAATACCCACCGACGTTAAAAAGGATGGTTTAGCATGTCACACTGCAATATTAATAGCAATCTGTATGCTCAATTGCAGCCACCAGCATCCAGACCACTAGATATATGGCAACCGTTCCAATCATACTTCCTAGCACAAACATCCGTGAGCTCACAGACGGGAAAAACTCCACAGTTGGGAACAACATGTGAGGAAGGGTAGAGTTAATACAGCCACATGCATAATAACGGTTTATACTAAAATGTTTAGTGTACTCTAAATTGGAACAGGACAGAATATGTTGTATCACGTGGTAGCTACTATGTACTATATGGACCTTCACTGTACTATTTATTTTTTGTGAAAATGATAAATAAACATTTAAAAAAAAATAAAGTGGGCACCCTGTACCAGTCCAAACAACCCTTAGGGTGATTTAAGAGGTCAAAGATAACCGTACAAAGCTATCTAAATGGTAGCTGTGGAGAGCAGCCTTCAGGCTTAGTCTTGAAGGAATGTTAAGCAGCTTGTTTTACCAGAGTGCAACTTAAAGTATTGGTTAAATGAAAGGAGAACCACACAGTAGTTATAAAAATATGGATTTATTGATATAAAACACTCTAAGTACGACACAGTATCTTCTACACGAAGATAGTCACAAAGCACACAATATTGTAGCACAGAAACAATAGTAAATAGCACTAATGCACAGTGGGCTCCAGGGGGAGACCAAACCATGTGCTAAAATAGTGGTATAAGAACCACGACTCGAGTCAAGACAGTGTCTAGAGGATGTAGAATTGCTGGGACCCCAAGGAACCACCCAAGGTGAGTAAGTAGGGACCCCACGGAGGACAGGTGCAGTGTGGGAACACAACCGCGTGCTACGTACAATTCTATGGGTGAGTCACGGTTGAAGTTTTAAAGTTTAAGGACCCTTCCCAGTGGACTTCGAAGAAACCCCGTGGAACTTAGGAGGTTGGAGAGCCACCCCACATATGGATACCATACTACCATAGTTACCTAACCCAGGGAAGCTGGGTGCATAGGTCTGAAGTGGCGTCGGAAACCGCCCTCGAACTCAATGGAGGACTTCGAAGAAGAGCTGCTGCTGGAAGGAAGAAACGTGACCGCTGGAATCCAGAGGTGAATTCTTGTTGAAGAGTACCTGAAAGCAGAGGGGACAGACTCTGGGTCACTCAGGAGTGACCAGGGGCTCGGTAGACGAATGCCCACCGATGTCGGGTTCTTCAGGTGCGTTGAGGGGGTTCTTGACTCTGCAGCCACCGGGACCAGGAGAAGTCGAGGACAACCAGGAGCCGGATACGAGCGGTCCCACAAAGGATGTCAAGTACTGAGGGGTCGGTGTCCAGCTGGAGCACCAACAAGCCTTGGCAACGGCAACCCACGCAGAAGGTCGAAGAAGGTTACGGTTCGGACCAGTAAGGTCCAGGAGACTCATCAAACACAGGGGAGTCAGGGCAGGCCTGGAGCAACCAGGGGAGCCCAAGAAAAGCAAAATGGGCCCTCAAGGGGACCCACAGGCCGGAGGCACATGAGTCGAGCAGTTTCACAAAGCAACAGCCCACGGAGCACTCGATGCGAGGAGGCCAGAGTTCTTTGTAGGAAATGATACCAGAGGTTAGGGCTACTAGGAACCCAGTGCACTTGATCGGGAAACGCCAACAAGCATATGCACTTGCAAATGAACGCGGTGCACAGGGTTACAAGTATTGCAGCCCCCACAAGGGATTCTGACCTCAAACTTGGTGAGAGGGCAGCTCGGACCTCGAGGGACTTGAAAACCCACCTTCTTTGTTGCTGGAGCCTGCAGAGTCCGTAGGAGCTCAGGAGCAGCAGACCGGTCAATCAAGATGTGGTGCGTGCGGTTGCAGGGGAGTGACTCCTTCACTCCAAGGGAGATATCTTCAGTTGTCCTTGATGCTCCACAGGTCCTGCACGGAGCCTGTATGGTGCACGGGCACAGACAATGCTTCAGACTGGAAGGGAGACGAAGTCGGGCCCAAATGAAGTCCAGCAAAGTCCAGAGTGTCCATACGGTTGAAGTTCAGTGGTTTCTTGTTCAGAATCTTGTCCACGTCGAAATTAGGGTCCTACACCCAGGTAAGCCCTTTTGTACCCATGGGAGAGGCTTGGACAGATTCAGGGGACCCTCCCGGGGGAGGGTCTGGACAGTGGGGAGATTACTCCCATGTCCTTTGTCCAGTTTCGCGCCAGAGCAGGAGCCAATGGCTCCCAGGTCTGGTTTGAACTGGACTATGCACAGGGACACCAAATGTGCCCCTCATGCAGACTTTCGGTCGCTGGCAAGCGCACCCACCCAGGCCTAATACACTAAATCCTGTCTGGGAGGTGGTCACACCTCCCTATGACAGGATGCCTATTGTTCTGCCTTCCCCTGCTCGAGCTTGGCTCAGCAGCAGGAGGGCAGAAATGTGTCTCTGGTCGGCAGCAACCCTTTTGGGCTGCCCGGGACTAGAAGATTGGTACCGGGAACACCAGGGACCTAACAAAGCTCGTTTCTGAGGGGTGGAATCATACCTCCCACACTGGTTACCGGTGTGGGGGTATGATTCCACAATGTTTGACACCAAACACGATAGGGTTACTTTCAGCCGTTTTAGAGTTGGTCATCACGCGGTCGCATAATGCCACTCTATATGTCGTAAATGGCTGCAGCACTAACAACCCGGGAGAATGGACTCCGTAGACTGCATGGGTGTCCTGCTCATGCAGTGGCACCCTCTCACTTAGAACCAAGCAGCCTGCCTTCAGGATTTTTAATATATTGAGCAGTGGTTCTGGTGGGTAGTACAATTGCTGTGTACTGAGTAATTGATACATTACAGTTACTCAATTTCCGTCACTTTCAACAAATGAATTTTAAAAGAACAAATATATGAAAAGAACACACCACAAAGCAGAAAACCATGAGTTGAGAAAACAAAGTTTTACTCTTTTCTTATTCAAAAAGAATATATATATGGCTGTCACAGGCACAATTTCAATCGGCGAAATAGAGAAGGTGACTCTTGTGATTATAAAGTGCAATGAAGTGACAATGTGAAATCAATAGTGAGCTATATACATAATATATACAAGTGACATAGATAAATTGTATTTGATAGTTCTGTCAAGTTTTTAATTTCGTTGCATGAATTCACATGACCCAAAGTGATTTATAGAATAGGGGTAAGGAGACTGCTAGGACATGAACACAAGTAGCGTCGACGTTTCGACCCAGGGGTATGCGCAATTTGGCATGCGTCACAGCGGGTCTTCTTCAGGACAGTTGAACAGATATGGACAGCCTATAAAATCAAATAGAGGAGTGAGGTGTGTTCTAGTGGTCAGCCAATATAAATAAATCATATATGGTCACAAATGGTAAAAACTTACCGAGTGATTGTCTAAGATTCAGACAATGATGTCTAATAATGCGTGGTAAAAATCCTCAAGTAAAGGGGAGATCTAAGATTGGATTATCGCAATCTGGTATAAGTCTAGGATTAACGGAGGTGCCAGGTATTAATTAGGCTAAACAAGGAGAGATTAAATCATGCGGTATCACCATTGGTAATGAGACTTACCAAGTGAATGAGTAATGTTTGAGTGTAGAAAAGCGTCTTTCATCAAGGGATGTAGTGGCCCTGTACAGATATCCACCATCTGGTAACAAATCTAGGGTTTAAATAGTGCTAGACGTTGATTAGGATGCGGTTCGGGAGTGGGTTCATGAAATGCACACAGTAAATGTTAAGAGCCTACCTTTGGTATGCAAAAAGGGGTTGACGCACCCAGGTAACGGAAGACATCCACCATCCGGTTGGAGTCTAAAATCAATGAAACAAAAACGGTATTGGGACAAGGATTGCTGCCTATAGTCATAGGTGAACCCGTTTAAAAAGCGTGTACCTTACCTTGAAGTAAGGTAACCAATCCTTTAAATTGGGAGCCACGCAATGTTTGTGATCTAAATGGAAACGAGATCATCATGTAAAAAAGTCTCAAGTCATGGTACGGAAAACTTTGTGAAAGGAAGAGCGCCGCAGCACACGTCGATCTCTTACCTCAAGGTATGCAATGAATGCCCGGGATGACGAAAACGCTTTGATGCAAGCGTGCGCGGTCACCAGGGCCGCTGTATATCAACCGGTACTGACGTGGCTGAGCATGAGTCGGCTGGCGGCATCTAGCATGCACGCAAAGGTGCAGCAGCACAATTAGCGCCCGGCTTGAAGGGAGAGGAAAGATTTTGACAAGCTGATGTCAAATGTCAGCTGTTAGGATCGCCAAAGTATACTCGCTGAGCCAAGGCGTCCTAATTGTGAAACCAAGCGCGAGAATATTTTGAAAAGGGGATTTCAAATGTGCTTGTGCTAAAGAGGGTCAGATCTAAAGCAGAAGCACATGATCCATCTAATAGCAACAAAAACACATGCATAAGATAAAAATTCACCGTTTGGGAATCTTTACGAGTAAGTTTTGCCATTAAGTCGCATGCACGGCAGAAGTAACATGGCATGAAGAGTCACAATTGAACACAGTATGTTGTAGATGATAAATTACAGTATACAAGAGTGTACACAGAGGGCATATGGTCCCAACAGAGTTATATGAAAAGTTACAAATGAACACAGTATGTTGTGGATGATAAATTACAGTATACAAGAGTGTACACGGAGGGCATATGGTCCCAACAGGGTTATATGAAATTACAAAAGCACGATATATCCAATAAAAACAACATGTTGTTACTATGTAAGTGGCATACAATAATGAACGGAATGTAGTCAAGAAAATTACAGTACCCACTGGTTGTAGGCTGAGCAGAATAGCGTTACGCAATGCAGAAATGATGCCAGCATAAATGGTGGTCATATATCAATTCCAACCTGTATACAACATCAGTAGCAAGTGGAATCTTGTTATAGAGTAGTTGACATTCAGTTATACTTATCGTCATATATCAATTCCAACCTGTAAACAACATCAGTAGCAAGTGGAATCATGTTATAGAGTAGTTGACATTCAGTTATACTTATGAGGCCATAGAGGCTAGATCAGAGAGAGACACGTGTTTATCACGACCCGGATCATAGCATGGAACAGCATAGGTGATCTGGAGTCTGACATAGGTTGTACCTGGAGTTGCTAAGAACTATGAAATGAAGGTAATGTTCAAGTCAAGTCAAGACGGACCATTTGTCTATAGGTCTCCTCTTGTTCATTGAGGCCCTGGTTGACAGTGTCCAGAATATGAATCCACCTGCATTCTTTGAAATTTAGAGCAGAGGCAACATTGCCACCTCTAGGGTGTTGGTAGATTTTTTCAAGGACCCGCCACTGTAGATTTTCTGCAGAATGGCCTGTGTTTGAAGAGTGCTCCACTAGGGGTGCTCCCTGTACTTTGCAGCGGATTCTGCTACAATGCTGCAGGATTCTAGTCTTAACTTTTTGGGTTGTTTGGCCTACATACAATTTGTCACAAGGGCATCTTATGGCATAGACAACATTTGAACTGTTGCAGTTTGTGTGTTGTGGCAGGGAGTATGTATGACCCTGGTGTGTAATGATGCCCTCGTAGTGATCCATGAATAAATTAGCCAAGCTAGGAGCAAACCCGGCTCCCATAGCCACTCCCTTGCATTGGTAGTAGTAGTCTCCTTGGAAGACAAAATAGTTCTTGGTCATGGCTATCCTTAGGAGTTCTAGCAAGAAGTCGGTAGGGATCCAGGGATCCAGCAAGGGATCGGTCATTTCTCCAGGACTTTACGTATTACTTCCATTGCCTGATCTTGCGGAATACTTGTGTAAAGTGACGTGACATCCAATGTCACCAGGAACTGTGTTTTGGGATCGAATGGTTGATTCTCTACCATCTGGATGGTGTGCATGGTGTCTTGGATAAATGAGCTTGTTTCAAAGACCCATGGTTGTAGGAAGCTATCGATAAATTGATTCAATGGCTCCAATATCGAGCCACATCCTGAGATGATGGGTCTCCCAGGTGGGTGCTCCAAGCTTTTATGAATCTTGGGGTGGGAGGTGTATATTGTGGGTATCCTTGGGTTGCTTTTATTAAGGAAGTTGTACTCTGGTTCAGTAAGGAAGCCCTCTTCTAGTCCTTTGCTGGACAGTTCCCGGATGAGTTTGGATACATCTTGTGTTGGGTCTTTGTTAATTCTTTGGTAACTCTCCTGGCAATTCAGCTGATGGTTGATTTCCGCAACATAGTCATTGGTATTCTGGACCACCGCAGCTCCACCCTTATCCACTTCCTTGATAACAATTGACTGATTATTGCTCAATGAGTGCAGTGCCAGTTTTTCTTCTTTGGTGATATTGTATTTTATGTATTTTTTGTTGTCAAGCAGATCCTCTACTTCCGTGAGTACAATTTCTTCAAATGCCAGGATCTTCTCACTCATAAGTTGAGCTGCATGCGTGAATGTGGAGGCTGGCTTGAAGTTCGTAGCTGCAGCACGTTGGGTGTATTGATAATTTTTCCTGAAGAAATATTTCAACCGGATTTTACGGAAGAATTGTTGTAATTCCAATTTAATGTTGAACGAATTTGGTGAGACGAGTAGGACCGTTGGTATAAAGGACAGACCTTGGCCAAAATGTCATTCTCAAGTTAGAAATGTTAATACAGGTCACATAAAAAGGTCACATATACCTACCTGACAGACGACTACTACCAGCAGGATAGTCAGGGGTTCTATACCAACAGAAGCAGGCAAGGACCCAGGAGATTCGCAACCTTCTCCAACTCATCATTTGGAAGTGGCTCTGATAGTGACTCTGAGAGACCAACCACCAGCACCAATAGTCGGCCATATCAACAGGGACCGAGATTCCAGGATACTCACAGTGCTTCTCCTTTTTTAGGGGAGGCATCATGGATGGACAACAGAAACAGGGATACGAACTGGGACAGACCAAGAAGATGGAACTGTGTAAGGAACACACAACGAGGGAACACGAGAGTCAGATTCCATCAACAGGAGAACCACGGGGAGATTCAGACCAGACGCCAGACTTACAGATGGTAACTCCCACAGAATCGGACATGGAGCCGTTGGCAATACAGCCGAGAGCTCCTGATCAGATGCTAGGCTTACAGATGGTTACCTCCACAGTATCAGACACAGAGTCATTGGCAATACAGCCGAGAGTTCCCACAGATCCCACCATTAACATTTCTAACTATTGCCTTTCCACATTTGAGAATGACATTTTGGCCAAAGGTCTGTCCTTTACACCAACGGTCCCACCAAATTCTTTCAACATTAAATTGGAATTACAACAATTCTTCCGTAAAATCCGTTTGAAATATTTCTTCAGGAAAAATGATCAATACACCCAACGTGCTGCAGCTACGAATTTCAGGCCAGCCTCCACATTCACGCCTGCAGCTCAACTTATGAGTGAGAAGATCCTGGCATTTGAAAAACTTTTACTCACGGAAGTAATGGATCTGCTTGACAACCGAAAATACATAAAATACAGTATCACCAAAGAAGAGAAACTGGCAAGATGTATCCAAACTCATCCCGGAACTGACCAGCAAAGGACTAGAATAGGGCTTCCTTACTGAACCTGAGTACAGCTTCCTTAATAAAAGCAACCCAAGGATACTCACAATATACACCCTCCCCAAGATTCATAAAAGCTTGGAGCACCCACCTAGGAGACCCATCATCTCAGGATGTGGCTCGATATTGGAGCCATTGAATCAATTTATCGATAGCTTCCTACAATCATTGGTCTTTGAAACACGCTCATTTATCCGAGACGCTATGCACACCATCCAAATGGTAGAGAATCAACCATTCGATTCCAAAACACAGTTCCTGGTGACATTGGATGTCACGTCACTTTACACAAGTATTCCGCAAGATCAGGTAATGGAAGTAATACGTAAAGTCCTGGAGAAACGACTGATCCCTTGCTGGATTCCTACAGACTACTTGCTACAACTCCTAAGGATAGCCATGACCAAGAACTATTTTGTCTTCCAAGGAGACTACTACTACCAATGCAAGGGAGTGGCTATGGGAGCCGGGTTTACTCCTAGCTTGGCTAATTTATTCATGGATCACTACGAGGGCATCAATATATACAACGTTAACAACCCTTTTATTGAGAACATCACCGTTTGGAAGCGGTATATTGATGATGTCCTGATGATTTGGACTGGAACAGAAGAAAACCTGATCGACTTCAAGACCTGGATGGATGGAAGGTCACCAGAATTCAAATTAACTATGACATACAGAAATGAAAGGATCTGCTTCCTAGACCTCATGCTACAAGTAGAAGATGCTATGATCTGTATGACCCTCTTTAAAAAACCAACTGAATGAAACACTCTCTTACGATACAACTCACATCATCCAAGAAACCTGAGGGATAATCTACCCTTTGGTCAATTTTTAAGACTAAGACGCAACTGTTCACGCAGGTTGGATTTTTTTAAGGAAACGGATGTCCTTATACAGAGACTCAAAGAAAGAGGTTATCCCAAAGGCTTACTGAAACGGGCCAGAAAGAGAGCGGGGTATTGCCCTCTCGAGACCCTCCTTGAGGTGCGACCTAAAGAGGACAAAACAAACAAACTTGTCTGTGTCACCCCATTCAATACTAGGAGCCACGAGATCAAAAAAGTGATAAAAAAGTTTTGGAATCTAGTTGACACTGAAATCGACATGAAAGACTAACCGATGTTTGCATTCAAGAGAGCCAGAAACGTGAGGGACCACGTGGTTGGCTCCTACCTGAGAGCACCAAATACACCTGACATCAGGCAACAATTGAACCTACCACCACTGGTTGGCCACTTTAAATGCAGCAATTGCAAAGCATGCAAACTCACTGTGGTTGACTGTTCATTTACACACCAGGGTCATACATACTCCCTGCCACAACACACGAACTGCAACAGTTCCAAATTTGTCCATGTCATAAGATGTCCTTGTGACAAATTATATGTAGGCCAAACAACCCAAAAAGTTAAGACTAGAATCCTGCAGCATTGTAGCAGAATCCGCTGCAAAGTACAGGGAGCACCCCTAGTGGAGCACTCTTCAAACACAGGCCATTCTGCAGAAAATCTACAGTGGCGGGTCCTTGAAAAAATCTACCAACACCCTAGAGGTGGCAATGTTGCCTCTGCTCTAAATTTCAAAGAATGCAGGTGGATTCATATTCTGGACACTGTCAACCAGGGCCTCAATGAACAAGAGGAGACTTATAGACAAATGGTCCTTCTTGACTTGACTTGAACTACATTACCTTCATTTCATAGTTCTTAGCAACTCCAGGTACAACCTATGTTGGACTACAGATCACCTATGCTGTTCCATGCTATGATCCGGTTTGTGATAAACATGTGTCTCTCTCTGATCTAGCCTCTATGGCCTCATAAGTATAACTGAATGTCAACTACTCTATAACATGATTCCACTTGTTACTGATGTTGTATACAGGTTTGAATTGATATATGACCATAAGTATAACTGAATGTCAACTACTCTATAACATGATTCCACTTGCTACTGATGTTGTATACAGGTTGGAATTGATATATGACCACCATTTATGCTGGCATCATTTCTGCATTGCGTAACGCTATTCTGCTCAGCCTACAACCAGTGGGTACTGTAATTTTCTTGACTATGTTCCATTTATTATTGTATGCCACTTACATAGTAACAGCATGTTGTTTTTATTGGATACATCGTGCTTTTGTAATTTCATATAACTCTGTTGGGACCATATGCCCTCCGTGTACACTCTTGTATACTGTAATTTATCATCCACAACATACTGTGTTCATTTGTAACTTTTCATGTAACTCTGTTGGGACCATATGCCCTCTGTGTACACTCTTGTATACTGTAATTTATCATCTACAACATACTGTGTTCAATTGTGACTCTTCATACCATGTTACTTCTTCCGTGCATGCGACTTAATGGCAAAAACTTACTTGTAGAGATTCCCAAACAGTGAATTTTTATCTTATACATGTGTTTTTGTTGCTATTAGACAGATCATGTGCTTCCGCTTTAGATCTGACCTTCTTTAGCACAAGCGCATTTGAAATACCCTTTTCAAAATATTCTCGCGCTTGGTTTCACAATTAGGACGCCTTGGCTCATCGAGTATACCTCGGCGATCCTAACAGCTGACATTTGACGTCAGCTTGTCAAAATCTTTCCTCTCCCGTCAAGCTGGGCGCTAATTGAGCTGCTGCACCTTTGCGTGCACGCTAGTCGCCGCCAGCCGACTCATGCTCGCCCACGTCAGTCCCGGTTGATATATAGCGGCCCTGGTGACCGCGCACGCTTGCATCCAAGCGTTTTCGTCATCCCGGACATTCATTGCATACCTTGAGGTAAGAGATCGACGTGCGCTGCGGCGCTCTTCCTTTCACAAAGTTTTCCATACCATGACTTGAGACTTTTCTACATGATGATCTCGTTTTCATTTAGATCATAAACCTTGCGTGGCTCTCAATTTAAAAGATTGGTTACCTTAATTCAAGGTAAGATACATGCTTTTAAACGGGTTCACCCATGACTACAGGCAGAGATCCTTGCCCCAATACCGTCTTTTTTTAATTGATGTTAGACTCCAACCGGATGGTGTTTGTCTTCCCTTACCTGTGTGCGTCAACCCCTTTTCGCATACCAAAGGTAGGCTCTTAACATTTACTGTGTGCATTTCACGAACCAACTCCCGAACCGCATCCTAATCAACGTCTGGCACTATTTAAACCCTAGATTTGTTACCGGATGGTGGATACCTGTACAGGGTCACTACATCCCTTGATGAAAGACCCTTTTCTACACTCAAACATTACTCATTCACTTGGTAAGTCTCATTACCAATGGTGTTACAGCATGATTTATTCTCTCCTTGTTTAGCCTAATTAGTATACCTTGCACCTCCTTTAATCCTAGACTTATACCGGATTGCGAAAATCCAATCTTGGATCTCCCCATTACTTGAGGATTTTTACCACGCATTATTAGATATCATTGTCTGAATCTTAGACAATCACTTGGTAAGTTTTTACCATTTGTGACCACATATGATTTATATATAGTGGCTGACCACTAGAACACACCTCACTCCTCTATTTGATTTTATAGGCTGTCCAAATCTGTTCAACTGCCCTGAAGAAGACCCGCAGTGACACATGCCAAATTGCGCATACCCTTGGGTCGAAACATCGACGCTACTTGTGTTCCTGTCCTAGCAGTCTCCTTGCCCCTATTCTATAAATCACTTTGGGTCATGTGAATTCATGCAACGAAATTAAAAACTTGACAGAACTATCAAATACAATTTATCTATGTCACTTGTATATATTATGTATATAGCTCACTATTGATTTCACTTTGTCACTTCATTGCACTTTATAATCACAAGAGTCACCGTCTCTATTTCGGTGATTGAAATTGTGCCTTTGACAGCCATATATATATTCTTTTTCAATAAGAAAAGAGTAAAACTTTGTTTTCTTAACTCATGGTTTTCTGTTTTGTGGTGTGTTCCTTTCATATATTTGTTCTTTCAAAATTCATTTGTTGAAAGTGACGGAAATTGAGTAACTGTAATGTATTAATGACTCAGTACACAGCAATTGTACTACCCAACAGAACCACTGTTCAATATATTATCAATACCCAGGTTCTGAGGGACACAGGGTTACCCCGTTATCCTTAATGGTTCAGGATTGTTAAGGCCTGCTATAGGGGTGACTTATAGGTTTTAAGTGTAGTGACCCTTAGATATAGTATACCTATATCTTAAGTAGGTGGTGTATGGCCCCACTTACACAGGCTTCAATGGCAGGACTGTAGGTTCCATTTTGCATGGCTTCTCATGGGTGGCATAATACAGGCTTCAGATCATGGGAGGCCTCTGGGGTACCTATGCCCTGGGTACATGGGTACCATATACTAGGGACTTATAAGGGTACTCCAGTATCCAATCTGGAGTGTACCAAAGTACATGACATAACATTTTAGGGAGAAAGCAGATAGACTGGAGTCCTGATTAGCAGGATCCCAGTCAGACTAGTCAAAAACCAGCCAAACACCAGGCAAAGAGTGGGGGTAATCATGCAGTCAGATCCTACCTTCCTACATAACACCCCCCCCCCCCCAAACGAAAGGAGATAAAGGCTAACCTTGCCCAGTTGAGACTTTATTTCCTAAGTGGCCATATAAGGAAGGTCCTGCACAAGCATTGATACCCCCTGTCTTATGGACCACGAAGGAGTCCCTACCCTGAAGGGTCTTGGATTCTCTCCAAAATGTGGGATGACTACCTGTAGTGTAGGGAAGTGAGGCCCTGATAAGGTTGGTCTCAGCTTCCTCAGAACACTGGTCACCATGGAGGCCTTTCTTTCCATGACTGAGTTATATCTGGCCCTAGGGGTCAACCTCTGGCTGCCTACAGCTGGGGGTTGAGTCCCTCTGGTTGGAACAATGGAGGGCCAGGGAAGGTTTGGGACAGCCTGGTCCCAGGTTTTCCTTTGCCCAACAGAGTCCATCTGGGGGATGTCACTACCTAAGGGTAAGAGGGATCCCTCAAAGTGTTGAGGAATATCCACCTGGCTAGTGTTACTAGACTGGGTGTCCCTAATCTGATGATGAGGGGGTTCCTCTGGACAGTGGGCTCTAAGGTTCCACTGACATCCCTGACCTCTGTAGCCCTAGGCTGACTGAGGCTGGGTAGAGAGGGGCAGGATACCTGCTCCAGACTGGGCACCTCATTGGAAGGGTCCCCTGCCCTCAGTGGTTCTGCCAGGACAGGCCTGACCACCTCTGGGGCAGTTTCTTCACAAGGGGTAGGATCAGTTCCCTGAGGAAGCTGACCCTTACCTATAGTCTGGGGGGAAAATACTTTTCTTCATTCCCTGTGCTCTCTGGAGGAGCAGAGTGGGCCATTTTTTCAGGCTCCACTGCTCCAAAAGTTTCCTGGGGTTGGACTGGGGCCCTAAGGGACCCACCAATTCTCTCAGGGAGGCCAAACATTTCTAAATGAGCCTTCAGTTCTACTTCAGTCCAGGCTGAAGTTTCTAAATCATTGCCCAAGAGACAATCTACAGGCAAGTTTGGGGTCACTGCATCTCTTTTTGGACCAGTGACCCCTCCCCAGCTGAGATTGACTATTGCCATGGGATGATCTGTCCTAACACCATCAGTGTTGGTCACCTGGTACTTCTACTCAGGTAAAAGCTGAAGTGGGGGCACTAGGTTTCCTGTCACCATGGTGACACTAGCCCCTGTGTCCCTGTAGGCTACAGCTTTCTGACCATTGATCAGAGGCTCCTGTCTGTACTTGCCCAAGGAATTGGGACTGACAGTAAAAGTGACAAATCCCATGCCACCATCACAGACTAAGGTGGCCTGTGTGGGGGATTTGGCTAAGCCAGCATCCACTTCTGTTCTCCATGAGAATCCAACTACATTTTTGTGTGCACTACTGCCACCTAGGGGATTACTACTTGTAGTACCAGGGGGTGTGGTAGTAGTGGTAGAAGGAACATTTTCCTTATTGCTGACCTTTGGACAAATGGCATCATTTTTCCTGTGGCCTGGCTTTATACAGACAAAGCAATAAGGCTTCTTTTCAGGGGAGGAAGGAGTTTGGGACCCACCCCCAGAGGAGGACTTTTGAGGACCTTCAGAGGACTTATCTGTAGATTTATCCCCACCTTTCTCTTGGGCTTTGGAAGAATCTTTCTTCTGGTCACCACTGATTCTTTTGTTTAATTCTGGTTCTGACCCATTTATCTGTCTTCTTGCCCAACTCTTGGGGAGAAGTCAGATCTGAGTCCACCAGATACTGGTGCAAAAGCTGGTTTTGACAATTATTAAGGATCTGCCCCCATCATAATCAAATTGTACAATCCTAAATAGTCATGCACTTTGCTGCCATGTAACCAACCTTCCAGTGCCTTTGTAGCACAATCTACAAAGTCTACCCAATCCTGATTCTGTGCTTTCTGGGTGTCTCTGAACTTGATCCTATACTGTTCAGTGGTTAAGCCAAACCCATCAATGAGAGCACTCTTGAAGATTGAGTAGTTGTCAGCATCTTCTTCTCTAACAGTGAGGAGCTTATCTCTACCTTTGTCAGCAAAGGAGAGCCACAAGATAGCTGCCCACTGCTCCTGAAGGACCCTTTGAACTTTACAGGCCCTCTCCAAATCAGTTATCCATTTATGGATGTCATCCCCAACATGGTAGGGAGGGACAATCTTGCTCAGGTTCCTATTATCAAAGGAATGTTCCTTAATTCTAAGGATTCTAAGGATTGCTGCCACCATGGGACTCTAGTCCCAACTTTTTTCTAGGGACTCTATCCAGGGCCAATTGTTGTTGCCTGAGCCTAAGCTTAGCTTTCTCAAGTTCAAGAAATTGGCACTCCCTGTCATAAGAGTGGTCCCTCTTGCTAGATACAGAGGTCCCTACAGACTGTCCTGAGTGATTAGACTCTGCAGAGGGTGATCTAGATCTCCTAGGTAAACTCTGCACTCTTCCTGGAGGGGTGAAGGGGGGGCCATCCTGGCCTTCTCCACTGCCCTCTGGAAGATCAGAGTTATCCAGGTGGGACCCATCTTGGTCCACCTGGTCAGGGTTAGCTTCCAGGTCATAAAAGATGTCACCTCCTGACCTGTCCTCATTCCCTGTCCCACCCACTCTGTCCTGCTCATCTGACCCAGGAGTCTTCCTTAGGTTTTCTATCAGTAACATCTCTATTAGACGTTGAGTGTTGGCACTTCTCCCTGTCTTTAGCTTTGTAGAGGCACATAGGGCTTTCAATTCTTGGAATTAAAGCTCTCTGTATCTAGATGGCAGAGAGCCACTGGCATCTCCTTTAGTAGACATACTAAGTGTGGTGAGTTGTTGCACCTACCTAACCTAGTGGACACTAAACTCTCTGAGGTTGGAGAAAGGGTGTGCTAGACCCTTGACTTACCCAACCCTAAGTTCAGTAGAACTTACTTATTATAAGCTAGTATTATATGTACCTAGTACTTAGTGGTTTTCAGTTAATCAATACAAAGATTTATCTGGTAAAACAATGCAGGCTTGAATCCCAACCGCTGCACACCAATGTGAGAAGTTGGCCTGGTATATGCTGTCCACTAATTAAAGTGGGCACCCTGTACCAGTCCAAACAACCCTTATGGTGATTTAAGAGGTCAAAGATAACCCTAGAAAGCTATCCAAGTGGTAGCTGTGGAGAGCAGCCTTCAGGCTTAGTCTTGAAGGAATGTTAAGCAGCTTGTTTTACCAGAGCGCAACCTTATAGTATTGGTTAAATGAAAGGAGAACACACAGTAGTTATGAAAATATGTATTTATTAATATAACACACTCTAAGTACGACACAGTACCTTCTAAATGAAGATAGTCAAAAAGCACACAATACTGTAGCACAGAAACAATAGTAAATAGCACTAATACACAATGGGCTTCAGGGGGAGACCAAACCATATACTAAAATAGTGGTGTAAGAACCACGACTCGAGTCGAGACAGTGTCTAGAGGATGTAGAATCGCTGGGACCCCAAGGAACCACCCAAGGTGAGTAAGTAGGGACCCCACGGAGGACGGGTACAGTGTGGGAATACGACCGCGTGCTATGTACAATTCTATGGGAGAGTCTCGGTTGAAGTTTTAAAGTTTAAGGACCCTTCCCAGTGGACTTCGAAGAAACCCCGTGGAACTTAGGAGGTTGGAGAGCCACCCCACCCATGGATACCGTAGTACCAGAGTTACCTATCCCAGGGAAGCCGGGTGCATAGGTCTGCAGTGGCGTTAGAAACCGTCGTCGAACTCAATGGAGGACTTCGAAGAAGAGCCGCTGCTGGAAGGAAGAAAAGTGTCCGCTGGAATCCAGAGGTGAATTCCTGTTGAAGAGTACCTGAAAGCAGAGGGGACAGAGTCTGGGTACCTCAGGAGTGACCAGGGGCTCGGTAGACGAATGCCCACCGATGTCGGGTGCTTCAGGTGCGTTGAGGGGGTTCTTGACTTTGCAGCCACTGGGACCAGGAGATGTCAAGGACAACCAGGAGCCGGATACGAGTTGTCCCACAAAGGATGTCGAGTACTGAGGGGTCTGTCCGGCTGGAGCACCAACAAGCCTTGGCAATGGCAACCCACACAGAAGGACAAAGAAGGTTACGGTTCAGACCAGCAAGATCCAGGAGACTCACCTAACACAGGGGAGTCAGGGCAGGCCCGGAGCAACCAGGGGAGCCTAAGAAAAGCAAAGTTGACCCTCAAGGGGACTCACAGGCCGGAGGCACAGGAGTCGCGAGGGGACCTCAAGCAGTTTCACAATGCAATAGCCCACGGAGCACTCGTGCGAGGAGGCCAGAGTTCTTTGTAGGAAATGATGCCAGAGGTTAGGGCTACTTGGAGCCCAGTGCACTTGTTCGGGAAACGCCAACAAGCATATGCACTTGCAAATGAACGCAGTGCACAGGGGTACGGGTATTGCAGCCCCCACGAAGGATTCTGACCTCAAACTTGGTGAGAGGGCAGCTCGGACCTGGACGGACTTGGAAACCCACCTCTTGTGTTGCTGGAGCCTTCAAAGTCCGTAGGAGCTCAGGAGCAGCAGACTGGTCAATTGAGATGTGGTGCCTGCGGTTGCAGGGGAGTGACTCCTTCACTCCAAGGGAGATATCATCAGTTGTCCTTGATGCTCCACAGGTCCCGCATGGAGCCTGTATGGTGCACGGGCACAGACGATGCTTCAGACTGAGAGGGAGACGAAGTCAGGCCCAAAAGAAGTCCAGGGAAGTCCAAAGTGTCCAGACGGTCGAAGTTCAGTGGTTTCTTGTTCAGAATCTTGTCCACGTCGAATCTAGGGTCCTACAGCCAGGTAAGCCCTTTTGTACCCACGGGAGAGGGTTGGACAGATTCAGGGGACCCTCCCAGGGGAGGGTCTGGACAGTGGGGAGGTTACTCCCATGTCCTTTGTCCCGTTTCGCGCCAGAGCAGGAGCCAACGGCTTCCAGGACTGGTTTGAACTGGACTATGCACAGGGACACCAAATGTGCCCCTCATGCAGACTTTCGGTCGCTGGCAAGTGCACCCACCCAGGCCTAATACACAAAATCCTGTCTAGGAGGTGGTCACACCTCCCTATGACAGGATGCCTATTGTTCTGCCTTCCCCTGCTCGAGCTTGGCTCAGCAGCAGGAGGGCAGAAATGTGTCTCTGGTCGGCAGCAACCCTTTTGGGCTGCCCGGGACTAGAAGGTATGTACCGGGAACACCAGGGACCTCACAAAGCTCGTTTCTGAGGGGCGAAATCATACCTCCCACACCGGTTTCCGGTGTGGGGGTATGATTCCACAATGTTTGATACCAAACACGATAGGGTTACTTTCAGCCATTTTAGAGTTGGTCATCACGCGGTCGCATAATACCACTCTATATGTCGTAAATGGCTGCAGTACTAACAAGCCGGGAGAATGGACTCCGTAGGCTGCAGGGGTGTCCTGCTCATGCAGTGGCACCCTCTCACTTAGAACCAAGCACCCTGCCTTCAGGATTGTTAAGGCCTGCTATAGGGGTGACTTATAGGTTTTAAGTGTAGTGACCCTTAGATATAGTATACCTATATCTTAAGTAATTGGTGTATGCACCAACTTACACAGGCTGCAATGGCAGGCCTGTAGGTTCCATTTTGCATGGCTTCTCATGGGTGGCATAATACATGCTTCAGCCCATGGGAGGCCTCTGGCGTACCTATGCCCTGGGTACATGGGTACCATATACTAGGGACAGACAAGGGTACCCCAGTATCCAATTTGGAGTGTGCCTAAGTACATAACATAACAGTTTTAGGGAGAAAGCAGATAGACTGGGGTCCTTATTAGCAGGATCCCAGTCAGACTAGTCAAAAACCAGCACAGCACCAGGCAAAAAGTGGGGGTAACTATGCAGAAAGATCCTACCTTCCTACATATGGGAGCTTGTGCGGCAGGCTGAAACTGCCCGCAGCACAAGCTCCCATCGAAAAATGAAAGTCTTTAAACATCCCTGCACCATGTGGCAGGCGCCCCACAGTGCCTGCCACACGGTGCAGGGATGTTTAGGGTGGCACCCTAATTCGGAGGGCCAGGGAGGAAGGGGGCCCTGCTAGGGGCCCCCAAAGTCAGTTTCTGACAGCAAATCCATGTTGGAAACTGACATCATAATCCCGACGGCGGAAATGCCGTCCTTAAGGAATTATGAGGGCTTTCCGAATGGCTGATGGGCTCCTTGAGCCCGTTGAAACCGCTTCGGATTCCCCAACCGATTTGAACTCCGGCCGTCGTCTTCATAATACGGTGGTCGGACTTTAAACCTACCATGTCAGTCAGAAAGGAGGCTTTCTGACCGACATAGTAATCAGGCCCACAGTTAGCTCCTTTGAGACAGATTCTCACAGTGACTGCTGAGGCAACTCACTTCGCTTTTTGTTAGAGGTACCTGTATGCTCCCCCATTGTCACTCGTCAACTGCAGGCCAAAGCTAGTTCAGCATGTTATCTTCTCATTAAGCGTCTTTCCTTTTTCATTATTTCTCTTTCTCTCTCTATTTTCTCTTTCTCCATCTGCACCACTTTCCTTTTGCTTCAGTTTCATTTGCCTTTGTCTCAAACACCTCTCAAACTATCCTTGTGTTTCTCTATCTTCCTCCTATATCTCAAGCACTCTCCTCTTTTCCTTCCTTCTTTTTCTGTTTTCCTGTTATCTTCAGCAGTTTTTTTCCATCACTTATACTACTTTTTTTTTTGTTCAGTTCTAAAGCACTCTATTTTACTGTTTCTCCTATTTTCCCTTTCCCCTTTAGCGTGTCTCATTCCGTCTCCTACTTCCCTTCTCGTTTCTGCCCCTCTCTCCTGTTCTTTTGCTCTCTCTTATATCCTTTCATCTCTTCCCTTTTACCTTTCTTTTACCCCTCATCTTTCTCTTTCTCTCTCCACTTCTTTCTCCTTCTGCTGTTTTCTCTTCTTTTCTGTCCCTCCCCATTTCCCCTCCTCTCCATTACCCCTATTCACCTATGTATATGTGTACTACCTTCTTTTCTTTCCTACCCTTCGTTGCTCCAACGAAATAAACACAAAAGCTGTGCCATCTATGCTTCTTTCAACAGATTATTGAAGCCCAAACAAAACACGACACCACATTAACAATAATAGCCAAAACCGAAGTAACAGACCTCCTCCAATCTACCGACATAAATAGGGACCTCCCTTTAGTTTCATTTTTTTTATTGAAGCAGAAGATGAAATTCAACTAACAATGTTACATAACTTATCAGTAAAATGTGAAGTAACTTTTTGCAATTGAAGCACTCAAACTAATTTAAACATTTGATCAATCTTCAATAATTGTTTATATTGTACACTTTTCTGCTGCAAATACATCCTGCAGCTTTGCTTCTACTCTATTTGTGAATGTATTTTTATATAATCCCATTAGTATTACTACAATATGACACTTTTACACGGGTACAAATCCACATCTTTCTCCAGAAACGATCACAAACACATTCAATTCAAGAAACAATACATCAGCCATCAAACTAACAATGCAAGCTAGGACTATTCGTTTTGTCAGTGCTTGTTAATTTTGGCATGGTTACAAAGGTTTTGATAGACAAAAAACTGCTAAAGTCAGTGCCTACTGTGTAAAGTAATAAGTGCAGGATTCCAACGTTTTTCCAAGGTGCCCACCTGCGACGCTGCTGAACGCTGAGGTAGTTGAACACAAGGGCTTCCTCTGCCTCATTCCGCCTCATGCCTCTTTCCTCCACCACCCTACACTTACTGTCTCTGTATCTCATTCTTCCAGGTTATTTTTCATCCCCGCTTTCATCATTTGTGAGTGTTTCCCTGTCTTTCTCTTCTTACCATGGCGGCCTTTCTCTACCTTGCTCTGGGTTAAAGTCTCATGCTGAATAAGCATTGGCAAGTCATGCTTTGGCTGCTAACTTTTGGCTTTGCCAATGTTTATTTCGTTTGTGAATGGTTTTTGAATGAAGGCACAAATTGTATAATAAAAACAAACATTGTCTAAAAGGCAAAATATATTGATATTGTAAGTAAAAGAACAGATTACACCGGTAGTCCTGTGCACTGAAGGGGACTACTTATTGTGCAGATGGGCACATTTTGCAAGAGCAGTATACCGACACCCACAGTCAGGTAAGCCATCGACTGAGCAGGTCTGACCATGCGTCCCAAGCTGTATGATATGGTGGGAGAAAGCAATATGTGATTGGCACTACAGCAGACCAATGGAAGAAGATGGCTTACTGAAAGCTCCGGCAAGTACAGGCCCGGGTTAGAGTATGGCGGGCAGCTTACCCCGTCATGAGCGTGCCAGATGTCCTGTTTGGTTTATTACAAGTGCCATAGGGTATAATGCACTTGTAATATCCACCAAGTTTGTGACAGAGTAACCATCCGCTAAACTCTAAATCAATGCCTATGGTTGGTATATATATTTTTATTGAAATCAAAAGAGCTTACTTAGCTCAAATAAGTTCAGGCCCTAGAAATGAGTGCTGGTACTCACGACCTGCAATCACCACTCCAAACAAGTATTTGCAATGCAATAGGTCTCGCATTAGGGAAACTTTTAGCTATTGGCGTTGCAAATGATAATGTTAGATTTGTTTTGGACAAAAAATATCCCAGCAGAAGGAATAAAGGAAAATCCACAAATCAAGGAAAGCATGCAGTACCAAAGGCTGTTACTAGGTGTCCCTTTGGAGTTGTAAAGGGACCTCTATTAGCTATATAAGGTACTGCACCCTTAATGCAATTATAAAGTGAAAGATTGTAACTGAGCATCTCATCAAGCCTGAATAGGCACCTATTTCTGCAGGCAATCTCAAGAACCTGCCCGCCAGGCATGATCCAGTTATCTCCTTATCCAATGTGTTTGGCACCTTCAACACCAATGTCGTTGCTATCTACCACATTCTTTATGAGATATAACGACATGCAAAACATCTCACAGGTTGAAGAATAGCAAATCCGTAGTCTGCACAATAATTACACATACACAAATAAACAATTAGTGCAGAAAGCCTCAGTATGCATGCACATACTGCCAAAGACATGGTGAATTATCAAGATTTGGGTGACCAGAGGAATCAATGTCACCTGGCCAACAGGTTTTCAGTGCGGATATTTAATTAAGCAAATTGGTGCATTGTGGCTAGGATATGATTGGTTTGACTCCAATAAACTAACTAAGGTAACATGCCTGAAAGAAATTACCGGTTAAAGGAAAATCCTTGACTGGAGAAATGGTGGCACACACAGTTATTATAACAACACACACAAGGCACTGACAGTGCCACACACAAGGTGGTGATAGTGACACGCATGTGGCACATATACTGAGTGCACACTGTTAACCAACACATCCAATGTAAAACTGTAACACCCAGGGCACATACATATAGGAGTCCAATACAAAGACATGCTGGTTGCATGCACAAGATGGAGACCGGGACACACAGAATGCACATGCTAATAGAAACACACCAGATGCACACACTGAAACATCCAAATTATACAAAATCCACACACTTTGTCGAAAATTATCAAAATTACTGTTGCTGACATATATGAGGACAACTGTCTGCAAACCAACTAAGGTAACATGCCTGAAAGAAATAACTGGTTAAAGGAAATTCCTGGACTGGAGAAATGGTGGCACACACAGCTATTATAACGACACACACAAGGCACTGACAGTGCCACACACAAGGTGGTGATAGTGACACGCATGTGGCACATATACTGAGTGCACACTGTTAACCAACACATCCAATGTAAAACTGTAACACCCAGGGCACATACATATAGGAGTCCAATACAAAGACATGCTGGTTGCATGCACAAGATGGAGACCGGGACACACAGAATGCACATGCTAATACAAACACACCAGATGCACACACTGAAACATCCCAATTATAAAAAATCCACACACTGTCGAAAATTACCAAAATTACTGTTGCTGACATATGAGGACAACTGTCTTCAAATGCAAGTTAAATGTAAATTAACGCAGTCACAGATTTTACGCAAAAAACAACGTGCACATGTGAAAATATTCTGCCATTTTCATGCGATATTGCAGATATTTTTAACTTGTGCCAAAAAAACTGACAAGCCTAGGTTTTTATAGAAAGCAACACATTGTCACAAAACCCAATTTAGCCATCCTTTTAAACTGCTGACCCAGTGTGAGCACAGTAAATGATACGATTTTCAAGAATTTTTCTTTAAAATCAAACAGATGTTGCCTATTATAATTAGAAAGTACCCTCCATTAAGTTATTGCAAAAGCAGTAATTGCATCTCCTAGATGGAGGTGAAGGGCGAGGTCAGAGGAAGTCACGGACAGCATAGAAGATTCAGGGAAAGAGCAGAGGCCCCGGCCCTTCACAACATAAACACCGTATGACAGTGCTTAATTTGTAAAATATTAAGTGCAGGTGCTCATATTTTTTAGGAGGCCACACCCACCTCCCCAGCTCCACCTACTTCCACCACTGGCTCCACCCACCTCCTTTAATGGCTCCACCCACATCATCCACAAGCCTCAACACATCAGAGCCACCTCCTCACTTCTTGAGTTCTTCAAGAAGCTGAAGACCTGGCTCTTCATAAAAGCACCTCTGGGACCTCACACCTACACACCTGACCAAGCAGCTGGATATCCTCTCGGGTGATTAGTGCACTATATAAGTCAATATAACATAACATAATATAACATATGGACAACAACTCTAAAGTGAACTCAAGTTAGAGAATGTGTGTACGTCTCAAAATGCAGCTTTTGGAAAGGTCATTTGAGGACCTGAGGCAAGTTTGCAAACTAAAGAAAATGTGCTTGTACCGTGCTGTTAAAAGAAAGGAAGTGTTGAAGGAAGGAAGGAATACATTAAAGAAGGCAGAAACAAATGAAGGCAGGAAGGGGAGAACTGGAGTGAGGAAATTGTTATGGATTAAAAAAGGAGAAACTAAGAAAAGGATGTGTAAGGAAGAAATGAAGGGATAGAGGGAGAGAGGGAGTGAACGATGTGTGATGGATGAATTGAAAGAAGAAAGGAGGAAGAAAATCAGAAGGAAGGGTTGAGGATATGAAATGAAGAAATTAAAGAAGGGATTAAGGAAGGAGCAGGAAAAAAGAAAGTAAGGAACGAATGAAGGAAGAAGGAAATAATGCACCAAGGGAGGAAGGATGGGGAAAGAATGAGGATGTAAGGAAGCAAGAATGGAAAGAAGAAAGGAGGCATGGCTGGAGGTGCTGAGGAAGAGAAAAAGGGAAGGAAAAAGATGGTATGAAGGAAAGAAAGGAGGTCAAGGGAATGGAAAAGAGTATGAAAGGTACTGGGTCAAAGAAGGACAGAGGGAATAATGACAGTTTAATATGGCAAAGACTTTGATAAACAAAATATTAAACTACATTTCTGTGGCCTTAACACACCATGTATGTTGTAAAGCACATATTCACCAGAGAGGGTCTTGACACCACATTAAAAATGTTATCTAACTCAATGGCACTAATCTTAGCGACCTCCGAAAGATGAAAGACTGGTTGGCCACACAGAGATTTAGATTTATGACCCTGAGCTCAAAGTAGAGTTACAAAGGCCTATCATGAGCACACATGGTAAGCACTCTAACACCTGTCTTTTAAACGTACTGCTCTCCAACCCTCCTTTATCCTGCGTTGCTCGTTGACCCCATATCCGACCTGTGCTGGTCTCCCACCCCTTAGAACCCTTCAATGGTCTCGCCCCTCCACTGTCTTAGGCCAGGGGCACTGTCCGCTATCTCCCTTTATACCCCGTGCTGCTCTCCCACCCCTCTGGACAATGCAGTATTCTCTCCCCTCCACCACCCTAGACCTGGCAGTGTTCTCTATCCCCTTTAGACCCTGTGCTAATCTTTGCAGCATGCTAGTGTCTGCCCTCTGAGCTCTCTTGGCACCCTGCAGCTCTCTGCCTCTCTCTACTCCTCGCTTCTTTCTGTGCTTCTCTGCCGCTCTCTGCTCCTGTTTACTTCTCTCTGCCCCTCTGCGCTGCTCTCTGCTCCTCTCTGTCACTCTCTGCTCCTCTCTGCCAATCTCTGCCCCTCACTTCTCCTCTCTGCCCTCTGTGCCACCCTCTCTGCTCCTCTCTACCGCTCTCTGCCCTCTCTGCTCCTCTCCTGTGCTGCATGTTTGAGCCTGAGCTGCTTCACCTTTCATCTACTTTGGACCCTGCACAGGTCCTTCCTCCTCACGCCCTGAACTGCTCTCGAGTTGACCCCACTCCAGACCCCAGTTCACACACTGAATGTGCCAGTGCTTCTGAAGCTAGCCAGTTTCTAGCACTACAACCTTTGTTAGATATTAGATCAGCGATACAGTGACACAGCTGACCAGGGCAGGAAAACAGAATTTAATAAAGTTGGATCAAGAGACGGCATTAGCTCCCAGGTTCGTAGATTTCAAAGCTGCGAATGTGCTAAAACAAACCAATCATAATACAAATATTCATAGGTGAGTCACACACTGGCACTACTTTTTCTTTTACGTAGCAATCGGTATTACAGTTGAGTGGCAGTGTAAATGATAGTTTATTTATTATTATCCAACTGCCAAAATCACATTTATCGATCCTAGAAGCATGAAAGGCTGTGCTAGCACAACGAGATTCAAACGTGCGAGTGCCCATTGCAGCAACTGGTTTGTATGAAGCAGGTCTTTGCTCTTCTGGTAAGATAGCTAGGGTGGCTAATGCCCTTGCCAATGCCCTTGCTGCAGATGAGCAGTGTGTAAGAAAATGCCACGCGCCATCATCCAAGTATCATAGTTTAGCAAGTTGATGTGCTTGCTGCTGTGATTCATGCATAGCTTTCATAACACAAGACATACAGTTTAATCTTTGAGGTGCTACGTCAAGCTTTCATTAATTTCAATGATACCACCAAAAGTGGAAACAATAGTGTGGCCTGAACATCTACTTCTCCAGATGCAGAAATGTGTTCTACTGACCCCGACTAGTAATTAACGTAAACAAAGACAGAAAGCCCATGTTAGAATTTGCAGAGACCTTTTTATATGAAGTTTTTCGTAAGAATCCTGTCCAGGCCCTTGCAGAATGTTAAAACATGAAGAGATGATCAGTACTTTTCTCTGATAAGGTTGGCAACGCAGAGTCAAGAAACATGCAATTAAAAAAATGAGGCCAGCAGGACGGAGTTGTCGCTACTTTGATTTACCTGATTTAAAAGCAGGAAGGCGAGCACAGGCTCTTGCAGCGCCTCTGAGTGCAGTGCCGATGGAAAGAGCGCCTGAAGGTCAGGCCATATGCTTTACAAGCACAGCACACAGCTCCTGTCAGTTTGGAGTGGAGACTGGTACACAGAGCTGTATGTGAAACTAAGTTGTAGCTTCAGTTCATCCACACACTAGGGAGGCCAGGCCACATCCACTCCTGGAAAGAAAAGCCCGGGCCTCCTGCCTCACGAAAAAGATACATTTCAGTTCCTGAAAAAGCAGGATCCAGCCCGGCAGCAGCGGATGCAAATTGTTTTTATGATCATTTTGCCGTGCACAATACAGGCTGAGAGGGGCTAGGTGACCTGCTCCCCTCCCCCCCCCCACTGTGGGGCCTTATGTTGCAATGCTCTCTTCTCTCCCTCCTCAGTGAGCTCGGCCCAAATATGCACAGTGCCTGACCCGGGCAGCAGAACTTCTCTTTCCCTCTCAATCTCACTGAAAGTAACCACCCATGTTCCGCTTCCCTTCCGAGGCAGAGACAATACTGAGGAATGCAAGAGATTGAAAATGGACCATGAAACATACAGTGTACCTAAGCAGTCATCAAGCACTGGCAGTCACAACGTGTCCGTAGATTCAATAGACCCGGCCCTGTGATATAAGTGCCGGTGCTGAGCACCGGAATGCACCAGCACAAATTAAGCACTGCCGTATGAACATACCTCGGAGGGGTGAGGGGGATGCACGGGGAGATTAAATGAAGGCAAGGGGCCTCAGAGCAGTGTTGTGGGAGGGGGAGGCACAGGAAGATAAAGCGAGGGACGTTGTTTCAGCTAATAAGTAACTGTAAAAAATAAAGTATTGATGGGAGATAAAGCAGCAACAAAGTGAAAGAAAACGTGTGCTGTTGCATGCTGCAGTAAACACAACATGAAAGTTGTAAAACACGCACTCTCCAAAAGTGCTTAGCTTTGATAAAGATGAGATGAAATGAAAGTTGTAAAACAGGCACTCTAAACAGGAGCAGTAAACAAAGAAACAAATTAAATGTAGTCACTGCAGTGCACATTAAGCTTAAATTAAACAAATGAGAAAAGGAGCAGTGGACTCGGAGGGGTGGTGTTGTGTGAGGTAGGAGGGGTGAGGATGATGCACAGAGAGATTAAGGGAAAGCAAGGGGCCTGCGAGCAGTGTTGTGGGAGGGGTGCGGGGAAGCACAGGAAGATAAAGCTAAAGCGACGGACTGGACCGTAGTTTCAGCTAAAAAGTAACTACAAGCTACGCCTAGCCCACTTGTCAATCAACACCTTCTCCCAACTATACACAACAGAGCTGCCTCTCATTTGGCCTACTGTAGTGAACTTTGTGACCCCATCAAGGGGTAGAACTAGAGTGCCATAGAAAAACTACACTAGATAAGACCACACTTCAGACGCTTCTCAACAGTTTATTTATTTGCCGAGGGCATTTTCTCTCACCGCCGCGGGTCCAAATTCTAAATAGAGTGTAATCAGAAGGGGGATCAATAGACTATAGGCCACTTACCTGGTGATTAATTCTCCTTTGATGGCAGCTTCTGTGCCGCTCCGCAAACTCCTCGATCCACCAGGAGTATATGGCGTCTCCAATCAAAAGAGGGGAGAGAAAGTGGATTACACCGGTCTCCGTGGCAACAAGTGGCTGGCGAGTGGCAGCTGAATGTGGTCTGCCTGCTCTCGGCCGGAGCGCAGTCCCAACTACTGTTTAAGGTTTGGAACCTCCCGTGCTGATCAGTGAAGCGCTGTGGTGATCGGCTGCGGAGTACTGGAGCCT
Source organism: Calotriton arnoldi (assembly GCA_963921515.1). Taxonomy (NCBI): domain Eukaryota; kingdom Metazoa; phylum Chordata; class Amphibia; order Caudata; family Salamandridae; genus Calotriton; species Calotriton arnoldi. Next base: position 185,797 of record CAWUFW010013817.1, on the reverse strand, counting down.
GGCGCCCTGGTCGCCTTGCCTTGGGCCGGGGGTCGAGTGGCGTTTCGTCTGCCTCTCGGCCTGGGGGCGGAGGCTGGGGACCCGCGGGTGCCTGGTGCTGAAGATCGGCCGTGGCCCTTGAATCGTTGGGCAAGGTGGCTGGCCGGGATCGCTGGTGGCTCTACGGCCCACCGCTGACTGTGCCTTGCGCTTGGCCCTGGCTTGGGGTGACGCCATTGTGCGGCCTGTTGTGGTGCGGGCCTGGTTGTGGCCCATGAGGAGGGCGGCTGGGGCGACCGGGTGAGCGGCTGCGCCCCCCGCAGCCTCCTAGAAAGAATCCTGCGGCGAGGATGGCCGAGTGACCTGTGTGGGATCCCTGGAGGGGGCGGCGGCGGAGTCCCGTGGAGCGGATCTCAGCGGGAGTGGCCACAGCGAAAGGTAGGAGCCGTCTGCGTGTGCTGCTGCAGCGGCCCTGCGGCTCCCTGGGGAATATCTGAGGCTGGGGGGCCCTCCCGCATTGTTGGACATACAGGGTCTGGCCTGGCCAAATTCTTGGGACCTGTCAGTAAAGGGGATCCTGAACTCCTGCACATCTCCTTGGCGGCAGCATGGACCTGGCCTGTGTGGCCAATTAACTGCAACACTTCGTTCACCTCCATCCCCACTGAGACTCGCGGGAGCAAAAAAAAAAAATAATAAACCGAGCGCGGCGTCCCTGAAGCGGGCGCCGCGCTCAGTCTGAAAGTTTAAAAAAAACCAAGCCCCGGCGAGGCCACTAGGACCGCACACCAAGGTGGAAGAGATGCCGCGAGCAAAAGAGACGCCGTGCGCGTGCACAATCTCCAGTCCGGGTGGGCGAGGCAAACAGGAGACAGGGAGGGTACAAACATGCCTCCCTTGCAATGAAAAGCGAGCATTTATGACGCGCGCCAGTCAAAAGCATAGGTGGAGCTTCCACCCCACTTCCGAAGCAAACCAGACGACAATAGATCTCGCAGAGCGAGCAGCGCATGCGCTGCAACACTAGACGAGACCTAAAAAGCACTGCTTACAGTGGCGTAGCTAGGCCTTCTGCTGCCCGTGGCGGTTTCAGGCTTTGGCGCCCTGCGGTGGCCGTAAGAGGGGGGGTGAGTGCGGGGTGCTGGCAAACAAATCCAGCGTTTGCCGCCCGCACGGCTGCAGGTGAGGGGGGGGCTGGATCTGCTGCCCCAAAAACTCGTGCCGCCAGGGGCGCACCGACCCCCCCCTTGCTACGCCATAGCCCCGAGCTGATTCACTTGGAAATCACAAGTGTGTGAGACTCATGAATTGCTCTGAAGGGTCATAATGTGAGGCGCGCGATTCATAGCCAGCTCAAACGCATTTACAAAATCCAACACTGCTATTGTCTTCGCAAATGTTTTGAAAAACATTTGTGCGCTTTCGAGAAGCATGGGATGTGCATTATTTTATTAGTGCAGTGTGATAGCTACGCATTTTATGTGCATAGATTTGTTTCCATTGCATCAAATTATCAAATGGATGCAATGTCAATAAAGAAACTTAAACGCAATGTTTTACTTAGGTGAAAACAATGGAGTATATTATATCTATGTAGAAACAGTTTTGCTGTTTGGGGAATATTGAATGGACCAAACCACACGTGCTCTACACTAAAGTTCTGCTCCAGATAAGAACAGGAGGCAAATTGGTTTCATACTATTTTTATTTTTTTTGCTGAATTTACACAATGCAAAAATAGACCAAATTCATTTTCGCACCTTTTCAAATTAGAAAAAAATGGACACTTGTTTTTCTTTTAGCAAAAGTTTTCAGTTACTAATCAGGGCGAGGCTATAGCACATAAGGGTTGATTCATTTAGAACAGTCAATTCCAAGAAAGCTTTTTTTAGGCTCCTTGCCTTCAACATGACAACACCTGTTTGATTAGACGCCACGTCAGAGGGAGCACCAGTACGCAAACCTAACAGCCTTTTTTATGGTTACACACAAATAAATGATAAACTCTGATTAAATCATAAAACCAAAGTTCAATATGTAAATTAAAATGTCATACAGTGCAGAGAGAAGATAAAATGTCCACTTTCTCCCAAGGATCACAGAGCCAGGCCTGGTGGATGTCGGCTTGTGTGCTTTTATAGGGCCACATAGCAGAATGGAATGACAGGGAAGGTTAGGCCTCAACTATGCGTGAAAAATAATGCATTTTTCTACAAATAAAATCAGTAATATCAAGGGTCACTTACCGCCTGCCCAGTATTTTACCAGCATAGCTGGTATTTTTATTTGAAGAAAATAAAAAATGCAGGCAAACTAGCAAGAAACAATATTTTTTCCCTTTGGAATAGAAACTTAAAACCAAGGGTTTAAGAACAAGTCACATTGAATGTGTTTTACAAATTGTGCATCAATACCTAAATGATTAGTTAAGTGAAATAAGGCAGAATTGATATGTTAAACAAGAACAGAAAAAATGCACACAAGTTCATATTAAAGTATGAGTTTTTGCATGGTTAAAAATTGCAAAGTGTGAACAAATGGCCATTATTTTTCTTTAATAAATGTGGCACCCCTAGAAGAGGTGGCACCCCTAGAAGCGAGCTCAAGGCTGCTCAGAGTCAGATTCACTCTTACCTTCACCATACTTGGGGCCGTATTACACAAGATGCCCCGGGCGCGCAATAGGCGTTTGCTCCCGCTTTGCATGCCCGGGGGCACTTTGATATTACAGAGGGAGCCGCAGGCGCTTGTGTAGCCCCTTCTGTAATACCAAAAGCGCTGGCGCACATAAAGCGCCAGCGCTATCTATCTTCAGAGGGCGTTCCTTCATTTCCATGGGGGTGTGCCCCATGCAAATGAGGGAACCCCTTTGCATCTGCCCCGCGCCATATTGCAAATGCTGGCACAGAGGCAAAGAAGCTCCCAGGAGGCGCACTGTCAGTGCGACCCCTGATGGCAGTACTCTGGAGGGGTGAAGGGGTCCCACGGACCCCCCAGACATCCCTTTGCAGGCCTAAAAGGGGATCTCTAATCCCCTTCAAAAGTGCAGGCGGTTTGCTGCCTGCAATGTGAAATGTGAAAACACGGAGCGGCTTTAAACGGCCACTCCGTTTTTCACATGAATGCACTGCCCTGGGGGCAGCTCGAGTTCGCGGCTGCCCTGGGGGCAGCGCATTCCATGTAATAGGGCGCACTTGCTCTGTTTGCGCTGGCGCGCCTGTTTTAAGGTATGCCAGGTGCAAACAGGGAAAGTGCGCCCTTCACATAATAGGGCCCTTGATGAACTTTCCAGACGATAGCCAAGGTCTGCCATCCGGACTCAGCTTGGGCTCTCCGTGTGGTTCCTGACCCCTTGTGGGTCTTTAAATAAATTAATAGCTGGATCGCTCTTCATCTCACAGGGATCTAAATCCTCTCAGTAGGATCCCTCCTGCATTACTAACAAGCATTGGCAAAGCCAATAGGTTTTGTCTATGCGAGATTTATTGGCTTTGTCAATAGCAGCACGGGCTGCTGTATAGCATGGGATAAAGAAAAAAAAGTGCTATGACACAGCCAACTTGACTGCGTCATATTGCTTTGCTTTTTTGTGTCTTTAAGCCATGTAGCACTGCAACCCATGTGGCTGTGCAACGTCTAAAGAACATTAAACAACATTAAACAAAGCCACATAGCACTCACATCAACATAAGCTATTTGGCTTTCTTTAATTATTTTGTGGGGAACGAGAGGGTTGGGGGGTCAGCAATATCACAAGGGCGGGGGTGTGAAGCAGCACGAGGAAGGTGAGGGGAGAGAGAGCAGTAACGTAATGGAGGGTGGAGGGAGCGCGGAGGCAAGCAACACAAGGGTCGTGTGTGGGAGAGGAGCAGGCCTGGCTCCAGGAATTTTCATCTGGATGGGCCAAGGGTGCCTTCAGGTGGGCCTCGCCGGGCCCAATTTTTAGTCCTTCTGGAGGTAGCCTACAAGTGTTAGACTACATAATATCTACTTCCAAACAGGCACCATGATACAAACAGTAGATTGTGTGTATACAGAGCATATGGAAGGTAGAATAGTGGTAAACTGAGCTAAGGTTCATTTTAGTGTTTTGGGATTGGTCGTGGTAGTGGTACAGGGAGTAAGCATTTTTGCCTTGTAGTCTTAGTTTGCTTCTATCAAATTAATTAGACAAACACCGAACACCAATGATTTGTGAGTTTGAAGTGTATGACTGGAAACAATGCCTGTGTTAACATGGAGGGAAGCTGTCATCTTACACACACAAGCGAATGCTTCTTGTACCTCCAGAAAGCTTCCTAAATGGAATGACGCATAGACAGAACAGCTGGAATTGGATTGAAATCAGCTACTCTCCACGCTGCAATGATCATGTCCTTTGCACAGGAGTTTGGGGATGCCATATCACGTGGAACTGTTAAAACCGCAGTTCCACCATCTTAGACAACTAAGAGGAGTTTAGGAAGATAAGCAAGAGTAGGTTAACATAACAGAAATGTACAAGAACTGGTGGCAAAGCGGAGACTCAAAAAGTGAAGATGTGCAGAAGAAAATCCTTGAGCTCAAGCGTTGAAGGTCCAAAAGAAGTCAGTGAACCCAGCGTAAGAGTGGTCTACCATCATAGAGCTACTATCCCATGAGATTCAGGATGCCATTTAATCATTACTTCAAGGTGAGGCCCTTCAACAAGATGCCACCTTTCATCCCAGACAGAATAAAAGATGGTTGCAGGCAGTGTAGCACACAGCCATCTGATTTATGGTAGCTCTCTCTGAGTTAATCTCTCATTTAGTCTATTAGTGCAACTACACAAAACACTTTGCAGTAATGCTGGCTGTAGTGTAGAGCCAACAGCAACTCATCAACACAAGCACCAGGCCTGCAACTTGCTCGCAGATCAGCCTATGTCAACTTTAAGGTGTTTGCCTCTTTCACAACAGTTGGTTGCCACTTAATGTAGAAGATGAAGCCCTATGCCCCTGAGAGGAACTAGGCTTCTTCTTCCAGATTCGAGCAACCACCCCCAGGTCTGTAGCCAGTAAATTTTTAGGAGGGGGGGGTCTGGCCCCCAGCTATGACCAAACATTATAGCTGTGCTCGATAGGTTCATTCTATCCCAAATACTGGTTGCACTACTAAATACTGACCCCTAGAATATCGGCATACAAGAATATCAAGGACAGAATATTTAAAGGTAAGTGCCTGAAGGGAAGTATAGATTTACTACTGCAAAGCCCACATCTACATACCTTGAATGTATATATATTACGTAGGTACATATATGTGGAGTAAGGTATAGCCTTATATCTAGATCTTATGCCTATTTGTGATTTGCATATTGCAATTCATAGCTCTGTGACCCCTGACTTGGTAATGATTGTCACGTGGCCTACATGCGTTTCGTAACCTCGCTCCAGCTCCTCGTCAGTGAATTTCAGAGAAACCCAGCAACCAAACTACCGCCTTCTGATGTTTACTTCTCTCACGGATGCATGAGTTAATTTAGTTGATAAAACGTGCATTTGGGATAGAAAACAACATATTACGCACAAGAATCCGCCTCAGTGTAGGTCCTCAGTAGGTTATTTGTATGAGAGAAGAAGTGGCAGCCGCACATTGCTGCCGTTCGTGAACACTGAAATTACGCTGTCTCCACGCTTACATGCACCCACCCACCCCCCATTTGCATGCCTCACCCCTCTCGGTAGATGCCAGCTGCCACTGGTGACTGACCTATCGCCCACAAAAGAACAGGCTCCCTAAGACACAAGCAAGGATCAAGACTGCCTTGCAAATTGTCCAATTCTGGTGATGTGAGTAGCTGTGGTATTTAGGCCAGAGCTCAGTCGGCGCTGAGGGAAACCTTCCAGGCCCAGACATTTCTGAAAACAAGGTACCTAGTGAAGTCTCGGGTGGTGTAGTTTGTGTGGATTCCAACACTTTTCCTTAACCAAAATGCCCTGCAAACACCAAACTTTAGCTAAATCACAGATTATCCTCATATTTCTGTGAAAAGAAGTTCCGGAATCTGTGATTATCCATAAAATTCCTACCATCCAGCATTCCCACACTTCTCTCAATAAAACCACTACCGCAAATGTTCACCAAATAACATTTATTTAGTACATTATTTACATAGGACCTCATAACAGCAATTTGATTGTTATGGCCATAAATTAGATAAAGATAAAGTAGAATTTGAAAGGAGTCAATACATTTTAAAAAGCAGACTCATACTACACATCTTAAATTACAATATAGAAATATCTGAAAATGTTAGTTGATGTTCTGCGGAGATGTCTAGAGAGGTCAATTATAATACAAATTCTTTCAGCCTCAAATGCCCTGATTATGGTAGGAGAAGTATTCTCAGTGTGTTGACCCTGGCAGAGTTTACTAGATATTAATCAATTTTTGAAAGATAGCGTATTGTAGTAGCCCTTTGTGACATGGTAGGCTATATTGGGTCATTTCAGCTTCACACTACTGCTCGTTAGGGTATTTGCATCCCTCTGCAGCAGCACATTAACCTAATAAACTATCTGACTCTTTCAAACAAAATCACAATCTGTAGAGCAGATACATGAACTCTCCAGGGTATATTTCACAATAGGCCAGTCTAGGCTGGAGGAATGTCAGTCAAATATAAATCATACCTGGCTTGTGATAACTCTGCCCCAGCGCAGGAGGCTAATCAAAGCACCATAGCATATTGGAATATGGAGTTTCCTGACTGAACATTGCTTCTGAATCACTGGTAGGTTTGGGTAGTGGCGACCATTTAAGTATCAGGAATAGGAAATGTCATGAAAGTTGCTGGCTTACGAACAACAGGACTCAGTGTCCTGTACAGTTGTGCAATCCCTTCACACAGATAATTCTTTTTGACACGCCATATGTGAAAGGTGAAAAGGGAGTTCAGCTAATGCCCATTGTATTCTTTGCCCCTCAGCTGTCACAGCGAACTAGTGTAGATACCACCTTTCATATCAGCTCTTTACACCTAACACTGTGGCGTCCCACAAGGGTCTACCATATAACCCTGGGCGTAGTTCGCGTAGTAGTGCTACGTGTAGCTACGCGAAGTGCACTCTACACTACGCGAACTACGCGTAGCACTACGCGAACTGCGTAGTGCGGTAGGAAATGCTGTTCGCAATGATTGCACAGTGCCGGATGCTTGTCCGCACTGTGCAATCATTGCAAACGGCATCTTGCACAGTGCAAGCGGTCGTTTTCTGCCGCTCGAGTAGATTTGTACTCGAGCGGCAGTTTTCTCAACGCAGACTGGTAGTTTCTCATCGCGAGCGGTTGCGAGCATACGCGACCACTCGCAATGAGAAACCTGACCTCCCCGCGTTGAGAATCTCGCCGGGAGGTTTATTTTCCACGCTCACGATTGGCAACTTGATGTTGCTGATCGCGAACGAGGAAAAAGTCTCGCCGGGATGTCATTTTGCTCGTTCGCGGTCGCCAACTTGACGGTGAGGACCTCGAGCAAGCAAAAAATGCCCGCTACGCTACGCGTTTTTGCACTGTGCTACGTGCAATTCGCGTAGCGCGTAGTTGCGCAAACTACGCGAGCGTAGCGTAGTTTTCCGCCCAGGCCTACTACCATATCCCCTCTACTATTCTACATCTACCTAACTTAATTCCCAAACCTGAGTAAATCATTCAACCTCACCGGTTACAACTCTGGCGTACAAGCATTTAGACTGTTCCGCCGCCGCACGCCAAGAAGGTTTTATTGTTTTATTGAATTCTATTTATAACTGTATTTTATATTGCAATGATTTTAATTAATCTAATAATAAAAATGTTTTACTTACTTACCTGTTACAACTATGTAGATGACATCCAATCATTTTTTTAAATGGATGGTCTGGACGACCTCTACAGTTTAAAACTTGATGAATGGCTTTGGGCCATAAACACATGGATGATGAATAACCATCTAAAGCTAAATACCTCTAAGACAGAGCTTATGTATGACCTGCAGACAATGTCAAAAATATCAGCCTACCGCCATATGACCCAAGGAGTATGAAGTCCCTCCAACAATATCAAGAGAAGTCATAAACCTAGGAGTAACTATCAATTCAGACCTTTATTTGATACCATATTTTAGAACATAAAACAGAGTGCCTTCTACACAATGAAAACATTAAGTTGGCTCCTTGAATACCAACAGAAACTGCATGCCATTATCTCACTCATAATCTCCAAGCTTGACTATGCCAACAGCCTATACCTTGGCGCACCCTCATTCATAATACGCAAAATACAACTCATCCAAAATGTTGTTGCAAAATTTCTTCTCTACCTTCACCCAAAAGAACACATACAGATGTCTCCCATCTTGCAATCACTGCACTAGCTACCTATAGCAAAAAAGACAATGTTCAAGGCACTTTGAATTGTTCACAGAGTCTCAAAGTGAAAGGACAGTAATTAACTACAAGCTGAATTCAAGCAATACAAACAAATCAGGATACTGCGCTCCAGGCTTGCACCACTTATACCCCTTTACCATAAGAAATCTGTAGGACACACTGCTTTCTCAGTGGAAGCCACCAAGCTCTGGAACATATTACGAGCCAGCATTAGAAGCATCCAGGAGCCTATACACTTCAGAAGACAGTTAAAAACATTGCTATTACTAAGACAACTACACCACCACACACACTGACAACAGAACCTGGAAAGACAGTCGCACCCTCAAGCTCAATCTTTAGCTTACAATACACAGATTGGAAACAACCCAACCAGCAAACTACTTTTGATAACCAGGTAAGTTAAGGAGAGCTGACCTATGATTTTGGTGCATTGACAGATTTACTAAAGCTAATAAACCTGGGGATGCGTTAAAATGCTACGCCTTCTCCAGTGAGGCACAATGAGGAGAAATATCTTTATTTCTCCTTGTTATGTGCTGCATTCTGCAGTGCACAGAGAAGGAGGAATATGCCTCTAAATATTGTTTTTGTGCAGGAAGTTGTCCCTTCCTGCACAAAAACAATCCTGCCTGTAAAGCACACACCCTTGCACCTTGGTGCAAGAGTGCCTGTGTTGGCGCTAGGCTGCACATAGTGTGTCAACGCTAGGAGACAGCAGAAATGTGCCATATCTTTGTAAATATGGCACATTTCTGCTCTCTGCCTTTCACGCGATGCAGTGCAGAAAGTTGCCTTTCTGAGTTGCGTGAAATGTAAGTAAATCTGCCACAAAACCCAGCGCAGTAACCAGCTAAGCAGACTATAATCATAAGGAATACCACAAATGTGGCCCACGGAGCTGTACAAAGCTGCCAGTGACTGAAAAACCATAAACGATAGTTTATGCATCTGCGTCTCTCACACCTTATCATTCACCGCACTGCTACATGCTGCAACCCATAACATGATAACCGCACCCCGGTGGTCATCACGCACAACATGAAAACACTTCCTACATTAGATCACAAATAAAAGACAACACACACACCACCCTATAGGGTTTAGCTTGCTGCCAATGTAGGTAAGCACTTCAGTGCCACACATAGGGGTAGTAAGCTCTATACAAATGGGCAATACAATACAACACAATACAATATTAATCACTTTCATCACCAAGATTTGTTTTGATCCTGCTAAAATCTTTGTTTCTATCACACTTCAGAAATAATAAACAAAATGTACTGCTGGTATATGTTGAAATATGTGTACAGTTCATTTACAGATATATTTCGTTTTTTGTGAATATGAAACAAAGTGACATTCTACAGTATTTTTTTCTGCATTCCCTGTACATAATGTCACTGGAATTATAAGATTTATGCGGCCATGGAACTATGCGATTCTGCAGCTGCTGCATTTTCAGCATAATTATGAATTTATCGCATTTGCCAAATCATCCATCATATCCTATATATTCTGCAGATTTTAACAAAAAACGAATTTTGTTTTCTAGCTGAAACAGATCAAAATTTACTAAAAATGTTGCAGCATGTGCTGGAGTACAATGGAAGGTACGTCGCAAAGGTTGAATGGCCACCTTTTAGTTATTTAGAGCTATATTTGGATATAGAACTGTTACTAATGAAGTGAAGCCTTTGCCCAGACAGTGCTAAAGTGTAAAAGATGACAAAATAAGGAAGTGATACTATAAAAAAAATGTGGAGCATTAATGCGCAGCATTTGTTTTTTCTTGCTACATAAATGAGTCAACTCTACCACAGAATTAGGCCAGAGCTGCTGCCTAATTCTAGTGGCCCTGTCTATACCGCAGACAGATTGTCATGGAGTTCACTTTAGACAATCCTCTCACTTTCCAAAGGAAGAAAAGTAAACAACATTTTCATGTTAAAAGAAACATTTTGTCAGAAGAGGGACTGACATTTAAAATGTCTTGGAACATGCAGCAAGTGTAACAAGATAAAAACAACACTTAGACCGAGTTTTATTGCTCATTCATCGTCTGAACTCCTGCATCTCTAAAGTATGCCAGCTGCCTCACTCGTTTGGGGGTACCAAATTATTATTCTTGGCTGGCCCGGCCCTCAAATGCCCCCTGTGGCTACGGCCCTGGGCTTCGCCCATCACCCACCTCTCTGTAGCATAGGATGGGTCATCCCGCGGACTGTACCACCAGTCATTAAGGATCTGCGGGTGGGAAGCGGCATAGTATGATTGGACATCTGCAGCGGCAATGCCACCACAGTAGGTAGACTGGAAGCAGGTTTGGAGGGCTATACTGGAGGCGCCTCTGCCCCACAGGAACTGACCAAGTGGATTGATCTGCCAGAACCATGCGGGAGGGACATTATAGGGATAATTCTGAAGTTATTAGAGGAGGCGGGCAACAAGACCATCTTAAAAATGGCTGATCTGCCAAATAAGGATAAAGGCAGCGGGGACCAAGACTTGACCTCCGCCTTGACACGCCCAAGCAATGGGGCCAAATTATGGTCCCATGAGACGGCAGGAACAGACGGTAGGAACACCCCAAGATATTTAAACCTGTTGACAGTAAGGGACAGCTCCGACGCCCGGCTCATGTCATCCAGCGCCCTCCCAGTGGCAACAGCATGGACTTGCCAACATTTATATATATGCCAGAAGTCTTGCCAAAGACCTGCATAATTCGCAGACTACGAGGTCCCGATGCTGCAGGGTCTTTCATAACAAACAAGATGTCATCTGCATATAGTGCAATTCTGTCTGACAATCCCATAGACCATTCATAACCCCTCACCTGGGCGTCTACCCTGACCACGCAGCCAAAGGCTCCACTGCCAGGGCAAGCAATAGAGGGGACAATGGGCAGCACTGCCTGGTGCTGCGCCAAATGGGGAATTGGGTAGAAACTGATCCCGCCATACGAACTGAGGCAGTCAAGTCGGCGTATAGCAATCTTACATATGATCGGAATCAGGGCCCAAGATTAAGCTGATGAAGGAGCGCAAATAAGTACTTCCAACTCACAGAGTCAAATGCTTCATTGATGTCTGCCAATAGTTGCACTGCAGGCAGACCCAGTCGGTCCGCCAAGGCCATGCCGTTATGGGCACGTCGTATGTTATGGTGGGTGGCTCAGTGGGGCATAAAACAAGCCTGCTCTGGGTGAACCAGGTCTAGCATGTGCACCATTAATCTATTGGCCAGAGTCTTCAGTAGAAGCTTGACCTCGATGTTGAGGAGAGATATCAGAAGATATGAAGAGTGAGCCTCCGGCGGGCGTCCTGGCTTTGGGAACACAACGTAACACAGTGTGTCTCCAATGTGAGTGGAGTTGCTTTTCTTTGAGTGCTACCTGAATCGCCCTTAAAAGGTGTATCCCCACTTGCAGCATACAGGCTCTCAGAAATTCACTAGGAAAACCGTTAGGTCCAGGGGCTTTCCTGGGACACAACTCTGCAAGGGCTGCAGTTAATTCTTCCTCTGTAAGCGGCTCGTCTAGCTGCGCCCTGGCAGACACGGTCAGGCAATTGGGGGGCAGGGCATCGATAAAGTTGTTAATTTGGTCAGCGGTCACAACCTCTCTCTCGGCATATAGGGCCCCATAATACTCTGCGAAACTCTGAGCCACTTCCCCGGGGCCCGACAACAGTCCTCCCCGCCTGTTGTGAATAGTTGGAACGGGGTGATCGCATGGGACACCTGGCAAATCCTGTGGAGCATTTCACTAGATTTGTCACCCCATTGGTATATATAAGGTTCTGGGAAGCCTGTGATGCATACTTGGCCTCCTCTAGGAGCACTTGCTAATTTTATTGTTGGGGCAGACCCAACTGTCGTCATGCCACTACGCCACACTCGCCGTGGCCGCGCTCCTCAAGGTCAAGCATCTGCGTCTCCAGTTGAGACAACTCCTGATACCGAAGCTTGCGCTCGCTGGCACAAAAACTGTTATCAATACCTCAGAGAGTGGGCTTCATGGCCTCCCACAATACTCTCTTGGAGGAGGCAGTCTCGAGGTTAAGGGAGATGTACTTCACTATGGCACGATGCAAGGGTTTCTCATGTGCTAAGGCAGGAGTCGCCATCTGAAAGGAGGGCGCCACGGACCCACATGAAGCCACACTGCAACTGAGGAGTGATCCGACCGCCCTCTAGGCAGAATATCGACTCCAGATGCTCAATGCATGAGGCCAGCCAGCACCAAAAGGTGGTCCAGCCTGGAGAAGGAGCCGTGAACTGTGGAATAATATGTATAGCCCGCGTCTGCGGGATGATAGGCTCGCCAAGTGTCTGCCCACCCTATTGCAGTCACTAATGACCTCAATCAGACCCCCAGTCTCCCACACCCCTTCCATCCATGCATCGTCTAACTAGCCTGGAACATTACGTCATTCCAATCGCCTCCAACGACAACCAGCCCACCCAGCAACTCTCCCCATAAGCCAATGATGCGGTCTTCAAAGGATTACCCTAGTGGCATGGGAGCATAGACACTACCAATGACCAGAGATTCCCCATAAACTGTACCAGCCACAAAAATATACCTGCCCTGAGTATCCACCCACGTTTTGATGCACTGAAAGGGGATCCTGTGATGGATAAGAATAGCTGCACCCTGCGATACCCTCATGAATCTGCAATGGAATGTTTGCATGTAACCAAATCTAGCCAGACACAGGACCTTGGTTCCCATGAGATGCATCTCCTGTAGAAGGAGAATGTCAGCTTGTAACCCTTTGGCTTGTCCAAGCACAGCCCCATGCTTAACCTTGTCTAAAATGCCTCTGAAATTCCAAGTTATGATACGGAGCCACCCGGCGGGCCCCATGGGGTCTGTAATAGCCATCTGAAACAGGGTAGAATTGGCCGGACCAACTGCAGATGGCGATACAGTCATGTTGGCGCCAGGCCTGTGCAATTCCACCTTCAACAAAACCTTTGAACAAACCCCCCCTCCCCCCATCCCCAATACTTCACAAACAGTGTAGTATTTGTCACGGAGACGGCCTATGGCTGACCCCAACGAGAGGGAGGCGGGGGGTTCTTCACCAGCGCCCGATGGGCACATTCGAACACGAAACAGGAGGAAACTGAGTCTGGAGGTATAAGTGCACTAATCCTTTGGGCAAGGAATTTGCCCATTGACTTACCTTCACAGCCTTCTGGAAAAGCTGTTGCTGCGAGCACGGCCCTCCGAATCCTCAACCCGCGCCCCCAGCTCCCTAGTCACGGTCTTGAGTGTAGTGACGTTTTTCTGAAGAGATGTCATGGCATCTTCAACATTAGATACTCTAGTCTCGGCTATGGTGGTCCGCTCTACCGCTTTCCGTAGGTCCTGGCGCAACAGGTTTATGTCTGAGCCGACTGCACCGATTTTGGCGTTTAACATGCCCCTTGACTGAGTAATGATGGCTAGGAGCGCTGCATTGTCAGGCCTGGACCCCAGGGCACCACGGCCTTAACCCCATAAATTTGTCCATGGTGCTTTGTTTGGCCGTGGAGCTTGGAAGTTTGTCCTTTGTCATTATGAAGCTGCTTCAGGCACACAACCCATACACAACTGCCGTCCAGTGCCGCAAGGACTTCTAACCTGCCATACCCCCTAACCACAGCTCCAAGGGGGTGGCACGGGCAGTCGGGACAAAGGAGGGCAGATGGTATTTCAATAGTGTGGAGGCAGACGGGAGCGTTGATAGAGTCCTGCTATGGGCCTCCATGGTGCGCAGAACCGCAATATCAGGGCAGCCCAAACCACAAACCACACCGAGACCTGGCCCGGCTGCCTCCGTGATCAGCAGCCCACCCGCAGCACTGCCTCCTAATGAGGGGCCCCACCTGAGCATGTAAGGGTCAACGCGGCATCTGAATCGTGGGCTGCACTTCTGTGCAAATGTAGTGGAGTAGGCAGCTTTCTGGCTGAACTAAACATTACTATTTGTTTTAAGTGCAACGTCAGTAATTCATCAGGTACGAGTAATAATCATTAATACACAAATATTATTTATTACCCGAAATTGCGCATGTTAAAAATCTTTTAACAGTTTAACCACCATATGGTGGGGTACAACTATCATAAGACAAAGTACAGCTGTCATATGTTGAGGTATAACCAATATATGACAGGACTTAACCATCATATGCCGAGGTACAACCATCATGTGCCTAGGTACAACTATCATAGGCTGGGTCGTAGCAATCATCCCACTATAAGCAACAGTATCCTATTTGGTGCTAGGGTGCTATGGGGGACAGATTGGGAAATGCATAATTTAAACAGGACTCTTGGAGAGTGTTGTTTGCTTTTTATTCCTGGTTTCTCCTGTGATCTCTGAGTCAGGTCTTGCAAGGTTGGCACTAGGGCTTAGATAAGGGAAGCAAGGGGTAGCTGCTTCTATCCTTAGTGACCCCTAAAGACATCCATCCCAAGGCGCTATCAATACACTTGACATTTGGTACTTACACAACTGAATGTGGGGCGGTTGAGGAGTGTAACTGACTACACATTTATCGTATTATGAATCCGAATGGCAGTGGCGCCAGAATAGATGCGTTTCTTGCTTCGTTTTTGTTATGTTCTGGTGGGCTGTCCCACCAGCCATATTCGGAGGGGTGTGTCTCGGGTGATACCCGGGATACTCTGCATGATGGTAGGGCCCATGTGAAGGAGGTGCCGGAAGAGGGCAAATGAATAAAGAGGGGTACCGGAACCCAAAGCGGGATTCCAGTACCACACAAACATACTACTTGTGTGTGTCGCATTTTATTCGGCATGCTGCGCCTAGGCCGCCAAACCACGAGGCAGTCCTGAGCTGATCTAAGCGCACAGAAACTGGCGACGAGGGTGGTCGTACCCTAGCGTCCCTGACACACCCTACCTGCACTAGAAGTCGGCAGCCTCCGCCCCGCGTGTCTCCTCCCGCTCAGCGTGTGCTGCTGCAGTGGAAACGTGGCTCCTGCGGAGTTTGACGTCGCTGGTCCTGGTCAGGTGAGTCCGTCGGTGCCTGCCACGTGGAGCCCGGCATTTTCTTCTGCAGCCTGGGCGTCCCGGCGCATCATTGTCACGGAGGCCGCGCCCGCGCGGAGGCACGCGCTTTGCCGGATCGGCTGGGCGTTTAAGCTCCGCCCCTTCTCTACGCGCTACGAGCCTCAGGTCCCTGGTGCTCCACGTGGGCAGCGCTTGTGGCTGGAGACACCGCCACCTGCGCATATTTCACCCTCACCAGTCTCTCCAGGACGGGGGGGAGGAGGAACAGGCACACTTCACCCTCACCATTCCCTCCAGTAAGGAAGTAACTGTGCAGTGGCACGCTGCTGAGCCATAAGGTAGAGTGGCGCAGGGCTAGGCCCGGCATTCATTGCACTTCCGTCTGCATGCATACTCTGTTGGGTGAGGAAAGGGGGCACACCCCAGCCACCACTACCCTGGGCACCAACAAAGGAGAGATGAAACAAGAAAAAAAAGTTAAAGCAGGAGGGCAGCTACACGAGAGACAGGAAGTGTCGTTGGGCATTTCCAGTGCAACCAAAGCCAGCACCCCACTGCTCTACATCTATCTCACATACCCCAGGTTCATCAGCACCTACTAAGTACACACAAGAGGGCTACAGTACCGCCTGTAGAACCCTTCCTGTTAGATGGTCCGCCTTCTGCGCAAGTGGCCAAGTGGAAAGATTGGCTGGACCGGCTGGAGACATACTTCACGGCAGTGGGTCTGGAAGCTGAACGGCAACGCCCTATGCTGCTACACCTGGGGGGTGCAGCCATACACAAGCTGGGAAAATCGGTGACGGAAGCCGGCCCACCCCACACATACGCCACGTTTAAAGCAGCCCTAACCGCGCATTTTGAGCCGCTTGCTAACCCCGACTACGAAAGTTTTCTACTGAGGCAGGCGAGGCAGCTTCCCGAGGAGTCCGTGGACAATTTCTACACCCGGCTCCAAGAACTGGTGAGTACGTGCACGCTGCCAGATGCCAACGACGAGATACGGGCGCAATTTATTCAGGGATGTGCGTCCGCAGAACTGAGAGAACAGATACTTCAAGTCCCGGGAATGTCAATGGCTGACATGTTAACGATGGGAAGGTCGAAGGACCTATCGAAAGTGCGAGCGGCGCACATGGAGGCAGCATTGCAGCGTCAGGTGAAGACGGAACCGGTTAACGCCGTAGCCCCTGGAAATCCCGCAAGAAAGCCGGAGCGCAGCAAAACACAATCTACTGCGAGAATCTGCTATGGCTGTGGGGCGCCGTTCCCCCACCAAGGGCCATGTCCTGCCCAAGGAAAGAAATGTTCGGCATGCAACAAACTCCATCATTTTGCAAAGGTATGTTGCGCTGCATCACGGAGAAGGCCGCGGAATAAACTAGTAAACACCGTGGACACCCCCCAGACCGTGGAAGATGAAGAGGACATGGATGACAATGATGTCGAGGGGGCCATACACGTGATCCACGCCATGAAAACCAGACGGATGTCCAAAGAGGCGGATCCTGAAGTGCAGCGTACTAGTTGCCGGACACCCAGTTCAGGCACTCAGAGACACGGGGGCGTCCATTAACATCATGGCAAGCTCGCTGTTACAGGCCCTCCCTGCACCACCGGCTTTGAGGCAAACGTCGACCCAAGTGTTTGCTTATGGATCAACTGCCCCTCTTCCATTGGCTGGTGTTTTCACCACTGACATCTCTCATAACTCTCGCTCTACTCGAGCCAAAGTCTATGTTACCCAGGAAGCGTCTGGAATGCTATAAAGCTGCAGAACTGCCGAGCATCTACAACTGGTGGCATTCGCTTTCGCAATTCACCAAGAGAGTGTGGAATCCCTGATAGACGAATTCAAGCTCCTATTCGAAGGGATCAAATGTCTCAAGGATCACATGGTCCGTCTGCACGTGGATCACACTGTTCAACCAGTAGCCCTCAAGCATCGACGAGTGGCGTTTCATCTACGGCCAAAGGTGGAGGAGGAGCTGAGGAAACTAGAGCAGGCGGACATCATCGAACGAGTCGAGGTACCGACTCCCTGGGTATCCCCCATTGTCGTGGCAAGGAAGCCCAAACAGCCAGGCAAGGTGAGAATCTGTGTCGACATGAGGCTACTCAATCATGCTATAAAGAGAGAGCGTCATCTAACTCCCACAGTCGATGACATTGTGGCCGAAGTGAGCGGCTCTCGGTGGTTCTCCAAAATGGATTTGTGGGCCGGATACCACCAACTTCTGCTGGACCCAGAGTCAAGGGTCATAACCACGTTTTCAACACATGTGGGACTCCGAAGGTACAAAAGACTCAGTTTCGGGGTCTCCAGTGCTGCTGAGGTATTTCAAGATACCATTTGAGGGGTTCTGGCTGGCCTAAATGGGGTTCTCAACGTCAGCGATGATATCCTTGTGCACGCTCCTACACTAGAAGAACACCTGAACCGCCTAAGAGATGTCTTCCAGCAATTGCGAGACAGTGGTCTCACTCTTCACCGAGAGAAATGCGCGTTTCTTCAGAAGGAGATAGCTTTTTTCGGATATCGTTTCTCCCAACATGGAGTATCTCCTGGCCCGGCCAAAGTCCATGACATCCAGATGGCTCCAGCCCCCACCTCCGTGACCGGAGTGAGGAGTTTTCTTGGCATGGTGACGTACTGTGGGCGGTTCATCCGAAACCTGACTGACCTCACCGCTCCCCTAAGAGAACTCACGAAGACCACCACCAACTTGGAATGGGGCCCCAGCCAAGAGAAAGCGTTTCAAGACACCAAGAGCGCCTTGTCGGCTGACACCACCCTGGTGTACTTTGACCCAGCCAAAGAATCAGAACTGTCGGTCGATGCCAGTCCTATTGGTTTGGGGGCGGTGCTGTCAGAAAAGCAGGAGGACGGAGAATGGGCGCCGGTGGCCTATGCGAGCCATGCCCTGACAGATACCGAGCAACGATACTCACATATAGAGAAGGAGGCAATTGCAGTCCACTGGGGATGCCGGCATTTCCACTTGTATCTCTAGGGGCAGCCATTCACAGTACACACGGACCACAAGCCTTTGATCCCACTGTTCATGGGAGCCTCCTCAAAACCTCCACCAAGGATTGAAAAGTGGATCCTCCAACTGCAGGAATACCACTTCCAGGTGGTTTACCGCCCTGTGCGCAGAACCCAGCTGATTTCCTGTCGAGACACGCCAGACCAGCTACGGAGGAAGAGGCGTCCGCGGCGGATGATGTGGAAGAATACGTGAAATTGGTAGTGGAGCGATCCCGCCCCCTGCCCATCTCGCTGGAGGAAATTGTGAAGGCCACAAATGAGGATGAGTGCTTACAGATGGCCATCTCTGCTGTGACGTCAGGAAAATGGCACCTGTTACTCGACAAGCTACCCTGCAGGACTGAAGAAGCACGTACTACGCTGAATGCCCTCCATAAGGTCCGAGGAGATCTAGCGGTACCCACTGAAGTTTGCCTCATGAGAGGATCTCGTCTAGTGATTCCCAGGGCGTTAAGACAACGGGTGGTCGATCTGGCACATATAGCACACCAAGGAATTGTGAAAACGAAGTCTCGTCTGCGCTGTAAAGTATGGTTTCCCGGCCTCGACGACCTTGTGGAGCACCTTCTGTCAAGCGACTGGCCCAGCGGAGCCCCCAGCTCCGATCATCACTGAAGATATACCACCGCACCCGTGGCACCGGGCGAGTGCAGATTTTGGGAGTCTCCCGCATGGGAGGCACATGCTAGTGGTGATCGATGACTTCTCGAAATATCCAGAGGTTGAGATCCTTGAGTCAACGACGGCGGGCAAAACCATACCACTTTTGGAGAAGATCATGGCCACTCATGGACTCTTGAAAGAGTTACGGACAGATAATGGTCCTCCGTTCTCCAGCCATGAAGTGGCAGAATACTTGCAGTCGAGGGGGGTGCGGCATCGGAAAATCACCCCAAGGTGGCCTCAAGCCAACGGAGAGGCAGAGCGCTTTATGCGCATGCTAAATAAAGTTCTTCGGATTGCTTTGTCTCGTGGCCAAAACCTGGAGAGTGCCCTATACACCTTTCTGCGAGAGTACCGACTCACTCCACATTCTACGACTCAAGTCAGCCCTGGATCGCTCTGCATTAAGAGAGTGGTGGGAGATGTTGTTCCCCAAGTGAGTTCACCATCAACTCTACAACAACAAGTGTCGGAAAGATTAAAGCAACAATGAATCCAGAATGAACGCATGTCCAGAACCTGTGGCGCCAAGGAGAGACCATTGGTTGTGGGAGACTTGTTCATGGTAAATACTCGGAATCCACGGGGAAAGTTTACACTCCCATTTGAGTTGGATCCCTGGACTATTCAGGCAATAAAAGGAACAATGGTAACTGCCGGGAAGGCGGGAGAGATCATCATGAGGAACATTTCCTGTTTCAAGAAGTACCGGCCTTTGGAGAACTCAGACACTGGGGCGCCTTCCGAAAGGGAGGACATGGACACCGAGCCTGGGGACATTTCCCTGCTGTCAGTACCCGGTGAGGGGTTAACATCTTCACCTGCCAGGGAGGACCTGGTGGCTGCCCGGAACCCAAAGACTGTCACTGGCCAAGTGTTGGGGTCAGCACGCCAGAATGGTCCTGAAGAATGTCAGCAGTCCCGAGTGATCCATGGAGGTGATGGTCCGGAACGTGAGAGCCTTCGCAGGAGTGGGAGGTACCACCTCAGGCCTAGTCCCGGTAGCCCCTTCCCGCCTGAGGGATTATGTGTTAATCTAATGCCAAGCTTTGGAGAATATGTCTCTGATCTCTCTCTCTCTCTCTCTCTCTCTCTCTCTCTCTCTCTCTCTCTCTCTCTCTCTCTCTCTCTATGTATCTCTCTTTGTTTTCCATTTGGGTCGCAGTTATGTTAGGTGCTAACGTTTTGACATGTTACAATTGTTTTTGTGCTAAACAAAGGAGGAAAGTTATGTTCTGGTGGGCTGTCCCACCAGCCATGTTCGGAGGGGTGTGCCTCGGGTGATACCCGGGACACTCTGCATGATGGTAGGGGGCATGTGAAAGAGGGGCCGGAAGAGGGCAAATGAATAAAGATGGGTACCGGAACCCGAGGCGCGTTTCAAGTACCACACAAACGTACTACTTGTGTGTGTCGCATTTTATTCGGCATGCTGCGCCTAGGCCGCCAAGCCACGAGGCAGTCCTGAGCTGATCTGAGCGCACAACAGTTTTGAACACGAGCAGGCAAGAGACAAGCCTCTGGTGGGGGCGGATTGTTCCATGGATTTAATTAGATTAGATTAAGGGATTTGTAAAACAACAGAAGCTGCTGTTCCACAGTGTTTGCTGTTGCTGACAACTTTATTGCTGGGTGTAACCACAGAACATTCCCTAAATCTACAGAGTGAGTAATGAAGTTTTGCAAGACAAGCAGCACTCAGACAGGAAGCACAAGGACAGAGACACAGCCTTGTAGTGCATGAGGCAGCGTACTGTAGGCACTGTTAACATAGGCATGAGCTCAACATCCGGTATGAACATCATGTGTGGGTCACCAGTAGTTGAATCTTCTATCACTGTCTTGTCCACTGGCACTGACTTTACTACTCATAGACAAAGGGTTCAAGAAGGCAACAGCTGGAGCAAAAAGTAGATAGGGCTTTGTTAGCTGTGGTTGCTTTCTGCATTTTCTACTACTAGACCTGATCCCAGCCCCTGACAGCAGCAAGGAGACTGTTAAAAGGCTAAAGGAGGTATATGGGCCATGTCATTGATGTCCATGGAGGTCAAAGGACGTATATCAGTGACGCTCCTTAGCTCCTGCACATAATTCTCCCCACTTTTTTAGCTGTTGTATTCTTGCTTGTTTTAAAAAAGACTGATTTTTCGGTACTTGCTCGATTTTGGCGTGGCACCTTTTTCATTTTTTGTTCTCATGTTGGTGTTGGCGTTTGGGATAGTAAAGCGAGGAAAGACGTGCTTTAAAAATAATAACTGTTGTTGTACTGGTTCAAATCAACTTGCTCAGCAAGAGATCTGCCTACGGTGCACTTCTTCGGTGGTGGCAATCTGTTCAGGTCTGCAACGAGAGGGCATACTCGTGACCATCTTTTCCCCTGTGACGACTAGAGGAGCCATTTTGTGTAAGGCTGCATTCTAGTCATCTGGGTGGAGGCAGGGGAGTGTCGAATGCCACTAGTGCCTTTAAATGCATTTAAACAGCACCGCGGAATGGACGCGTGCAGCAGGCGCACCGAAGGCCCGTCTTAATCCAAGCCTGTCTGCGCCCGTCCGCGTCTCGACCGCGGTCAGCGCCAGCCATGCTTCTCAGGGGGCCCCTGATAACCGTCCAGGCTTATGCTATTCTAGCAGTGTGCTTAGAGTCCTCCGTCCACGCTTTACCTCTACCTATATTTTGACCCTAGATGACGTCTTAGACCAGGTACCTTGCCCTACGTGCCACTATGTCCCCCCTACTGACTGTTTACCCATTTGTCCCCTGCATTCCTCAGACAGGCCCTGTAGCTACTTCATGGGTATGCAGCAGTCGAAAGAAGGAGCTGTCTGCTCTTCTCATCCATGTCTGGTCTCTGTATAAACATGACCTCCACATATTTGATCTTCTGAGGAATATATACCATAACATCGCATGCGTTTACAACGCATGCGATTACAATGCGGTCGTTACAATGACCGCGTTGTTACATCGCAGTACATTACAACGCAAGTCGTTACAACGACTTGCTCTAGATCGCGCGCTGGACTTAGGAATAGTATAATTTACTATTCCAACTCCAGTGTTTGCAACAGTAGGGAAGGTGTTGGAATAGTAAATTACACTATTCCTTAGTTTAGAGCGCCATCTAGAGCAAGTTGTTGTAACGACTTGCGTTGTAATGTACTGCGATGTAACAACGCGGTCGTTGTAACGACCGCGTTGTAAAGGTAACGCAATGTAATGACCGCGTTGTTAAGGTTGTTTCCCCTTCTGAGTGATGGGGGCCTGGACGTGCTTTTTGTGATGGAAACGTGGATGAATGAGTCTTTCACGCTGGACATTGCTATGCCTATTCCGGAGGGGTATTCCCTGGTCCAGTAGGATAGATGCCATAAATGAGGCGGAGGGGTGGCAATAGCTTTTAAACAGCCTCTTACATGCTCTACTTTCGAGCTCAGTAATCTTAAGGGAGCAGAGAGCCTCGGTTGCCACCTCACACTCTTTGCCCATACCTCCATTTCATGGGTACTCATTGACCATCCCCGGGCATCGCAGGGGATTTTATTGATTCTATTGAAGAAGCCTTGGGCCCTAACCTCCTTAAATGGGCCAATTTTACCATATTAGGGGACTTCAATTTACATTCTGATGACCCTCAGGTCCAGTCGGCCTCTTCGCTGTCTGAACGCGTGCTGGCACTGAATCTGCCAGAGCTGGTTTTGGGACCTACACATTTGGCAGGTCACACTATCGATCTGATCTTCTCAAACTGCTTGTTATCGAATTGCCCTCCGAAACCTTCACTGTGGTCCGACTTCCCCCTGATTTTCTTTTATTGGACCTATGCTGTCTCCGGTCAGCAGAATAGGCAATCGGACCGCACTACCTTTAGGGCATGGAAGAGGGTGAAGCCTTCGGACTGGGGAGACCTCCATGCAAACACATGCCCGATCTTACTTATGATGTCAATCTTAATGTTGAGACCATCAATGGATGTCTTCTCGGGCAGCGGAAGTGCTAGCCCCTCTACATGGCTTTCCTCACACTTGGCTGAGAAATGTAAAGCCTGTAAAAAGCTTGAACGCATCTGGCGTAAAGACTACTTTTCTGACAGCAAGGCTGTATACAAATTAGCGCTCAGAGCTTATCATGCCTCTCTTAAACAGGCTCAGCGCCAGTTCAACTACGGGCAAACCTCGCTCTCAGCCCTCCCTCCAACCCATCCAACACCGACGACGCTGCCTGCAACCTCAGACGATGGATAGACGACTGTGCCAACACCCTCGCCCCGCTGAAAAAACTCACCTACAGCGACACCACCAAAAGAGCCAGCTGGTTCACCCCGGAACTCCTAGCTTCCAAGCGTACCTGCCGGAAACTAGAGAAGAAATGGCACAGTGATAAGACACCGGACAGCCACGCAGCCCACAAAGACGCCATCCGTAACCACCACCACCTCATCAGGTCCACCAAGAGAATCTCCTTCAAAGACCGCCTCGACAACAACGCACACAACAGCAAGGAGCTCTTCAACATCGTGAAGGAACTCTCCAACCCCAGCTCCAACACCAACGACATCCCGCCGTCGCAAGCCCTGTGCGATTCCCTTGCCACCTTCTTCCACCGCAAGATCGCCGACATCCACGACAGCTTCAACACCCAGACAGCCCCTACTAAGATCGATACACCAGACCCGCCGCACACCATCGACCATGACCCCTTGCCAGCCTGGGCCAGCGTGAACATCGATGACACCATCAAGACCATGAGCACAATACACTCCGGCTCCCCGTCAGACCCTTTCCCGCACCACATCTTCAACAAAGCCAGCTGCTCCATCGCACCCCACCTGTGCAACGTTATCAATCTCTCCTTCGAGACCGCGACCTTCCCAGAGAGCTGGAAACACGCAGAGATCAACGCCCTACTCAAAAAACCCAAGGCGGACCCGAGAGACCTCAAGAACTTCCGGCCCATCTCCCTGCTTCCGTTCCCAGCCAAGGTCATCGAGAAGATCGTCAACAAACAGCTAACCCGATACCTCGAAGAAAACAACATCCTGGACCCATCCCAATCAGGGTTCCGCAGCAACCACAGCACTGAGACTGCCCTCATCGCCGCCACCGACGACATCAGGACCCTGCTGGACAACGGTGAGACCGCAGCCCTCATCCTGCTGGACCTCTCCGCCGCCTTCGACACTGTCTGCCACCGCACTCTACGCGCACGCCTCCACGACGCAGGGATCCGAGACACGGCCCTGGAATGGACCACCTCCTTCCTCGACGGCAGAACCCAGAGAGTCCGCTTCCCACCTTTCCGATCCGAAGCCTCCGAGATCATCTGCGGCGTACCCCAGGGATCTTCCCTCAGCCCAACACTGTTCAACATCTACATGGCCCCGCTCGCACGCATCGCCAGACAGCACGACCTCAACATAATCTCCTACGCCGACGACACTCAACTGATCCTCTCCCTCACCAAGGACCCCCTCGCCGCCAAATCCAATCTTCATGAAGGAATGAAGGCCGTCGCCGATTGGATGAAGATCAGCCGACTAAAGCTGAACACGGACAAGACAGAGGTCCTCATCCTCGGCTCCAACCCCTCAGCCTGGGACGACTCCTGGTGGCCAACGACACTGGGAGCAGCCCCGACACCCACCGACCACGCACGCAACCTGGGAGTCATCCTCGACTCAACGCTCTCCATGGCCAAGCAAGTCAACGCAGTCTCCTCCTCCTGCTTCAACACCCTCCGCATGCTTCGCAAGATCTACAGGTGGATCCCGACAGATACAAGAAGAACAGTCACCCAGGCCCTCGTCAGTAGCAGACTTGACTATGGGAACGCCCTCTACGCGGGAGCCCCGGCCAAGCTCATCAAGCGACTGCAACGCATACAAAACGCCTCCGCACGCCTGATCCTCGATGTACCATGCCACAGCCACATCACCCCCACCTGAGGAACCTGCACTGGCTCCCCGTCGACAGGAGAATCTCCTTCAAACTCCTCATCCACGCACACAAGGCACTCCACAAGACTGGCCCAGCCTACCTCAACAGACGACTCTTCTTCTACGTCCCCAACCGCCAGCTCCGCACCGCCGACCTCTCCCTCGCCACCGTCCCTCGCATTCGAAGAACAACCACCGGCGGCAGATCCTTCTCACACCTCGCCGCCAAGACCTGGAACACCCTTCCACTAAGCCTACGACAGACCCAAGACCTGCTGACCTTCAGGAGGCTACTCAAGACCTGGCTGTTCGACCAGTAGCAGCACCCCCCTTTTTCTCCCCAGCGCCTTGAGACCCTCGCGGGTAAGTAGTGCGCTCTACAAATTCTGTGATTGATTGATTGATTGATTCGTTACTGAGAAGATCATCGCTGCTGAGCAGAGCTCCTGCTCTATCTTCCAGATTGTGAAGTCTTTTACTTCTCCACAGTCTTCTCATCATGCTACTGTGCTCTCCCAAGAGCTTTGCAACGGGCTGGCAACATTCTTTGAGACAAAAACCTCTGATATCCAGAAATCATTGCCTGCTGTGGTTGCACTCTCCCTGCCTGCCAGTCATTATGATCAGCTCAGCCATAGGTTCACTCAGTTTAGGCCTACATCCTTGGAACAGTCCAGGGATGTCATCTTAAAATGCAAGTCTGGGTCTCCTCTTGATGCGTGCCCACCGACATTGCTTGCAGAAGCTGTGGACATGTTCAACCCTGTGATTAACCCGGTCTTCAATCTTTCACTTTTCTCCGGGGTTGTGCCCGATGCTTGGAAGCTCGCCAAAGTGGCCCCTCTGCTCAAGAAGCCTTCATTGGACCCCAGCATTTTCTCCAACTATTGGCCCATTTTTTTGTTGCCGGCCTTGACAACAATGCTGGAAAAGCTTGTTAACACTCAGTGTAGGAGAGTAGGATCTGCTTCTTATAGTTACCCCCACTTTTTGCTGATGTTTCACTGTTTTCGACTTAGTTTGGCTGCGATCCTGCTATTCAGGACCCCAACCTATCTGCTTTCTCCTCTAAATTGATTGCATGTACTTTAGGTACACTCCAGATTGGATTCTGGGGTACCCTTATGAGTCCCTAGTATATGGCATACTATGTACCAAGGGCATAGGTACCCCAGAGGCCTCCCAGGGGCTGCAGCATGTATTATGCCACCCCTGAGAGGCCATCCAAAATGACACAACAGGTCTGCTACTGCAGCCTGTGTAAGGTGGTGCATGCACCCCTTACCGAGATATAGGTTCACTATATCTATCCTAATCACTGCACATATAAGCCTCTCAGTCACTCCTATGGCAGGCCTTACCAATCCTGAAGGCAGGGTGCTGGGTTTTATGTGAGAGGGTGCCCATGCATGAGCAGAGCCCCTCTGCAGCCTTCGGAACCACTATTCCGGGGTTGTCTGTGATGCAGCCAACCATATACTCTTAAGTGCATTATGACCTCGCGGTAAATGCTAACTTTAGAATGGCTGCAAGGAATTATGTCGTGTTTGGTGTCAACCACCTTGGAATCATACCTCCACACCAGTAACTGGTGTGGGAGGTATGATTCCTCCCTCCTAGAGGGAGAAATATGACAGCACCGGTACACCCGGTACCAGCTTCACAGAGCCCTGGAATCACAAAATGGATGCTGCCAGCCACAGACACAAGTCTGCCCTCCTGCTGCTGGACGAAACTCCGGCAGGGGAAGCTGGACAATAGGTTTCCTGTCACAGGGAGGTGTGACCACCTCCCAGACAGGCTTTAGTGTATTGGGGCTGGATGGGTGCACTCTCAGAGTGCTTTGATGTCTGCACTGGGGGCACATTTGGTGTCCCTGTGCATAGTCCAGCTCAAACCGGTTGCAGGGGCACTCAGCCCCTGCTCTGGCCCGAAACTGGACAAAGGATATGGGTGTAGCCACCCCTCTATCCTGACCCTCCCATTGGTGGGTCCCCAGAGTTTGTCCCACCCCTTTCTTGGGTATAAAGTAGGAACCCCTGGCTACAGGACTTTAGATTACTCCTGGACTAAACTCTGTTACAGAAACCAAGTACTTCGACAATCTACACTACGCTGGATGACTGAAGAATCTCCCTTGGAGTAAAGGAGTTACTCCCCTGCAAGGCAGGCACCTTTAACACAACTGACCGGTTTGCATCTCCAAAGCTCCTGAGGACTCCAAAGAATATTGCGACACAGGAGGTGGGTTCCCAAGGTCCCTGAGGTCGATCTGTGCCCACCGCAAGTCTGAGGCCCGTATCCCTCGTGGTGACCGTGCAACCCGAACCCCTGGACACCGCGTCGATTTACAGAAGCATCAGCTTTCCGGCAACCCCTGAGGCTGAGCTTTAGGTTACTTGTAGCCCTGACCCCGAGCAGTAATTCCACCAAAGATTGCGGGCCTACACTCTACGAGTGTTCCGTGGGCCGGCATTTTGTGATTCCTCTTGAGGTCCCTTCGCGATCCCTGGTCTGTCAACCTGTGGGTCCCTGAGAAGGGTACTTTAACTTTCAGTGGGTTTCCCTGGTTGCTCCAAGCATGCCCTGACTCTCCATCGCTTGGGGAGTCCCCAGGACCTTGCTGGTCCTCACAGAAGCATAATTACTCTGACCGCGTGGGTTGCAGTTGCCAAGGCTTGTTGGTGTTCAATCCGAGCACTGACCCCCCAGCACTCGACATCCTTTGTGGGACAGCTCATCTGCGGACTCTGGTTGTCGTCGATGTCTCCTGGTTCCCGTGGCTGCAGAGTCAAGCTTCACCTCTTCGCACCTGAAGCACCCGACATCGGTGGGCATTCGATTGCTCCGCTCCTGGTCACGTGAAGTGACCCAGACTTTGTCCCCTCTGCTTTCATGTTCTTCACATCTTCGATCCAGGCTTGGATCACACCGGACACTTTTCTTCTTCACGGCAGCAGTACTTTGCAGCGTCTCGCCATTGAAAACAACGACGATTCCCGACACCCTTTGACACCTATGCACCCGGCTTCCCTGGGTGAGGTAACACGAGTACTCCGGTGCTCCCGTGGGTGCTGGCCTTAGAACCTTCTAAGTCTGAAAGGGTTTACTCAAAGTCCTCTCCTAAGTGTCCTTAAACTCTAATATTCCAACCGCGACTTTCCCATAGAGTTGTACGGAGCTCGCGTCTGTGTTCCCACACTGCACCCGTCCTCCGTGGGTCCCCTGTGTCACTACCTTGGGTGGTTCCTTGGGGTCCCAGCGATTCTACGTGCTATAGGCACTGTGTCTAGTCAAGTCGTGGTTGTTATACCACTTTCTTAGTATATGGTTTGGTCTCCCCCTGGAGCCCACTGTGTATTGTGCTATTTACTGTCGTTCTAGTACTGTAATATTGTGTGCCTTGTTCTCTAATCTCATAAAGAGGTTAGTAGAGAGTGTTTAGTAATAAATACATATATTTTATATATACCCTGTGTGGTTCTCCTTTCATTTGGTCATTCAAGAGGTTATATACTGGTAAAACAAGCTGCTTTACATTCCTTCAAGACTTAGCCTGAAGGCTGCTCTCCACAGCTACCACTAGGATAGCTTTCTATAAAGGTTGTCTTTACCCTAATCATCAATAAGGGTCGTTTGGACTGGTGCAAGGTGCCCACTTTAATTAGTGGACAGCATATACCAGGCCAACTTCTCACATTGGTGTGCAGCGGTTGGGATTCAAGCTTGCTATTGTTTTACCAGATAATCTCAGTGAGTGACTAACTGAAAACCACTAAAGGTACTTAGGTACATATAAATCAAGTCTAGAATAAAGTAAGTTCTACTGAACTTAGAGTTGGGTGTCAAGGGCCTAGCACACCCTTTCTCCAACTCAAGAGAGTTTAGTAGTTCCCACTAGAGTAGGTAGGTGCATACACCACACCACACTAGATTGTCTTCAAGGCCTGAAGTCAGTGACTCCTTGCCAACTAAGTACGACCATCTCACATTCCAGGAATTGAGAAACATGTGTACATCAAGAAAACTGAAGACAGGGAAAAGTCCAAACACCCAAAGACTCATAGTGACTTTGCTTTTAGATGACCTCAGAAAGACCCCAGGGTCTGATGAGGCAGGCAAAGGGGTGGGACAGCAGAAGAGGAAAGGCCAGGGAGTGAAAACCTCAATGACCAGGACTCTGATGCTGGCCAGGAGGATCAAAATGATTCTAACCTGGAAAATCCAATTCTTCCTGAAGATGAGGAAGGAGGCCCCAGTGGGCCTCTCTTTACCCCACCTGGAAGGGTTAACAGTTTACCAAGAAGATCAAGATCTCCTTCTCAGGAATCTGATCATTCTGGTACTTCTGTAGGGACCTCTGCTTCTCATAAAAGGGAATCCTCTTATGAGAAGAAATGCCAACTGCTTGAGTTTGAGAGAGCTAAGCTCAGAATCAAGAGAGAGCAATTGGCCTTAGATAGGGAATCCATGGAGCTTCAGAGAGCTTCTCAGAAGCTGGGACTAGAGTCCCATGGTGGCAGCCACAGTGTCCCTAGAGGTAGAGATCATACTCATGACCATAGGAACCTGAACAAGATTGTCCCTCCCTACCAGAGTGGGGATGACATCCACAAATGGATAACTGTACTTGAGAGGGCCTGTAAGGTACAGAGGGTCCCTCAGGAGCAGTGGGCAGCAATCTTGTGGCTCTCCTTTGCAGACAAAGGTAGAGACAAGCTCCTCACTGTTAGAGAAGAGGATGCTGATAATTACAAAGTACTGAAGAGTGCTCTGATTGATGGGTTTGGCCTAACCACTGAACAATACAGGTTAAAGTTCAGAGATACTCAAAAGGCACAGACTCAGGACTGGGTTGACTTTGTTGATTGTGCTACTAAGGCTCTGGAAGGCTGGTTACTTGGCAGTAAGGTGTGTGATTTCCAAGGATTGTATAATTTAATCATGAGAGAGCAGATCCTTAACAACTGTCAAAATCAACTGTTGCATCAGTACCTGGTGGACTCTGATCTGACCTCTCCCCAAGAATTGGTCCAGAAGGCAGACAAGTGGGTCAGAACCAGGGTGAGGCAGAAGGTTCAGAACCAAGGTGGGGACTCCAAGAAGCAAGATTCTAAAAGCTCTATTAAGGGTGGGGAGAAGGGTAAAGACCAGAAGTCTTCTCAAGGGCCCCAAAAATCTGCATCTGAGGGGGAGTCACAATCCAACAAGGGAAAAGGCAAGAAGAAACCATGGTGTAAAATCTGTAAACAGAAAACCCATTGGACAAGTGATTGTACCAAGTCCAAGGACTCAACTCCAACCACCAATGCCCCTAAGGCAACTGTTCCCCCTAGTTCAGCTCCAGGTGGTGGTGTTCCAAATAAGGGTGTAGTAGGGTTAACCCTGGGATCTGAGATGGACTCTGGCCTAGTCAGAGTTCCAACTCAGGCTATGTTGATCTGTGTTGGAGGCATGGATATGGCCTCCTTATTTGTAAGCCCCAGTAATCTGGGCAAATACAGACAACAGCCTATAATAAATGGAAAAGAGGCCTTGGCATTCAGGAACACAGGAGCAAGTGTCACAATGGTGACAAAAGATTTTGTGGCTCCTGAGCAAATCATACTTGGTGAGATGTACCAAGTGACCAATGCTAGCAATGTCAGGACATACCATTCCTTGGCAGTTGTTAATTTCTCCTGGGGATGGGTAACTGGCCCTAAGAAGGTTGTGGTAAGTGCAGACCTCCCTGTTGAATGGTTGTTGGGCAATGATTTAGAAACTTCAGCTTGGGCTGAAGTGGAACTCAGGACTCATGCAGAAATGTTGGGTATCCCTGCAGATGTGTTTGCTATGACCAGGTCACAGGAAAAAATGTCTAAAACTGAACAGATCCTGGATCCTGGAAAAATGGACCAGGCACCTTCCAAGAGAAGGAGCAGTAGGGTTAAGGCAGTGTCTTCCCCCCTGCTTCAGAATGCAGATCAGTCTCTTGAGGGAGCTGATCTTAGTCCTGAAGAAGGAACTGTCCCAGATAAGCTTGAGCCTGATCAGGTTGAGTTCTTGGGGACAGGGGGCCCTTCCAGGGCAGATCTGAGCCAGGAGCAACTGAGCTGCCCCTCTCTTGAACCCCTCAGACAGCAAGCTGCTGCTGAGGCTGCTGGGAGTGCTAGTGGGTCCCATAGGAAATACTGGGATGATGGACTCCTTTACTCAGAGTGTAGAGACCCCAAGCCTGGAGCCACCAGGAGGTTGGTTATACCTCTGAAGTTTAGGAGTTTCCTCTTGACCCTAGCACATGATATCCCATTGGCAGGTCACCTAGGCCAAAACAAGACTTGGGACAGAATTGTCCCTCACTTTCATTGGCCTCATATGTCTGAAGACAGCAAGGAGTTTTGTCGCTCCTGTGTCACCTGTCAAGCCAGTGGTAAGGCAGGTAGCACTACAAAGGCCCCCCTGATACCACTACCTGTGGTGGGGGTTCCCTTTAAGAGGGTAGGGATTGACATTGTTGGTCCCCTGGATCCTCAAACTGCATCTGGGCACAGATTTATACTGGTGGTGGTGGACCATGCCACTAGGTATCCAGAGGCAATTCCCCTTAGGACTACCACAGCTCCTGTGGTGGCAACGGCCCTCCTGGGAATCTTTTCCAGGGTGGGTTTTCCTAAGGAGGTAGTATCAGACAGAGGTGCAAACTTCATGTCTAGTTACTTAACTGCTATGTGGAAGGAGTGTGGTGTAAATTATAAATTTACCACCCCTTATCACCCACAATGCAATGGTTTAGTTGAAAGGTTCAACAAAACCTTAAAGGGCATGATTAAAGGTCTCCCATAAAAGCTTAGGCGCAGATGGGACATACTTTTGCCCTGCCTTCTCTTTGCCTACAGAGAGGTTCCACAGAAGGGGGTTGGTTACTGCCCATTTGAGCTTCTGTTTGGACATCCAGTTAGGGGTCCATTGTGTCTAGTGAAGGAGGGATGGGAGGGATGGGAGTTACCTCTCAAACCCCCTAAACAGGATATTGTGGACTATGTACTTGGTCTCCGCTCCAGGATGGCTGAGTACATGAAGAAGGGAACTAAAAACCTTGAGGCTAGCCAGGAATTGCAAAAGGCCTGGCATGACCAAAAGGCTGTGTTGACTGTTTATCAGCCAGGACAGAAAGTATGGGTGTTGGAGCCTGTGGCCCCAGCAGCCCTCCAAGACAAGTGGAGTGGCCCTCATACAATTGTTGAGCAAAAGGGAGAGGTTACCTACCTGGTGGACCTTGGAACTCCCAGGAGCCCCCATAGGGTGCTCCATGTCAACAGGCTCAAACCATATGTTGACAGGGCAGACATGGGCTTCCTCATGGCTACTGATGAGGGACAGGAGGAAGAGAGTGATCCACTCCTGACCTGCTCTCACAGAACCCTGATGATGGTTCAGTAGATGGTGTAGCCTTGGCAGGCAGCCTCACTGTCCAGCTGCAAACTGATTGCAGAAAAGTTCTCAACCAGTTTAGACATATGTTCTCACTGACTCCAAGTCAGACTACCTGGTGCACTCATGAAGTGGACACTGGGGACAGTCTGCCTGTTAAAAATAAGATTTACAGGCAACCTGACCATGTCAGGGACTGCATCAGGACTGAAGTCCAGAAGATGATGGATTTGGGTGTGATTGAACCCTCAGATAGCCCTTGGGCTAGTCCAGTAGTCTTGGTACCTAAACCTCACACCCAGGGTGATAAGAGAGAGATGAGGTTTTGTGTAGACTACAGAGGTCTCAATGCAGTCACTAGGACTGATGCCCATCCAATCCCTAGGGCAGATGAGCTTATAGACACTTTGGCCTCAGCCAAGTTTCTGAGCACATTTGACCTGACAGCTGGCTACTGGCAGATCAGACTAGCTGAGGATGCAATAGCCAAAACAGCATTCTCAACCCCTAGTGGGCACTACCAATTTGTGGTGATGCCCTTTGGTTTGAAGAATGCACCTGCCACTTTTCAAAGGTTGGTGAACAAAGTCCTTACAGGCCTGGAAGCCTATAGTGCAGCATATCTAGATGATATTGCTGTCTTTAGCTCCACCTGGGAGGATCACCTTGTCCACCTGAGAAATGTTTTGGAGGCCCTGCAGAAAGCAGGCCTCACTATCAAGGCCACCAAGTGCCAGATAGGGCAGAGGCAAGTTGTATACCTGGGCCACCTTGTGGGTGGAGGCAAGGTTCAACCATTGCAGAGCAAAATCCAGACCATCATGGACTGGGTTGCTCCAACCACCCAGACTCAGGTCAGAGCTTTCTTGGGCCTGACTGGGTACTATAGGAGGTTTGTCAAAGGGTATGGATCCATAGTGACCCCTTTGAATGACTTAACTCCCAAGAGCATGCCAAAGAAAGTTCAGTGGACAGTCAGCTGTCAAAAGGCATTTGATGACCAGAAGCAGCCCATGTGCACTGCTCCCATTCTGCAAAGTCCTGACTACTCCAAACAATTCATTGTCCAAACAGATGCATCTGAGTTGGGGGTAGGGGCTGTGTTATCACAATTGAATGATGAAGGTCAGGATCAGCCAGTAGCTTTTATTAGCAGAAGGCTGACCCCCAGAGAGAAACGTTGGTCAGCCATTGAGAGGGAAGCCTTTGCTGTGGTTTGGGCTCTGAAGAAGCTAAGGCCATACTTGTTTGGCACTCACTTCATTGTTCAGACAGACCATAAGCCCCTCATATACCTAAAACAGATAAAGGGTGAAAACCCCAAACTTTTGAGGTGGTCCATTTCCCTACAGGGGATGGACTATACAGTGGAACATAGACCTGGGAGTAACCATGCCAATGCCGATGGACTCTCAAGATATTTCCACTTAGAACATGAAGACTCAACTGGTCAAGGTTAGTTTAATTTCCTGACGTTTGGGGGGGGTTGTGTAGGAGAGTAGGATCTGCTTCTTATAGTTACCCCCAGGTTTTGCTGATGTTTCACTGTTCTCGACTTAGTTTGGCAGGTATCCTGCTATTCAGGACCCCAGCCTATCTGCTTTCTCCTCTAAATTGATTGCATGTACTTTAGGTACACTCCAGATTGGATTCTGGGGTACCCTTATGAGTCACTAGTATATGGTATACTTTGTACCAAGGGCATAGGTACCCCAGAGGCCTCCCAGGGGCTGCAGCATGTATTATGCCACCCCTGAGAGGCCAGCCAAAATGACACAACAGGTCTGCTACTGCAGCCTGTGTAAGGTGGTGCATGCACCCCTTACCTAGATATAGGTTCACTATATCTATCCTAATCACTGAACATATAAGCCTATCAGTCACCCCTATGGCAGGCCTTACCAATCCTGAAGGCAGGGTGCTGGGTTTTATGTGAGAGGGTGCCCATGCAGGAGCAGAGCCCCTCTGCAGCCTTCGGAACCACTATTCCGGGGTTGTCTGTGATGCAGCCAACCATATACTCTTAAGTGCATTATGACCTCGCGGTAAATACTAACTTTAGAATGGCTGCAGGGAATTATGTCGTGTTTGGTGTCAACCACCTTGGAATCATACCTCCACACCAGTAATATGACAGCACCGGTACACCTGGTACCAGCTTCACAGAGCCCTGGCATCACAAAATGGATGCTGCCAGCCACAGACACGAGTCTGCCCTCCTGCTGCTGGACGAAACTCCGGCAGGGGAAGCTGGACAATAGGTTTCCTGTCACAGGGAGGTGTGACCACCTCCCAGACAGGCTTTAGTGTATTGGGGCTGGGTGGGTGCACTCCAAGAGTGCTTTGATGTCTGCACTGGGGGCACATTTGGTGTCCCTGTGCATAGTCCAGCTCAAACCGGTTGCAGGGGCACTCAGCCCCTGCTCTGGCGTGAAACTGGACAAAGGTTATGGGTGTAGCCACCCCTCTATCCTGACCCTCCCATAGGTGGGTCCCCAGAGTTTGTCCCACCCCTTCCTTGGGTATAAAGTAGGAACCCCTGGCTACAGGACTTTAGATTACACCTGGACTAAACTCTGCTACAGAAACCAAGTACTTCGACGATCTACACTACGCTGGATGACTGAAGAATCTCCCTTGGAGTAAAGGAGCTACTCCCCTGCAATGGCAGGCACCTTTAACGCAACTGACTGGTTTGCATCTCCAAAGCTCCCGAGGACTCTGAAGAATATTGCAACACAGGATGTGGGTTCCCGAGGTCTCTGAGGTCGATCTGTGCCCACAGCAAGTCTGAGGCCCGTATCCCTCGTGGTGACCGTGCAACCTGAACCCCTGGACACCGCATCGATTTACAGAAGCATCAGCTTTCCGGCAACCCCTGAGACTGAGCTTTGGGTTACTTGTAGCCCTGACCCCGAGCAGTAATTCCACCAAAGATTGCGGGCCTACACTCCACGAGTGTTCCGTGGGCCGGCATTTTGTGATTCCTCTTGAGGTCCCTTTGCGATCCCTGGTCCGTTGACCTGTGGGTCCCTGAGAAGGGTACTTTAACTTTCAGTGGGCTTCCCTGGTTGCTCCAGGCGTGCCCTGACTCTCCATTGCTTGGGGAGTCCCCAGGACCTTGCTGGTCCTCACAGAAGCATAATTACTCTGACCGCATGGGTTGCCGTTGCCAAGGCTTGTTGGTGTTCAATCCAAGCACTGACCCCCCAGCACTCGACATCCTTCGTGGGACAGCTCATCTGCGGACTCTGGTTGTCGTCGATGTCTCCTGGTCCCCGTGGCTGCAGAGTCAAGCTTCACCTCTTCGCACCTGAAGCACCCGACATCGGTGGGCATTTGATTGCTCCGCTCCTGGTCACGTGAAGTGACCCAGACTTTGTCCCCTCTGCTTTTAGGTTCTTCACATCTTCGATCCAGGTTTGGATCACACCGGACACTTTTCTTCTTCACGGCAGCAGTACTTTGCAGCGTCTCGCCATTGAAAACAACGACGATTCCCGACACCCTTTGACACCTATGCACCCGGCTTCCCTGCGTGAGGTAACACGAGTACTCCGGTGCTCCCGTGGGTGCTGGCCTTAGAACCTTCTAAGTCTGAAAGGGTTTACTCAAAGTCCTCTCCTAAGTGTCCTTAAACTCTAATATTCCAACCGCGACTTTCCCATAGAGTTGTACGGAGCTCGCGTCTGTGTTCCCACACTGCACCCGTCCTCCGTGGGTCCCCTGTGTCACTACCTTGGGTGGTTCCTTGTGGTCCCAGCGATTCTACGTGCTCTAGGCACTGTGTCTAGTCAAGTCGTGGTTGTTATACCACTTTCTTAGTATGTGGTTTGGTCTCCCTCTGGAGCCCACTGTGTATTGTGCTATTTACTGTCGTTCTAGTACTGTAATATTGTGTGCCTTGTTCTCTAATCTCATAAAGAGGTTAGTAGAGAGTGTTTAGTAATAAATACATATATTTTATATATACCTTGTGTGGTTCTCCTTTCATTTGGTCATTCAAGAGGTTATATACTGGTAAAACAAGCTGCTTTACATTCCTTCAAGACTTAGCCTGAAGGCTGCTCTCCACAGCTATCACTAGGATAGCTTTCTATAAAGGTTGTCTTTAACCTAATCATCAATAAGGGTCGTTTGGACTGGTGCAAGGTGCCCACTTTAATTAGTGGACAGCATATACCAGGCCAACTCCTCACATTGGTGTGCAGCGGTTGGGATTCAAGCTTGCTATTGTTTTACCAGATAATCTCATTGAGTGACTAACTGAAAACCACTAAAGGTACTTAGGTACATATAAATCAAGTCTAGAATAAAGTAAGTTCTACTGAACTTAGAGTTGGGTGTCAAGGGCCTAGCACACCCTTTCTCCAACTCAAGAGAGTTTAGTAGTTCCCACTAGAGTAGGTAGGTGCATACACCACACCACACTAGAATGTCTTCAAGGCCTGAAGTCAGTGACTCCTTGCCAACTAAGTACGACCATCTCACATTCCAGGAATTGAGAAACATGTGTACATCAAGAAAACTGAAGACAGGGAAAAATCCAAACACCCAAAGACTCATAGTGACTTTGCTTTTAGATGACCTCAGAAAGACCCCAGGGTCTGATGAGGCAGGCAAAGGGGGTGGGACAGCAGAAGAGGAAAGGCCAGGGAGTGAAAACCTCAATGACCAGGACTCTGATGCTGGCCAGGAGGATCAAAATGATTTTAACCTGGAAAATCCAATTCTTCCTGAAGGTGAGGAAGGAGGCCCCAGTGGGCCTCGCTTTACCCCACCTGGAAGGGTTAACAGTTTACCAAGAAGATCCAGATCTCCTTCTCAGGAATCTGATCATTCTGGTACTTCTGTAGGAACCTCTGCTTCTCATAAAAGGGAATCCTCTTATGAGAAGAAATGCCAACTGCTTGAGTTTGAGAGAGCTAAGCTCAGAATCAAGAGAGAGCAATTGGCCTTAGATAGGGAATCCCTGGAGCTTCAGAGACCTTCTCAGAAGCTGGGACTAGAGTCCCATGGGGGCATCCACAGTGTCCCTAGAGGTAGAGATCATACTCATGACCATAGGAACCTGAACAAGATTGTCCCTCCCTACCAGAGTGGGGATGACATCCACAAATGGATAACTGCACTTGAGAGGGCCTGTAAGGTACAGAGGGTCCCTCAGGAGCAGTGGGCAGCAATCTTGTGGCTCTCCTTTGCAGACAAAGGTAGAGACAAGCTCCTCACTGTTAGAGAAGAGGATGCTGATAATTACAAAGTCCTGAAGAGTGCTCTGATTGATGGGTTTGTCCTAACCACTGAACAATACAGGTTAAAGTTCAGAGATACCCAAAAGGCACAGACTCAGGACTGGGTTGACTTTGTTGATTGTGCTACTAAGGCTCTGGAAGGCTGGTTACTTGGCAGTAAGGTGTGTGATTTCCAAGGATTGTATAATTTAATCATGAGAGAGCAGATCCTTAACAACTGTCAAAATCAACTGTTGCATCAGTACCTGGTGGACTCTGATCTGACCTCTCCCCAAGAATTGGGCCAGAAGGCAGACAAGTGGGTCAGAACCAGGGTGAGGCAGAAGGTTCAGAACCAAGGTGGTGACTCCAAGAAGCAAGATTCTAAAAGCTCTGATAAGGGTGGGGAGAAGGGTAAAGACCAGAAGTCTTCTCAAGGGCCCCAGAAATCTGCATCTGAGGGGGAGTCACAATCCAACAAGGGAAAAGGCAAGAAGAAACCATGGTGTAAAATCTGTAAACAGAAAATCCATTGGACAAGTGATTGTACCAAGTCCAAGGACTCAACTCCAACCACCAATGCCCCTAAGGCAACTGTTCCCCCTAGTTCAGCTCCAGGTGGTAGTGTTCCAAATAAGGGTGTAGTAGGGTTAACCCTGGGATCTGAGATGGACTCTGGCCTAGTCAGAGTTCCAACTCAGGCTATGTTGATCTGTGATGGAGGCATGGATATGGCCTCCTTATTTGTAAGCCCCAGTAATCTGGGCAAATACAGACAACAGCCTATAATAAATGGAAAAGAGGCCTTGGCATTCAGGGACACAGGAGCAAGTGTCACAATGGTGACAAAAGATCTTGTGGCTCCTGAGCAAATCATACTTGGTGAGATGTACCAAGTGACCAATGCTAGCAATGTCAGGACAGACCATTCCTTGGCAGTTGTTAATTTCTCCTGGGGAGGGGTAACTGGCCCTAAGAAGGTTGTGGTTAGTGCAGACCTCCCTGTTGAATGGTTGTTGGGCAATGATTTAGAAACTTCAGCTTGGGCTGAAGTGGAACTCAGGACTCATGCAGAAATGTTGGGTATCCCTGCAGATGTGTTTGCTATGACCAGGTCACAGGCAAAAATGTCTAAAACCGAACAGGTCCTGGATCCTGGAAAAATGGACCAGGACCTTCCAAGAGAAGGAGCAGTAGGGTTAAGGCAGTGTCTTCCCCCCTGCCTCAGAATGCAGATCAGTCTCTTGAGGGAGCTGATCTTAGTCCTGAAGAAGGAACTGTCCCAGATGAGCTTGAGCCTGATCAGGTTGAGTTCTTGGTGACAGGGGGCCCTTCCAGGGCAGATCTGAGCCAGGAGCAACTGAGCTGCCCCTCTCTTGAACCCCTCAGACAGCAAGCTGCTGCTGAGGCTGCTGGGAGTGCTAGTGGGTCCCATAGGATCTACTGGGATGATGGACTCCTTTACTCAGAGTGTAGAGACCCCTTTACTCAGAGTGTAGAGACCCCAAGCCTGGAGCCACGAGGAGGTTGGTTATACCTCTGAAGTTTAGGAGTTTCCTCTTGACCCTAGCACATGATATCCCATTGGCAGGTCACCTAGGCCAAAACAAGACTTGGGACAGAATTGTCCCTCACTTTCATTGGCCTGATATGTCTGAAGACACCAAGGAGTTTTGTCGCTCCTGTGTCACCTGTCAAGCCAGTGGTAAGGCAGGTAGCACTACAAAGGCCCCCCTGATACCACTACCTGTGGTGGGGGTTCCCTTTGAGAGGGTAGGGATTGACATTGTTGGTCCCCTGGATCCTCAAACTGCATCTGGGCACAGATTTATACTGGTGTTGGTGGACCATGCCACTAGGTATCCAGAGGCAATTCCCCTTAGGACTACCACAGCTCCTGTGGTGGCAAGGGCCCTCCTGGGAATCTTTTCCAGGGTGGGTTTTCCTAAGGAGGTAGTATCAGACAGAGCTGCAAACTTCATGTCTAGTTACTTAACTGCTATGTGGAAGGAGTGTGGTGTAAATTATAAATTTACCACCCCTTATCACCCACAATGCAATGGTTTAGTTGAAAGGTTCAACAAAACCTTAAAGGGCATGATTAAAGGTCTCCCAGAAAAGCTTAGGCGCAGATGGGACATACTTTTGCCCTGCCTTCTCTTTGCCTACAGAGAGGTTCCACAGAAGGGGGTTGGTTACAGCCCATTTGAGCTTCTGTTTGGACATCCAGTTAGGGGTCCATTGTGTCTAGTGAAGGAGGGATGGGAGGGATGGGAGTTACCTCTCAAACCCCTAAACAGGATATTGTGGACTATGTACTTGGTCTCCGCTCCAGGATGGCTGAGTACATGAAGAAGGCAACTAAAAACCTTGAGGCTAGCCAGGAATTGCAAATGGCCTGGCATGACCAAAAGGCTGTGTTGACTGTTTATCAGCCAGGACAGAAAGTATGGGTGTTGGAGCCTGTGGCCCCAGCAGCCCTCCAAGACAAGTGGAGTGGCCCTCATACAATTGTTGAGCAAAAGGGAGAGGTTACCTACCTGCTGGACCTTGGAACTCCCAGGAGCCCCCATAGGGTGCTCCATGTCAACAGGCTCAAACCATATGTTGACAGGGCAGACATGGGCTTGCTCATGGCTACTGATGAGGGACAGGAGGAAGAGAGTGATCCACTCCTGACCTGCTCTCACAGAACCCTGATGATGGTTCAGTAGATGGTGTAGCCTTGGCAGGCAGCCTCACTGACCAGCAGCAAACTGATTGCAGAAAAGTTCTCAACCAGTTTAGACATATGTTCTCACTGACTCCAAGTCAGACTACCTGGTGCACTCATAAAGTGGACACTGGGGACAGTCTGCCTGTTAAAAATAAGATTTACAGGCAACCTGATCATGTCAGAGACTGCATCAGGACTGAAGTCCAGAAGATGATGGATTTGGGTGTGATTGAACCCTCAGATAGCCCTTGGGCTAGTCCAGTAGTCTTGATACCTAAACCTCACACCCAGGGTGGTAAGAGAGAGATGAGGTTTTGTGTAGACTACAGAGGTCTCAATGCAGTCACTAGGACTGATGCCCATCCAATCCCTAGGGCAGATGAGCTTATAGACACTTTGGCCTCAGCCAAGTTTCTGAGCACATTTGACCTGACAGCTGGCTACTGGCAGATCAGACTAGCTGAGGATGCAATAGCCAAAACATCATTCTCAACCCCTAGTGGGCACTAACAATTTGTGGTGATGCCCTTTGGTTTGAAGAATGCACCTGCCACTTTTCAAAGGTTGGTGAACAAAGTCCTTACAGGCCTGGAAGCCTATAGTGCAGCATATCTAGATGATATTGCTGTCTTTAGCTCCACCTGGGAGGATCACCTTGTCCACCTGAGAAATGTTTTGGAGGCCCTGCAGAAAGCAGGCCTCACTATCAAGGCCACCAAGTGCCAGATAGGGCAGAGGCAAGTTGTATACCTGGGCCACCTTGTGGGTGGAGGCAAGGTTCAACCATTGCAGAGCAAAATCCAGACCATCATGGACTGGGTTGCTCCAACCACCCAGACTCAGGTCAGAGCTTTCTTGGGCCTGACTGGGTACTATAGGAGGTTTGTCAAAGTGTATGGATCCATAGTGACCCCTTTGAATGACTTAACTCCCAAGAGCATGCCAAAGAAAGTTCAGTGGACAGTCAGCTGTCAAAAGGCATTTGATGACCAGAAGCAGGCCATGTGCACTGCTCCCATTCTGCAAAGACCTGACTACTCCAAACAATTCATTGTCCAAACAGATGCATCTGAGTTGGGGGTAGGGGCTGTGTTATCACAATTGAATGATGAAGGTCAGGATCAGCCAGTAGCTTTTATTAGCAGAAGGCTGACCCCCAGAGAGAAACGTTGGTCAGCCATTGAGAGGGAAGCCTTTGCTGTGGTTTGGGCTCTGAAGAAGCTAAGGCCATACTTGTTTGGCACTCACTTCATTGTTCAGACAGACCATAAGCCCCTCTTATACCTAAAACAGATGAAGGGTGAAAACCCCAAACTTTTGAGGTTGTCCATTTCCCTACAGGGGATGGACTATACAGTGGAACATAGACCTAGGAGTAACCA
This sequence comes from Calotriton arnoldi, assembly GCA_963921515.1. Classification (NCBI taxonomy): domain Eukaryota; kingdom Metazoa; phylum Chordata; class Amphibia; order Caudata; family Salamandridae; genus Calotriton; species Calotriton arnoldi. The sequence continues at coordinate 144,003 of CAWUFW010013817.1, read as the reverse complement.
TGCCAATGCAGATGGACTCTCAAGATATTTCCACTTAGAACATGAAGACTCAACTGGTCAAGGTTAGTTTAATGTCCTGACGTTTGGGGGGGTTGTGTAGGAGAGTAGGATCTGCTTCTTATAGTTACCCCCACTTTTTGCTGATGTTTCACTGTTTTCGACTTAGTTTGGCTGGGATCCTGCTATTCAGGACCCCAGCCTATCTGCTTTCTCCTCTAAATTGATTGCATGTACTTTAGGTACACTCCAGATTGGATTCTGGGGTACCCTTATGAGTCCCTAGTATATGGTATACTATGTACCAAGGGCATAGGTACCCCAGAGGCCTCCCAGGGGCTGCAGCATTTATTATGCCACCCCTGAGAGGCCATCCAAAATGACACAACAGGTCTGCTACTGCAGCCTGTGTAAGGTGGTGCATGCCCCCCTTACCTTGATATAGGTTCACTATATCTATCCTAATCACTGCACATATAAGCCTATCAGTCACCCCTATGGCAGGCCTTACCAATCCTGAAGGCAGGGTGCTGGGTTTTATGTGAGAGGGTGCCCATGCATGAGCAAAGCCCCTCTGCAGCCTTCGGAACCACTATTCCGGGGTTGTCTGTGATGCAGCCAACCATATACTCTTAAGTGCATTATGACCTCGCGGTAAATGCTAACTTTAGAATGGCTGTAAGGAATTATGTCGTGTTTGGTGTCAACCACCTTGGAATCATACCTCCACACCAGTAACTGGTGTGGGAGGTATGATTGCTCCCTCCTAGAGGGAGAAATATGACAATCAATCAATCAATCAATCAATCATGTCACTTATAAAGCGCACTACATACCCGCGAGGGTCTCAAGGCGCTGGGGGAAGAGGGGGGTGGTGCTGCTACTGATCGAAGAGCCAGGTCTTGAGGAGTCTTCTGAAGGCCAGTAGGTCTTGGGTCTGTCGGAGGTTGGTGGGGAGGGTGTTCCAGGTCTTGGCGGCGAGGTGGGAGAAGGATCTGCCGCCGGCGGTCGTTTTCCGGATGCGGGGGACTGTGGCGAGGGCGAGGCTGGTCGAGCGGAGCTTGCGGGTGGGGGTGTAGAAGCTGAGTCGTCTGTTGAGGTAGGCTGGTCCGGAGTTGTGGAGTGCTTTGTGTGCGTGGGTGAGGAGCTTGAAGGTTATCCTCTTGTTGACAGGGAGCCAGTGCAGGTCTCTCAGGTGGGGTGTGATGTGGCTGCGTCGGGGGATGTCGAGGATAAGACGTGCAGAGGCGTTCTGGATGCGTTGCAGCCGTCTCAGGAGCTTAGCCGTCGTTCCTGCGTAGAGGGCGTTTCCGTAGTCCAACCTGCTGGTGACGAGGGCCTGGGTGACTGTTTTTCTTGTTTCGGTGGGGATCCACTTGAAGATCCTGCGGAGCATTCGGAGGATGTTGAAGCAGGATGAGGAAACGGCGTTGACCTGCTTAGTCATGGAGAGGGTGGGGTCGAGGATGACCCCTAGGTTGCGTACGTGGTCGGTGGGTGGCGGGGCTGTTCCCAGTGATGTTGGCCACCAGGAGTCGTCCCAGGCTGAAGGGTTGGAACCAAGGATGAGGACCTCCGTCTTGTCCGAGTTCAGCTTCAGGCGGCTGGTCCTCATCCATTCGGCGACGGCCTTCATTCCTTCGTGGAGGTGGGCTTTGGCGGTGTGAGGGTCTTTGGTGAGGGAGAGGATCAGCTGGGTGTCGTCGGCGTAGGAGATGATGTTGAGGTTGTGCTGTCGGGCGACGTGGGCGAGGGGTGCCATGTAGATGTTGAACAGCGTTGGGCTGAGGGAGGAGCCTTGGGGTACGCCGCAGATGATCTTGGTGGCCTTGGATCGGAAGGGGGCGAGGCGGACGCTTTGTGTTCTGCCGGAAAGGAAGGATGTGGTCCAGTCCAGGGCCTTCTCTTGGATCCCGGCGTCGTGAAGGCGTGTTCGTAGTGTGTGGTGGCAGACCGTGTCGAAGGCGGCTGATAGGTCCAGGAGGATGAGGGCTGCTGTTTCTCCGTTGTCTAGCAGGGTCCTGATGTCATCGGTGGCGGCGATGAGGGCGGTTTCGGTGCTGTGGTTGCTGCGGAAGCCGGACTGGGAAGGGTCCAGGATGTTGTTCTCCTCGAGGTAGCGGGTCAGTTGTTTGTTGACGATTTTCTCGGTGACCTTCGCGGGGAACGGGAGCAGAGAGATGGGTCGGAAGTTCTTGAGGTCCTTGGGGTCTGCCTTGGGTTTCTTGAGTAAGGCGGTGATCTCGGCGTGCTTCCAGCTTTCCGGGAAGGTTGCTGTCTCGAAGGAGATGTTGATTATTTTCCGGAGATGGGGCGCGATGGCTGTACTGGCTTTGTTGAAGATGTGGTGTGGGCACGGGTCTAGCGGTGAACCGGAGTGGATGGTGTTCATGATCTCGCTGGTGTCCTCGTCGTTGATGTTGGTCCAGGAGAGCAGGCGGTTGGTGGTTGTGGGGGCAGTGGTCTCGGTGGTTGCCGGGGCGGTCGTGGTGTTGAAGCTGTCGTGGATGTCGGCGATTTTGCGGTGGAAGGAGGTGGCCAGTGAGTCGCACAGGTCTTGCGACGGCTGGATGTCGTTGGTGTTGGAGCTGGGGTTGGAGAGTTCCTTCACGATGTTGAAGAGCTCTTTGCTGTTGTGTGCGTTGTTGTCTAGGCGGTCTTTGAGTGAGGCCCTTTTGGCGGATCTGATGAGGTGATGGTGATTGCGGGTGGCGCTCTTGTGGGCGGCGTAGCTGTCCGCTGTCCGTTCGTGGAGCCAGATCTTCTCCAGTTTTCGGCATGTTCGTTTGGAGGCCTGGAGGTCTTCGGTGAACCAGGTGGCTTTCTTGCTGGTGTGGCTGTTGGGTGGATTCTTGAGCGGGGCGAGGGTGTTGGCGCAGTCGTCGATCCACTGTCTGAGGTTGCGGGCGGCGGTGTCGGGGTCGGAGGGTTCGGCGGGTGGGCTCAGGGCGAGGGTTGTGGTTAGCTGGTCTTCCGTGACTCTGCTCCAGCAGCGGCGAGGCATTTGTTCGGTGCGGTGGTGCGTGGTGGGCTTCCTGTAGGTGAAGTGGATGCAGTGGTGGTCAGTCCAGTGGGGTTCGGAGGTGTGGTTGAAGGAGACGTGTGGGCTTGCGGAAAAGATGGAGTCTAGCGTGTGGCCGGCGGCGTGGGTGGGTGTAGTCACGAGCTGTCTGAGTCCGAGGGTGGCGAGGTTGTCGATCAGGGTGGTGGAGTTGGTGTCCTTGTTGTTCTCGAGGTGGAAGTTCAGGTCCCCGAGGAGGATGTAGTCCGTGGAGGCGATGGCATGTGTGCTGACGAAGTCAGCGATGGAATCGCTGAACTGTGGTCGGGGTCCGGGGGGTCTGTAGATGAGGGTTCCTCTGAGGGTGGTGTTGGGATCGGTGTGGATCTGGAAGTGCATGTGTTCGGCGGTGCTGAGGGTGTCGTCGGTGTTGGTTGAGACTCTGAGGGTGCTCCTGTGGACGATGGCGATGCCTCCTCCGACTCCGTTGGTGCGGTCCCTGCGGGCGATCTTGAATCCGTCCGGGATGGCAATGGCGATGTCGGGGGCTGAAGCGGGATTCAGCCAGGTCTCCGTCAGGAATGCGATGTCTGGGGAGGTTGAGTCGAGAAGGTCCCAGAGTTTGATGGCGTGTTTGCGGGCGGAGCGGGTGTTGAGGAGGATGCATCTGAGGTAGTTGGGTTCTTTCCTGGGCGGTGGTTTGGCGGGGCGGGTGCTGGCGAAGCTGCAGTTCCGGCAGGTGAAGGGCCCTTGGGTGCGCTTCGGGGTGGCCTGGTAGCAGGCGTGATCTTTTCCGGGGTTGAGTGCGTGGAGGGTGCTGGCGTCGTATCGGCGTCTGTTGATGTGGCGGGCGCGGGGGATGCCCGGACCAGGGGGTCTGGCGCTGGGCGCGGCCACGGCGTGGACGGGCGCAGACGGGCTTGCCTTAAATGGGGAGGTGGGAGGGAGGAGCAGGGAATGGGGCAGCGAATGGGCAGTGAGGGGGCGGGGCCACAGGGGCGCAGCGGCGGGAAACAGGCACAGAAAGGAAAAACGATCACAATCAGGGGCAGCAAGGGGGCACAGAAAGGAAAAACGATCACAATCAGGGGCAGCAAGGGGGCACAGAAAGGAAAAAACGATCACAATCAGGGGCAGCAAGGGGGCACAGAAAGGAAAAACGAGCACAATCAGGGGCAGCAAGGGGGCACAGAAAGGAAAAAGCGAGCACAATCAGGGGCAGCAAGGGGGCACAGAAAGGAAAAAACGAGCACAATCAGGGGGCAGCAAGGGGGCACAGAAAGGAAAAACGAGCACAATCAGGGGCAGCAAGGGGGCACAGAAAGGAAAAAACGAGCACAATCAGGGGCAGCAAGGGGGAACAGAAAGGAAAAAACGAGCACAATCAGGGGCAGCAAGGGGGCACGGAAAGGAAAAAACGAGCACAATCAGGGGCAGCAAGGGGGCACGGAAAGGAAAAACGATCACAATCAGGGGCAGCAAGGGGGCACGGAAAGGAAAAAACGATCACAATCAGGGGCAGCAAGGGGGCACGGAAAGGAAAAAACGATCACAATCAGGGGCTGCAAGGGGGCACGGAAAGGAAAAAAACGATCACAATCGGGGGCAGCAAGGGGGCACAGAAAGGAAAAAACGATCACAATCGGGGGCAGCAAGGGGGCACAGAAAGGAAAAAACGATCACAATCAGGGGCAGCAAGGGGGCACAGAAAGGAAAAAACGAGCACAATCAGGGGCACAGAAAGGAAAAAAACGAGCACAATCAGGGGCAGCAGCAGGGCACACAGACGGAGCTGTGTGGTGGGGGAGCGACCTACCAGTCAAGGTCAGGGGTCACACCCGGTACCAGCTTCACAGAGCCCTGGCATCACAAAATGGATGCTGCCAGCCACAGACACGAGTCTTCCCTCCTGCTGCTGGACGAAACTCCGGCAGGGGAAGCTGGACAATAGGTTTCCTGTCACAGGGAGGTGTGACCACCTCCCAGACAGGCTTTAGTGTATTGGGGCTGGGTGGGTGCACTCCAAGAGTGCTTTGATGTCTGCACTGGGGGCACATTTGGTGTCCCTGTGCATAGTCCAGCTCAAACCGGTTGCAGGGGCACTTAGCCCCTGCTCTGGCGTGAAACTGGACAAAGGATATGGGTGTAGCCACCCTTCTATCCTGACCCTCCCATTGGTGGGTCCCCAGAGTTTGTCCCACCCCTTCCTTGGGTATAAAGTAGGAACCCCGGGCTACAGGACTTTAGATTACACCTAGACTAAACTCTGCTACAGAAACCAAGTACTTCGACGATCTACACTACGCTGGATGACTGAAGAATCTCCCTTGGAGTAAAGGAGTTACTCCCCTGCAAGGCAGGCACCTTTAACGCAACTGATCAGTTTGCATCTCCAAAGCTCCTGAGGACTCTGAAGAATATTGCAACACAGGAGGTGGGTTCCCGAGGTCTCTGAGGTCGATCTGTGCCCACAGCAAGTCTGAGGCCCGTATCCCTCGTGGTGACCATGCAACCCGAACCCCTGGACACCGCGTCGATTTACAGAAGCATCAGCTTTCCGGCAACCCCTGAGGCTGAGCTTTGGGTTACTTGTAGCCCTGACCCCGAGCAGTAATTCCACCAAAGATTGCGGGCCTACACTCCACGAGTGTTCCATGGGCCGGCATTTTGTGATTCCTCTTGAGGTCCCTTCGCAATCCCTGGTCCGTCGACCTGTGGGTCCCTGAGAAGGGTACATTAACTTTCAGTGGGCTTCCCTGGTTGCTCCAGGCGTGCCCTGACTCTCCATCGCTTGGGGAGTCCCCAGGACCTTGCTGGTCCTCACAGAAGCATAATTACTCTGACCGCATGGGTTGCCGTTGCCAAGGCTTGTTGGTGTTCAATCCGAGCACTGACACCCCAGCACTCGACATCCTTCGTGGGACAGCTCATCTGCAGACTCTGGTTGTTGTCGATGTCTCCTGGTCCCCGTGGCTGCAGAGTCAAGCTTCACCTCTTCGCACCTGAAGCACCCGACATCGGTGGGCATTCGATTGCTCCGCTCCTGGTCACGTGAAGTGACCCAGACTTTGTCCCCTCTGCTTTCATTTTCTTCACATCTTCGATCCAGGCTTGGATCACACCGGACACTTTTCTTCTTCACAGCAGCATTACTTTGCAGCGTCTCGCCATTGAAAACAACGACGATTCCCGACACCCTTTGACACCTATGCACCCGGCTTCCCTGGGTGAGGTAACACGAGTACTCCGATGCTCCCGTGGGTGCTGGCCTTAGAACCTTCTAAGTCTGAAAGGGTTTACTCAAAGTCCTCTCCTAAGTGTCCTTAAACTCTAATATTCCAACCGCGACTTTCCCATAGAGTTGTACGGAGCTCGCGTCTGTGTTCTCACACTGCACCCGTCCTCCGTGGGTCCCCTGTGTCACTACCTTGGGTGGTTCCTTGGGGTCCCAGCGATTCTACGTGCTCTAGGCACTGTGTCTAGTCAAGTCGTGGTTGTTATCCCACTTTCTTAGTATATGATTTGGTCTCCCCTGGAGCCCACTGTGTATTGTGCTATTTACTGTCGTTCTAGTACTGTAATATTGTATGCCTTGTTCTCTAATCTCATAAAGAGGTTAGTAGAGAGTGTTTAGTAATAAATACATATATTTTATATATACCTTGTGTGGTTCTCCTTTCATTTGGTCATTCAAGAGGTTATATACTGGTAAAACAAGCTGATTTACATTCCTTCAAGACTTAGCCTGAAGGCTGCTCTCCACAGCTACCACTAGGATAGCTTTCTATAAAGGTTGTCTTTACCCTAATCATCAATAAGGGTCGTTTGGACTGGTGCAAGGTGCCCACTTTAATTAGTGGACAGCATATACCAGGCCAACTTCTTACATTGGTGTGCAGCGGTTGGGATTCAAGTTTGCTATTGTTTTACCAGATAATCTCAGTGAGTGACTAACTGAAAACCACTAAAGGTACTTAGGTACATATAAATCAAGTCTAGAATAAAGTAAGTTCTACTGAACTTAGAGTTGGGTGTCAAGGGCCTAGCACACCCTTTCTCCAACTCAAGAGAGTTTAGTAGTTCCCACTAGAGTAGGTAGGTGCATACACGACACCACACCACACCACACTAGAATGTTTTCAAGGCCTGAAGTCAGTGACTCCTTGCCAACTAAGTACGACCATCTCACATTCCAGGAATTGAGAAACATGTGTACATCAAGAAAACTGAAGACAGGGAAAAATCCAAACACCCAAAGACTCATAGTGACTTTGCTTTTAGATGACCTCAGAAAGACCCCAGGGTCTGATGAGGCAGGCAAAGGGGGTGGGACAGCAGAAGAGGAAAGGCCAAGGAGTGAAAACCTCAATGACCAGGACTCTGATGCTGGCCAGGAGGATCAAAATGATTCTAACCTGGAAAATCCAATTCTTCCTGAAGGTGAGGAAGGAGGCCCCAGTGGGCCTCTCTTTACCCCACCTGGAAGGGTTAACAGTTTACCAAGAAGATCCAGATCTCCTTCTCAGGAATCTGATCATTCTGGTACTTCTGTAGGGACCTCTGCTTCTCATAAAAGGGAATCCTCTTATGATAAGAAATGCCAACTGCTTGAGTTTGAGAGAGCTAAGCTCAGAATCAAGAGAGAGCAATTGGCCTTAGATAGGGAATCCCTGGAGCTTCAGAGAGCTTCTCAGAAGCTGGGACTAGAGTCCCATGGTGGCAGCCACAGTGTCCCTAGAGGTAGAGATCATACTCATGACCATAGGAACCTGAACAAGATTGTCCCTCCCTACCAGAGTGGGGATGACATCCACAAATGGATAACTGCACTTGAGAGGGCCTGTAAGGTACAGAGGGTCCCTCAGGAGCAGTGGGCAGCAATCTTGTGGCTCTCCTTTGCAGACAAAGGTAGAGACAAGCTCCTCACTGTTAGAGAAGAGGATGCTGATAATTACAAAGTCCTGAAGAGTGCTCTGATTGATGGGTTTGGCCTAACCACTGAACAATACAGGTTAAAGTTCAGAGATACCCAAAAGGCACAGACTCAGGACTGGGTTGACTTTGTTGATTGTGCTACTAAGGCTCTGGAAGGCTGGTTACTTGGCAGTAAGGTGTGTGATTTCCAAGGATTGTATAATTTAATCATGAGAGAGCAGATCCTTAACAACTGTCAAAATCAACTGTTGCATCAGTACCTGGTGGACTCTGATCTGACCTCTCCCCAAGAATTGGGCCAGAAGGCAGACAAGTGGGTCAGAACCAGGGTGAGGCAGAAGGTTCAGAACCAAGGTGGTTACTCTAAGAAGCAAGATTCTAAAAGCTCTGATAAGGGTGGGGAGAAGGGTAAAGACCAGAAGGCTTCTCAAGGGCCCCAAAAATCTGCATCTGAGGGGAGTCACAATCCAACAAGGGAAAAGGCAAGAAGAAACCATGGTGTAAAATCTGTAAACAGAAAACCCATTGGACAAGTGATTGTACCAAGTCCAAGGACTCAACTCCAACCACCAATGCCCCTAAGGCAACTGTTCCCCTAGTTCAACTCCAGGTGGTGGTGTTCCAAATAAGGGTGTAGTAGGGTTAACCCTGGGATCTGAGATGGACTCTGGCCTAGTCAGAGTTCCAACTCAGGCTATGTTGATCTGTGATGGAGGCATGGATATGGCCTCCTTATTTGTAAGCCCCAGTAATCTGGGCAAATACAGACAACAGCCTATAATAAATGGAAAAGAGGCCTTGGCATTCAGGGACACAGGAGCAAGTGTCACAATGGTGACAAAAGATCTTGTGGCTCCTGAGCAAATCATACTTGGTGAGATGTACCAAGTGACCAATGCTAGCAATGTCAGGACAGACCATTCCTTGGCAGTTGTTAATTTCTCCTGGGGAGGGGTAACTGGCCCTAAGAAGGTTGTGGTAAGTGCAGACCTCCCTGTTGAATGCTTGTTGGGCAATGATTTAGAAACTTCAGCTTGGGCTGAAGTGGAACTCAGGACTCATGCAGAAATGTTGGGTATCCCTGCAGATGTGTTTGCTATGACCAGGTCACAGGCAAAAATGTCTAAAACTGAACAGGTCCTGGATCCTGTAAAAATGGACCAGGCACCTTCCAAGAGAAGGAGCAGTAGGGTTAAGGCAGTGTCTTCCCCCCTGCCTCAGAATGCAGATCAGTCTCTTGAGGGAGCTGATCTTAGTCCTGAAGAAGGAACTGTCCCAGATGAGCTTGAGCCTGATCAGGTTGAGTTATTGGGGACAGGGGGCCCTTCCAGGGCAGATCTGAGCCAGGAGCAACTGAGCTGCCCCTCTCTTGAACCCCTCAGACAGCAAGCTGCTGCTGAGGCTGCTGGGAGTGCTAGTGGGTCCCATAGGATCTACTGGGATGATGGACTCATTTACTCAGAGTGTAGAGACCCCAAGCCTGGAGCCACCAGGAGGTTGGTTATACCTCTGAAGTTTAGGAGTTTCCTCTTGACCCTAGCACATGATATCCCATTGGCAGGTCACCTAGGCCAAAACTAGACTTGGGACAGAATTGTCCCTCACTTTCATTGGCCTCATATTGTCATAAGGTTTCTGCACATACAGAGCTATGCACAGGATAGTAGGACCTTGGAATATAGTGGTGAGCCAACTATAGACCTTAGCACCCAAAACCCCAACCCAACTAGCCTTAGCGTCCCATTAGCACTAATGTACCAATGATTAGACAACCTAGAACACGGTATCTCTCTCTCACTCAGGACTTGCAGAAGCAAGAACACTCTTTCGTCACTCTCGTACCTGTCCACAACATGCGTATGAAGAGACACTGTATAGTTCAATATATTTATTTCAACTTATGTGCTCTAAGATACAGTACACGTGTCAGTACTAATAGCATAATACATATGAATAATATAATCAGCATAGTTACTACTCCATAGAATACGAACGGGGAAAGCATCTCATAAAGCAGTGGATATATGTCTAACTAACATTACCACCCTCCCCGTGCTGGAAGCCAGTTTATTATGATAATAGAAGACCTTTGGGCTTTGACTAACGAACCCCCATACCTCAGTCTCTAGATGCAAAACTACATCAGCATACAATAACAGCTCTTCTCTCTGGAAAGTTCGTCTCCAAGTGCCTCTAGAGCAGGCGACTGCATTATTAAAAGCACACTATTTTCTCAATGGCAGCTGTACATGGTGTTATGTCTAGGTGCGAGGGACGGGCCAAATCAGTAGGAACCAGGGATTTGTTATTCGACCTTGTAACTGTTGTTCAGACTGAGCCCAAAAGGGATTAGGAGAAAAGGTGAGAAACAGAAAATGCAGACAGTTGTAAAATAACTTGGCAGTAGCAGAGGGCGACAGAACAACAGTTTAAGAGTAACGTGCGCAAAAAGTCATCATGGCCGCCAGGCCTGTACCAACATAGCCAGGCAGGCCATGAGCCACAAGACACCCTCCCCTGGACAGTCCATCGAAAATGCAGACAGAGTTCCAAACACCTGAGCAGAAACGAGGCAATCCACCGACAGTGAACGGTAAATTAATCCAAAAACGTGGAAAAGCAGAAGAAAGCTATACCGTCCAAGAGGACATCATTGGAATCGTCAAAAAATGTAGACGCCATCCAGTCCAACAGATCAAAGCTGCACGAATGTTCCTCAGAGGATGGAGCATCTAGAAGCAATGCGGGACAGCTTGCGTGATATTCAATATAACTTTGTTGTAGGAGATTCTGAGCAGCCGCCCAGATATCCCATTGTGCCAAAATCCCCAGTGCAGCCGCACGCATCATAAAGCCAGCAGCGGAACAGTCCCGTTCATGGGCCTCTAAGGGTCCCACCAACTGGACAAAATCCGGAACAGACAATGACGAATTGGAGAGGCAATAATCCATGGTCCATGTGAACGGACACCGGATGCAAGACATCACAGGTTGCACGCAAGTGAAATACGCAAAGCGAAAAGAAAGGGTGTAGGACACACTGATAGTTGCCAAGGGCAGAACATCGAAGCCAACCAGAAGTCGCTCACGGAGCAGTTGGAGGCGTTCGGGATCGAGAAGGGCCCAGTGGTGTGCAGCCATTGCGCAGAAAACAGACCAACAGCAAGACACCAGCCGCCAAAGCGAGGATTAATGGGAAGCCACCAAAGACGCTAGAAAAAATAGAATGTATGAATGCCGGTATCACACCGAAAATAGTTTGGAAGGTGGACACCAGGCCAGACCCCACAAGTTTAAAGAAGTGCACCAGACCCTCGGTGTTTGATGCATTAAAAATACGATGAATCAACTCCCCAAAATGTTGGGGGAGGTCAGTGTTCAAAAGGGCCTGTATTTCACTGTGGGTACTCGCCACCTGGAGAATGAATGTCTCCCGGGCGGATGTGAGCATAACCTCCTCATTCAATAATAGGGCCTTTATTCTGCTCAACTTATTGAAATCTGCCTCCAATGTAGGAATGGAAGGCCAAATAGAGTTATCAACGATGTCGTGAGGGGGAGGAAAAAGCACATTCTTGCAGCAGACAACTCTGTGTGAGACCGTAACAATATACGGAATGCCAGCTTGTAGGCCACAACAGTCTTCATTATTTAAAAGCAAATAGCTACCGTTAGTAAGCAAAGTAAAAGTAGGAGAAATAGCAGGAGCAGGAATACCCTTTAGCACACATGCCAGATTCGGAACTGAAACACTACAAGCCCCGTGCAATTTAATATGTTTACAAATAAGCGAATGACCCACAGTTGAATCAAAAGACTCCCCGTGAGAAACACTTCCTTGCCGTCTCTAAGGCATTTATACATGAAAGGCAAGGACCAAAGTTCATGCAGGAAAGCACTACCCAAAGGCTGGAAACGGCCCACAGGATAATGTTTCATACACGAGCTAAATTCAAACAGGGAAAAAGGTAAAGCTATAACCCCATGAACTAGCCACACCGCAGAATCTAGTTCCGCTACAGAGAATGGTAAAGGATCCACCTTCTCGATATGTAACAAAGTGTAAGATGCATCTTTCATGGACATGAACTGCTGTTTGTCAGTCAAATTAAAAGGCAGAAAAAGGGCAGTGGTGTTTAACAAATTCCAAGGAACTTTACCTAACTTAAGGGTTTGTAAAGTCCAGGCAAACTGCATCACTGAACGCAATTGATTCTGACCATGATACAACATAGAGACATCATCTTGTACAATATCAACAACAGAGGATACAATATTCTCCAATGTGTAAATGCGGGAAGACAGGGTATTTATACTATTGTCAACAACAGCAAGTACCTTTTCCAAATTTGCTTGGTCTATTTCCCGAAGGCGGGAAGCAGCCTCCATTTGTGACAGCTTCCAGAGTTCATTATACGCTTCATAAATGAACCTCTTCGGTCGGGGACCACGAGGTCCCAAGATAAAGTCAGATAAATCAATAGTGCCTGATAGGAGGGACAAATGTTTCTTAACAGAGTCTAAGGACGAATGTTGTAGCCATTGTTTACATAATTTACCAACTGAATACGTGGTGACAGTACGAGTTTCAGTAAATCTTGGATCAGGCTTGTCCTGTATGTAGCCAGGAACTGTGCCATGAAAACGCAGTTGGCATGCATTCGATGATATAGGCCATGCCAACCAGGGTGACTGTATCAGTGCAGAAACGTTAAAGGAATTATTTTGGAACTGAGCCTGTAACTGTAAAAGAGACATATTAAATCGTAAACTGTCATTTGGCGAACTCGACAAGAATGGGATCGCTGGTGCGTTTAGTTGTTTAACGGAAGACAACCCCCAACACGTGGTCTGATAAATGGAAGCATTTAAAAACATAATTTGGGCTGGGATAAGGCAAGCACGGTGCAACGCCTCAGTGCCTTGCACCTGCCATGGCTTCGAACCCCAGATTGATTTTAAATCCACTGTGTCTTTCCAATACTCATAACCACCCACCGCCAAGGCGCTCAAAAAGGAACCCGAATAAAGTAATTTAGTGTGGGTCAACATTATTTTTTGAGTCAATGGGGTTCTTAATTTAAAATAATAGGACCCAGGGTTCGATCGATTGAAATCAGTAAAATAGGTGAATTTATTTCGAAGAGTTTGGGAGCTACCTGGTATGGGGTTTGGACAATGTTCCCATTGGGTGTAAGTAACAGGGCTACGTAGTGCACTTGGTTTGTGGAGAAAATGATTGCCCCAATGCTGGTAGCAATACAAATCGGCATAATTCGCAGAATTCATATACAAGTCCTCAGCATTAAAGGAAGCATAATATTTTAAATCAGCAAACAATGCTTCAACGGCATGCACATCCCAATCATCGGAATGAATATTACTTTTTACTACATCACCCATCGAGACTCGAAGGACATTTGGTACATTAATAATTTCCGTCGGGCCATGGATTTGAAAGTTTACTGCATCCCATACGATGCCATCAGCAACTGGAAACGCTGAAATGTTCACAAATGTGTGGTCACGCTTCATGATGTGTGAAGAGGAATGTGGAGCCAAAGTCCCAGCCACACTGTTCACAGCAGAGCGTTCAGGTAAATAATGACCATTGATGAGTAGAAAAAACACCGTGACGAAGCCAATGGACATGAACAAAAAAACCAAGAAAAGTACCATCCAAATATATGTCCAAGGTGGAATCAAAAAATTGTCTCTAAACCAGGATACAAAAAGACTAAACTTGGACGGGGCCTTTGATGAGTTGGAATCCAAGTCAAAGGAATAACGTGTTGGGCTCAGTGGCGTTGTTGGTTGATGTGACACCGACTCAGTGGCGGGATAAGTATATTCGTCCTCGTCAATGCAGGGGGATACAGGGGGTTCAAATATATTTTCAGGCAAATCGACCATCTCCATGGTAACATCAGTGACTGTGCGTGCAGGCGTGCCGCGGATACATGTCCGATAAATGGCAGGACAAGAGACCGCTGGTGTGACACTATTCAGGATCGGCCAGATGTTGTAGCTTGACATTTTCCACTGAGATGTATCTGTTTTCCTTGCGACCGGGAAGCGGTGGTAAGATGACTGTACGTGTTCCCTTCAAGCCCAGGACTGGAACCGGTGCACGAAAAGAGGGGCCGAATTCTTTTTTGTTCTCCACCTTCTCTCGTACCAGGTCGCCAATCTTCGGACGCCAGCCGGCAACCGGAATCTGCAGAGCAGGGTCTGTGGCTGAAGGCAAATGTGCAATTGCAAGTTTGTCTCGGGCTTCTTGTAAGTCCTGTAACATAGTAGAATGGTTATCTACATCAAACTTGTCGGATTGCGCCGCCATGTCTAGACCATCAAGGTCAGGCACAAACATTCGTATGCCAAAGAGCATTTCGTAAGGGGTCCGCCCACCCAGAGGCCTTCTAGGGAGATTATTAAGTGCACGCTGAACAGTATACAAGTGGGCCAGCCAGTTCCTGCCAGTACCTATAACTCTAGCTGTCAAGGATTGCTTTAAGTCACGGTTCATTCGTTCAACGATAGAGTTGCTCTCAGGCCTATACGGAGACGAAAATTTCACCCGCACCCCTAAGGAGCCCATTGCGTCCTTGTAAGCCTTAGAGGCAAACGCCGGACCTTGGTCAGAATGGAAGGTGCCGCATGCGAAAATTCCCACAAAGACTCGCAAATCCCTTATGACATTTCGAGCGTCAGCACTCCGTTGTGGCCAGACCCAGATGAACCGTGTGCACGAGTCCACTGCCACTAAGATATATTTATAGGCAGTGTCTGAAGAAAATGGACCGCAGTGATCCAAGTAAACACACCCAAAGGGTCTATTTGAAATTGCAAGCGAGGTCTGCGGTGGTTTTGTGACTGTTGAAGGCTTAATCTGTTGACAAACGTCACAGGAAAGCACATAAGTACGTGTATCTTTATATAAACCACGCCACCAGTAACGCTGCTGCAAAATGGAAATTGTCGCAGACACACCAGCGTGCGCCGAAGCCATGCCTTCGTGTGCCGCTGCCATCAAGGAAAGTCTGCGGTCCGCGTTGGGGATCAGCCGAACCCCAACGTCAGGTATTGTTACATAAGGAGCCAGATCGGGACCTATCTGGTAAGAATATTTAGAAGGGAAACCTCTAGGGTAATTCATTCCTTCTTTTGTTGCAGCAATAGCTGCCAAGATATCAGTGTCTATTTTAGACATGGATCTAGTAACTGCTGCTACTGAACACGTGAGTACTGCTGATCTGGCAGCTTCATCCGCCAGACTGTTACCAACAGCGTGTGCGCCCACTCGCTGATGGCCTAGGGTGTGTACCACCTGTGTGAGTGGCAGACGTCTTTGTAATTCTGCCACTCTAACCCAAAGCATTTTATGCTTGATTGTGTTGCCTTTAGCGTCTCTATAGTCATTTTGCGACCAAAAGAACAGATTGTCATTGTATGATTGAACACAGTAGTAAGAATCGCACACAATTAAAGTGGTCACATCAGGATTTACGAACTCAAGAGCAAGCACCAATGCACGCAACTCGGCCAATTGTGCGGTACTATCCCCGAGTGTCTGTGTATGCACCACAGTGGATTTGAACTTTCCGTTCACAAACGTACCTGCTACAATAGCACATGCGGCTGAATAAGCATGCTTGGAACCCGTGGCCGGTTGTGCCGAACCATCGGTGTAGATCACACAATCGTAATCCTCAAGCGGCAATAAAGACAAAGGAGGAGGATGAAAGAATTCATACTGTAAAAACTCCTGAGTCTGAAGAGAAGAGTCAAAAATGAAAGTGACATCCGGAGACGTCAAAGATGTTGCCCATTGAATCCAACGGGGGTGCAAAGCTTTAGAGTTCGGTACACTTGCTTTCGTCACTGCCTCTAGGGCAGGATAGGGTGTTACCACCAGAATGCGTTTTCCTGTGCCAGTGCGCGCTCCTTCAGGATCGCCATTTGCACTGCTGTTAGCACTTTCTCCACAGATGAGAACCGCATTTCTGCAGAGGTGTACAAATGTGACTTGTATGCGATGGGTACTGTATCACCTTCATTAAAGGTTAAGTACGTGAAACCCACTGCCCCTGGAATGATTCTAATCACCAAGTTTGTGTGGTTATCACGTGTCAAAAGGTATTTAGACTCAAGAAGGTCTGTTTGCAAAGACTGCAGAATGGAGGTATGCTCCGGAAGCCAGCAAGACTTCGAATAAGTAGGTTGTATCAAGGCATACAATGGCTTAATACGCTGGGCATATTCGGGAATATATGTACGTCCGAAGTTCAGAAAACCCAGCAAAGACTGAAGCTTCTTCAGATTAGTAGGAGGGCACAGAAGTGCACATTTCTCCCAAAAATGGGGGGCTAAACCCTTACCTTCATTGTTGAGCTCATAGCCCAAGAACAGAACGGTAAATTCAGCAATATGAGATTTGGCAAAGTTAATTTTATATCCCTGAACCGCGAATTCAAGAATAATGCGGTCTACTCGGGTCAGATGCGGAAACAATTCGTCATCTGTCAGATAAATGTCATCCACATACGAACAGGCGTCTGGATCTATGCCGTCTAACAAAGAGACAACACGAGCGGCAAACACGCCTGGACTATTTTTGTAGCCCATAGGAAGACGCCTGAATTTGAACATTTTACCACCGGAAGTAAAAGCACACCATTGGCCACTCTCCGGGGCTAAGTTGTGCGTGTAGAATCCATTTGAAAGGTCAAGGGTCGTTTTGTATTTTTTACGAACAAGACTGTCTACAAGCGCAGAACTATGGGTATTTTGCACCGCAAAGGTCCGACAATGAGAGTTCAAATGCCGGTAATCCAATACTAAGCGGTACGATCCATCGGGTTTAGAAACCGCGAAAAGGGGATTGTTCATAGGTGATACACAGGGTTCAATTACTCCCTGATATGCCAACTGTGTCAGAATTTCGGAAACGGGGCCTTTGGCTTCACGTTTTATGGGATATTGGGGTTGTGGCTGCGGTAACGACCGCAAAGGTATTTCATGGGGGGGAGATTCTTCATCCCAACCCACGTGATTGCGGAATAACGCTGGAGCCAGGGACACAGCCCACTCTGCTGCAAGAGCCTCCGCTTTGTCCTTTGGGACATGTCGAGAAAAGCTCGGAAGGATTACCTCCTCCCCTTTACGCGCAGCAAGAACGAATGGGGGTGGCCAATCCGCCTCTGCCAACAAAATATCATATGTAGAGGTCAGATATTCCCAAAAGATCCCTTTAATTACACGTTGTATATCACCTTCAATTTGAATGACAATATTAAATAGTCTGTCAGGGGGAGCCACTCTGGTGTCTGCTGTTTCAACAGTAATGAATGTTTCAGTTGCTGTCGCCTCCATATGAGGACGTAGCGCCTCCCGCACTATGGTAACTTCCGTGGCGCTGTCTAGGAGGGTTTCTGCCCACGTCCAATTCAGGAGTCTCGTTCTCACCGTCTGTGGCATATTTCGCTGTTACAGCGGCAACTTTCTTCTTCTGAAATTGTGGTCGAAAACGTTGAGCGTCTTCCTCTTTTCCTCTGACTTGTTGCCGAGGCTGGTCTCGTCCCTGTGGGGCCTCACGGGCCCTTCCTCTATCCTGGCGGTCTCCTCCAACGGTTGTGACGATGTCTGTGCCTGTGAAGAACGAGGAGAACGCGTATCAGGGATTTGAAACCTATCCGGTGACTTAATTCTCGCTCTATCGCGTAAATCATAAGTACGTTCAGAAGAAACTGAAACCGGGGATGCGCCTCGCGACCCCGGTTTTTGTTGTTGCTTACCCTGTTTTTTCAGCTTTCAGCTTTTTTTTGTGAAGACTGGTTTCTCATCTTTCTCAGATTGAGATTTAGTTTGCTGCTGTTGTGGTTGTGATTGTGTTTGCTGTTTGGCAAAAGGCTTGTTACCCAGGCTGTTTCTACCAATAGTTTTGTAAGCCTGGGTAATAATTTTCGGTAATTCGCGAGGCTTGTCCAATTCTGGGACTAAAGCCAAAGCGTTAGCTACTTGAAAGTTCACTGCATCGCCCTTGACATTCGCAAGGATCAGCTCAGCTACTACTTCAAACACTCCCACCAGTCTCATCCCTAATTCCACAGCCGCTTCAGGGCCATGTTCGTCCTGTACTTTTTTAATTACAGAGGGGAGAACAGTCATGGAAGGAGTACCAAAACATTTAGAATATACTGCTGCGAATACCTTACCCCAGTTGTCACATGCTGTCAACTCGGGAATTAAGTCTTTTGGCAAACTAATCGTTAAAATACGATGTTTATCCACTGGAGTTGTATGTGGAAAAACTGCCTCCAACTGATCAAACTTTTCTGCAAGCCAATAAGGAAAATCATCCTTATTTTGTGGCCGTTTGCCCATCACAGAATTCACCATGACGGGACTTATGGTCACTCCGCCTGCAGCAGCTGGTTGGCCGGCAACTCCAGGAGCGGCTCCATGGAGGCTGCCTGTAACATACCGCACTAAAGCTCGATGCACCTGCACCAAGGCCGCATACATAGTGCGTAGTTCCGCGACTGGTATTGTCATATAACGCGGATGTGGTGTGTACCCGGCCAAAACAGGCCAAGTGGCCCCCTCAATTGATAAGGGGCCTAAACGAACAGTGGTATTCGGTTGTGGGAGGGCACCATTAAACCAAACACGGTGTTGCCAAGCCGTGAGCGGTACTTCAAGATTAGTATAAGGTCTATAGACTGCAGGAACAGCGGTGGGTTCATATTCATGGAACAGGTTATCGTTCACGTTCACCGCTGGAAAAGTGATCCAAGAGTAGAACACTTCAAAGTGGAAAGCCGGATCGGCTTGAACCACAAAAACTAAGTCAACTCCCGCGTCTGGCACTCCATACACCCGTAAGTGATCCCGGAGTGCTGTGCGGCTATGCGCCGCTATGTCTATACCCGCCATTACTAACGGGTCGATTCAACAATCTTACACGAGGCAGCACAAAAGGGTTATATTTATGAAAACCTTTTTAATAACATCAAGCTTGAAAGAACCTACAAAATCTGTTATATAGGAGGTATCACCGTCACACACGCTTCCGGAAGCGTACGTGAGGGTTTGTGGACAAGCACAAGTACTACTCAAGCGTCTCGCAAGTAAGCTGCCCCACACGTTGGTCGCGCCATGTCATAAGGTTTCTGCACATACAGAGCTATGCACAGGATAGTAGGACCTTGGAATATAGTGGTGAGCCAACTATAGACCTTAGCACCCAAAACCCCAACCCAACTAGCCTTAGCGTCCCATTAGCACTAATGTACCAATGATTAGACAACCTAGAACACGGTATCTCTCTCTCACTCAGGACTTGCAGAAGCAAGAACACTCTTTCGTCACTCTCGTACCTGTCCACAACATGCGTATGAAGAGACACTGTATAGTTCAATATATTTATTTCAACTTACGTGCTCTAAGATACAGTACACTTGTCAGTACTAATAGCATAATACATATGAATAATATAATCAGCATAGTTACTACTCCATAGAATACGAACGGGGAAAGCATCTCATAAAGCAGTGGATATATATCTAACTAACATTACCACCCTCCCCGTGCTGGAAGCCAGTTTATTATGATAATAGAAGACCTTTGGGCTTTGACTAACGAACCCCCATACCTCAGTCTCTAGATGCAAAACTACATCAGCATACAATAACAGCTCTTCTCTCTGGAAAGTTCGTCTCCAAGTGCCTCTAGAGCAGGCGACTGCATTATTAAAAGCACACTATTTTCTCAATGGCAGCTGTACATGGTGTTATGTCTAGGTGCGAGGGACGGGCCAAATCAGTAGGAACCAGGGATTTGTTATTCGACCTTGTAACTGTTGTTCAGACTGAGCCCAAAAGGGATTAGGAGAAAAGGTGAGAAACAGAAAATGCAGACAGTTGTAAAATAACTTGGCAGTAGCAGAGGGCGACAGAACAACAGTTTAAGAGTAACGTGCGCAAAAAGTCATCATGGCCGCCAGGCCTGTACCAACATAGCCAGGCAGGCCATGAGCCACAAGACAATATGTCTGAAGACACCAAGGAGTTTTGTCACTCCTGTGTCACCTGTCAAGCCAGTGGTAAGGCAGGTAGCACTACAAAGGCCCCCCTGATACCACTACCTGTGGTGGGGGTTCCCTTTGAGAGGGTAGGGATTTACATTGTTGGTCCCCTGGATCCTCAAACTGCATCTGGGCACAGATTTATACTGGTGGTGGTGGACCATGCCACTAGGTATCCAGAGGCAATTCCTCTTAGGACTACCACAGCTCCTGTGGTGGCAAGGGCCCTCCTGGGAATCTTTTCCAGGGTGGGTTTTCCTAAGGAGGTAGTATCAGACAGAGCTGCAAACTTCATGTCTAGTTACTTAACTGCTATGTGGAAGGAGTGTGGTGTAAATTATAAATTTACCACCCCTTATCACCCACAATGCAATGGTTTAGTTGAAAGGTTCAACAAAACCTTAAAGGGCATGATTAAAGGTCTCCCAGAAAAGCTTAGGCGCAGATGGGACATACTTTTGCTCTGCCTTCTCTTTGCCTACAGAGAGGTTCCACAGAAGGGGGTTGGTTACAGCCCATTTGAGCTTCTGTTTGGACATCCAGTTAGGGGTCCATTGTGTCTAGTGAAGGAGGGATGGGAGGGATGGGAGTTACCTCTCAAACCCCTAAACAGGATATTGTGGACTATGTACTTGGTCTCCGCTCCAGGATGGCTGAGTACATGAAGAAGGCAACTAAAAACCTTGAGGCTAGCCAGGAATTGCAAATGGCCTGGCATGACCAAAAGGCTGTGTTGACTGTTTATCAGCCAGGACAGAAAGTATGGGTGTTGGAGCCTGTGGCCCCAGCAGCCCTCCAAGACAAGTGGAGTGGCCCTCATACAATTGTTGAGCAAAAGGGAGAGGTTACCTACCTGCTGGACCTTGGAACTCCCAGGAGCCCCCATAGGGTGCTCCATGTCAACAGGCTCAAACCATATGTTGACAGGGCAGACATGGGCTTGCTCATGGCTAATGATGAGGGACAGGAGGAAGAGAGTGATCCACTCCCTGACCTGCTCTCACAGAACCCTGATGATGGTTCAGTAGATGGTGTAGCCTTGGCAGGCAGCCTCACTGACCAGCAGCAAACTGATTGCAGAAAAGTTCTCAACCAGTTTAGACATATGTTCTCACTGACTCCAAGTCAGACTACCTGGTGCACTCATGAAGTGGACACTGGGGACAGTCTGCCTGTTAAAAATAAGATTTACAGGCAACCTGATCATGTCAGAGACTGCATCAGGACTGAAGTCCAGAAGATGATGGATTTGGGTGTGATTGAACCCTCAGATAGCCCTTGGGCTAGTCCAGTAGTCTTGGTACCTAAACCTCACACCCAGGGTGGTAAGAGAGAGATGAGGTTTTGTGTAGACTACAGAGGTCTCAATGCAGTCACTAGGACTGATGCCCATCCAATCCCTAGGGCAGATGAGCTTATAGACACTTTGGCCTCAGCCAAGTTTCTGAGCACATTTGACCTGACAGCTGGCTACTGGCAGATCAGACTAGCTGAGGATGCAATAGCCAAAACAGCATTCTCAACCCCTAGTGGGCACTAACAATTTGTGGTGATGCCCTTTGGTTTGAAGAATGCACCTGCCACTTTTCAAAGGTTGGTGAACAAAGTCCTTACAGGCCTGGAAGCCTATAGTGCAGCATATCTAGATGATATTGCTGTCTTTAGCTCCACCTGGGAGGATCACCTTGTCCACCTGAGAAATGTTTTGGAGGCCCTGCAGAAAGCAGGCCTCACTATCAAGGCCACCAAGTGCCAGATAGGGCAGAGGCAAGTTGTATACCTGGGCCACCTTGTGGGTGGAGGCAAGGTTCAACCATTGCAGAGCAAAATCCAGACCATCATGGACTGGGTTGCTCCAACCACCCAGACTCAGGTCAGAGCTTTCTTGGGCCTGACTGGGTACTATAGGAGGTTTGTCAAAGTGTATGGATCCATAGTGACCCCTTTGAATGACTTAACTCCCAAGAGCATGCCAAAGAAAGTTCAGTGGACAGTCAGCTGTCAAAAGGCATTTGATGACCAGAAGCAGGCCATGTGCACTGCTCCCATTCTGCAAAGACCTGACTACTCCAAACAATTCATTGTCCAAACAGATGCATCTGAGTTGGGGGTAGGGGCTGTGTTATCACAATTGAATGATGAAGGTCAGGATCAGCCAGTAGCTTTTATTAGCAGAAGGCTGACCCCCAGAGAGAAACGTTGGTCAGCCATTGAGAGGGAAGCCTTTGCTGTGGTTTGGGCTCTGAAGAAGCTAAGGCCATACTTGTTTGGCACTCACTTCATTGTTCAGACAGACCATAAGCCCCTCTTATACCTAAAACAGATGAAGGGTGAAAACCCCAAACTTTTGAGGTTGTCCATTTCCCTACAGGGCGAGGACAGCCTATGATGAAGCATGACACCGGGCGGTGTGTGAGGCCAGTCCGAAACTTTTTATGAGATGCCCCCACTGGTGTTGCATCTCAGCATAATTCTGTAGGAAACTGTAGGAACCCACGTGAGGGGCAGCCTTTTTGTGTTTGCATATAAGATTGGAGGCTGGCTTGCCCTTTGGCCCCGTGCCTCTAGTTCCCATCCTCAGCCCAGTCTGAGGTAAGTGTGTGTGTCTTATAGTTACCCCCACTTTTTGCTGATGTTTCACTGTTTTCGACTTAGTTTGGCTGGGATCCTGCTATTCAGGACCCCAGCCTATCTGCTTTCTCCTCTAAATTGATTGCATGTACTTTAGGTACACTCCAGATTGGATTCTGGGGTACCCTAGTATATGGTATACTATGTACCAAGGGCATAGGTACCCCAGAGGCCTCCCAGGGGCTGCAGCATTTATTATGCCACCCCTGAGAGGCCATCCAAAATGACACAACAGGTCTGCTACTGCAGCCTGTGTAAGGTGGTGCATGCCCCCCTTACCTTGATATAGGTTCACTATATCTATCCTAATCACTGCACATATAAGCCTATCAGTCACCCCTATGGCAGGCCTTACCAATCCTGAAGGCAGGGTGCTGGGTTTTATGTGAGAGGGTGCCCATGCATGAGCAAAGCCCCTCTGCAGCCTTCGGAACCACTATTCCGGGGTTGTCTGTGATGCAGCCAACCATATACTCTTAAGTGCATTATGACCTCGCGGTAAATGCTAACTTTAGAATGGCTGTAAGGAATTATGTCGTGTTTGGTGTCAACCACCTTGGAATCATACCTCCACACCAGTAACTGGTGTGGGAGGTATGATTGCTCCCTCCTAGAGGGAGAAATATGACAGCACCGGTACACCCGGTACCAGCTTCACAGAGCCCTGGCATCACAAAATGGATGCTGCCAGCCACAGACATGAGTCTTCCCTCCTGCTGCTGGACGAAACTCCGGCAGGGGAAGCTGGACAATAGGTTTCCTGTCACAGGGAGGTGTGACCACCTCCCAGACAGGCTTTAGTGTATTGGGGCTGGGTGGGTGCACTCCAAGAGTGCTTTGATGTCTGCACTGGGGGCACATTTGGTGTCCCTGTGCATAGTCCAGCTCAAACCGGTTGCAGGGGCACTTAGCCCCTGCTCTGGCGTGAAACTGGACAAAGGATATGGGTGTAGCCACCCCTCTATCCTGACCCTCCCATTGGTGGGTCCCCAGAGTTTGTCCCACCCCTTCCTTGGGTATAAAGTAGGAACCCCTGGCTACAGGACTTTAGATTACACCTAGACTAAACTCTGCTACAGAAACCAAGTACTTCGACGATCTACACTACGCTGGATGACTGAAGAATCTCCCTTGGAGTAAAGGAGTTACTCCCCTGCAAGGCAGGCACCTTTAACGCAACTGATCAGTTTGCATCTCCAAAGCTCCTGAGGACTCTGAAGAATATTGCAACACAGGAGGTGGGTTCCCGAGGTCTCTGAGGTCGATCTGTGCCCACAGCAAGTCTGAGGCCCGTATCCCTCGTGGTGACCGTGCAACCCGAACCCCTGGACACCGCGTCAATTTACAGAAGCATCAGCTTTCCGGCAACCCTTGAGGCTGAACTTTGGGTTACTTGTAGCCCTGACCCCGAGCAGTAATTCCACCAAAGATTGCGGGCCTACACTCCACGAGTGTTCCATGGGCCGGCATTTTGTGATTCCTCTTGAGGTCCCTTCGCAATCCCTGGTCCGTCGACCTGTGGGTCCCTGAGAAGGGTACATTAACTTTCAGTGGGCTTCCCTGGTTGCTCCAGGCGTGCCCTGACTCTCCATCGCTTGGGAGTCCCCAGGACCTTGCTGGTCCTCACAGAAGCATAATTACTCTGACCGCGTGGGTTGCCGTTGCCAAGGCTTGTTGGTGTTCAATCCGAGCACTGACACCCCAGCACTCGACATCCTTCGTGGGACAGCTCATCTGCAGACTCTGGTTGTCGTCGATGTCTCCTGGTCCCCGTGGCTGCAGAGTCAAGCTTCACCTCTTCGCACCTGAAGCACCCGACATCGGTGGGCATTCGATTGCTCCGCTCCTGGTCACGCGAAGTGACCCAGACTTTGTCCCCTCTGCTTTCATGTTCTTCACATCTTCGATCCAGGCTTGGATCACACCGGACACTTTTCTTCTTCACGGCAGCATTACTTTGCAGCGTCTCGCCATTGAAAACAACGACAATTCCCGACACCCTTTGACACCTATGCACCCGGCTTCCCTGGGTGAGGTAACACGAGTACTCCGGTGCTCCCGTGGGTGCTGGCCTTAGAACCTTCTAAGTCTGAAAGGGTTTACTCAAAGTCCTCTCCTAAGTGTCCTTAAACTCTAATATTCCAACCGCGACTTTCCCATAGAGTTGTACGGAGCTCGCGTCTGTGTTCTCACACTGCACCCGTCCTCCGTGGGTCCCCTGTGTCACTACCTTGGGTGGTTCCTTGGGGTCCCAGCAATTCTACGTGCTCTAGGCACTGTGTCTAGTCAAGTCGTGGTTGTTATCCCACTTTCTTAGTATATGATTTGGTCTCCCCCTGGAGCCCACTGTGTATTGTGCTATTTACTGTCGTTCTAGTACTGTAATATTGTATGCCTTGTTCTCTAATCTCATAAAGAGGTTAGTAGAGAGTGTTTAGTAATAAATACATATATTTTATATATACCTTGTGTGGTTCTCCTTTCATTTGGTCATTCAAGAGGTTATATACTGGTAAAACAAGCTGATTTACATTCCTTCAAGACTTAGCCTGAAGGCTGCTCTCCACAGCTACCACTAGGATAGCTTTCTATAAAGGTTGTCTTTAACCTAATCATCAATAAGGGTCGTTTGGACTGGTGCAAGGTGCCCACTTTAATTAGTGGACAGCATATACCAGGCCAACTTCTTACATTGGTGTGCAGCGGTTGGGATTCAAGTTTGCTATTGTTTTACCAGATAATCTCAGTGAGTGACTAACTGAAAACCACTAAAGGTACTTAGGTACATATAAATCAAGTCTAGAATAAAGTAAGTTCTACTGAACTTAGAGTTGGGTGTCAAGGGCATAGCACACCCTTTCTCCAACTCAAGAGAGTTTAGTAGTTCCCACTAGAGTAGGTAGGTGCATACACCACACCACACCACACCACACCACACCACACTAGAATGTTTTCAAGGCCTGAAGTCAGTGACTCCTTGCCAACTAAGTACGACCATCTCACATTCCAGGAATTGAGAAACATGTGTACATCAAGAAAACTGAAGACAGGGAAAAATCCAAACACCCAAAGACTCATAGTGACTTTGCTTTTAGATGACCTCAGAAAGACCCCAGGGTCTGATGAGGCAGGCAAAGGGGGTGGGACAGCAGAAGAGGAAAGGCCAAGGAGTGAAAACCTCAATGACCAGGACTCTGATGCTGGCCAGGAGGATCAAAATGATTCTAACCTGGAAAATCCAATTCTTCCTGAAGGTGAGGAAGGAGGCCCCAGTGGGCCTCTCTTTACCCCACCTGGAAGGGTTAACAGTTTACCAAGAAGATCCAGATCTCCTTCTCAGGAATCTGATCATTCTGGTACTTCTGTAGGGACCTCTGCTTCTCATAAAAGGGAATCCTCTTATGATAAGAAATGCCAACTGCTTGAGTTTGAGAGAGCTAAGCTCAGAATCAAGAGAGAGCAATTGGCCTTAGATAGGGAATCCCTGGAGCTTCAGAGAGCTTCTCAGAAGCTGGGACTAGAGTCCCATGGTGGCAGCCACAGTGTCCCTAGAGGTAGAGATCATACTCATGACCATAGGAACCTGAACAAGATTGTCCCTCCCTACCAGAGTGTGGATGACATCCACAAATGGATAACTGCACTTGAGAGGGCCTGTAAGGTACAGAGGGTCCCTCAGGAGCAGTGGGCAGCAATCTTGTGGCTCTCCTTTGCAGACAAAGGTAGAGACAAGCTCCTCACTGTTAGAGAAGAGGATGCTGATAATTACAAAGTCCTGAAGAGTGCTCTGATTGATGGGTTTGGCCTAACCACTGAACAATACAGGTTAAAGTTCAGAGATACCCAAAAGGCACAGACTCAGGACTGGGTTGACTTTGTTGATTGTGCTACTAAGGCTCTGGAAGGCTGGTTACTTGGCAGTAAGGTGTGTGATTTCCAAGGATTGTATAATTTAATCATGAGAGAGCAGATCCTTAACAACTGTCAAAATCAACTGTTGCATCAGTACCTGGTGGACTCTGATCTGACCTCTCCCCAAGAATTGGGCCAGAAGGCAGACAAGTGGGTCAGAACCAGGGTGAGGCAGAATGTTCAGAACCAAGGTGGTGACTCTAAGAAGCAAGATTCTAAAAGCTCTGATAAGGGTGGGGAGAAGGGTAAAGACCAGAAGGCTTCTCAAGGGCCCCAAAAATCTGCATCTGAGGGGGAGTCACAATCCAACAAGGGAAAAGGCAAGAAGAAACCATGGTGTAAAATCTGTAAACAGAAAACCCATTGGACAAGTGATTGTACCAAGTCCAAGGACTCAACTCCAACCACCAATGCCCCTAAGGCAACTGTTCCCCTAGTTCAACTCCAGGTGGTGGTGTTCCAAATAAGGGTGTAGTAGGGTTAACCCTGGGATCTGAGATGGACTCTGGCCTAGTCAGAGTTCCAACTCAGGCTATGTTGATCTGTGATGGAGGCATGGATATGGCCTCCTTATTTGTAAGCCCCAGTAATCTGGGCAAATACAGACAACAGCCTATAATAAATGGAAAAGAGGCCTTGGCATTCAGGGACACAGGAGCAAGTGTCACAATGGTGACAAAAGATCTTGTGGCTCCTGAGCAAATCATACTTGGTGAGATGTACCAAGTGACCAATGCTAGCAATGTCAGGACAGACCATTCCTTGGCAGTTGTTAATTTCTCCTGGGGAGGGGTAACTGGCCCTAAGAAGGTTGTGGTAAGTGCAGACCTCCCTGTTGAATGGTTGTTGGGCAATGATTTAGAAACTTCAGCTTGGGCTGAAGTGGAACTCAGGACTCATGCAGAAATGTTGGGTATCCCTGCAGATGTGTTTGCTATGACCAGGTCACAGGTAAGCCTGGGCGTAGTTCGCGAAGTAGCGCTACGCGAAGCTACGCAAAGTGCAGTTCGCACTACGCGAACTACGCGTAGCACTACGCGAACTGCGTAGTGCACTGTTCGCAATGATTGCACAGTGCCGGATGCTTGTCCGCACTGTGCAATCATTGAAAACGGCATCTTGCACAGTGCGAGCTGTCTTTTACTGCCGCTCGAGTAGATTTTTACTCGAGCGGCAGCTTTCTCAACGCGAACTGGTAGTTTCTCATCGCGAGCGGTCGCGAGCATACGCGACCACTCGCAATGAGAAACCTGACCTCCCTGCGTTGAGAATCTCGCCGGGATGTCATTTTGCTTGCTCGCGGTCGCCAACTTGAAGTTGAGGACCGCGAGCAAGCAAAAAATGACCGCTGCACTACGCTACGCTACGCTACGCGTGTTTGCACTGTGCTACGTGCAATTCGCGTTGTGCGAAGTAGCGCAAACTTCGCAAACTACGCGAGCGTAGCGTAGTGCTTTGCCCAGGGTTAGTCACAGGCAAAAATGTCTAAAACTGAACAGGTCCTGGATCCTGTAAAAATGGACCAGGCACCTTCCAAGAGAAGGAGCAGTAGGGTTAAGGCAGTGTCTTCCCCCTGCCTCAGAATGCAGATCAGTCTCTTGAGGGAGCTGATCTTAGTCCTGAAGAAGGAACTGTCCCAGATGAGCTTGAGCCTGATCAGGTTGAGTTATTGGGGACAGGGGGCCCTTCCAGGGCAGATCTGAGCCAGGAGCAACTGAGCTGCCCCTCTCTTGAACCCCTCAGACAGCAAGCTGCTGCTGAGGCTGCTGGGAGTGCTAGTGGGTCCCATAGGATCTACTGGGATGATGGACTCCTTTACTCAGAGTGTAGAGACCCCAAGCCTGGAGCCACCAGGAGGTTGGTTATACCTCTGAAGTTTAGGAGTTTCCTCTTGACCCTAGCACATGATATCCCATTGGCAGGTCACCTAGGCCAAAACTAGACTTGGGACAGAATTGTCCCTCACTTTCATTGGCCTCATATGTCTGAAGACACCAAGGAGTTTTGTCGCTCCTGTGTCACTTGTCAAGCCAGTGGTAAGGCAGGTAGCACTACAAAGGCCCCCTGATACCACTACCTGTGGTGGGGGTTCCCTTTGAGAGGGTAGGGATTTACATTGTTGGTCCCCTGGATCCTCAAACTGCATCTGGGCACAGATTTATACTGGTGGTGGTGGACCATGCCACTAGGTATCCAGAGGCAATTCCCCTTAGGACTACCACAGCTCCTGTGGTGGCAAGGGCCCTCCTGGGAATCTTTTCCAGGGTGGGTTTTCCTAAGGAGGTAGTATCAGACAGAGCTGCAAACTTCATGTCTAGTTACTTAACTGCTATGTGGAAGGAGTGTGGTGTAAATTATAAATTTACCACCCCTTATCACCCACAATGCAATGGTTTAGTTGAAAGGTTCAACAAAACCTTAAAGGGCATGATTAAAGGTCTCCCAGAAAAGCTTAGGCGCAGATGGGACATACTTTTGCCCTGCCTTCTCTTTGCCTACAGAGATGTTCCACAGAAGGGGGTTGGTTACAGCCCATTTGAGCTTCTGTTTAGACATCCAGTTAGGGGTCCATTGTGTCTAGTGAAAGAGGGATGGGAGGGATGGGAGTTACCTCTCAAACCCCCTAAACAGGATATTGTGGACTATGTACTTGGTCTCTGCTGCAGGATGGATGAGTACATGAAGAAGGCAACTAAAAACCTTGAGGATAGCCAGGAATTGCAAAAGGCCTGTCATGACCAAAAGGCTGTGTTGACTGTTTATCAGCCAGGACAGAAAGTATGGGTGTTGGAGCCTGTGGCCCCAGCAGCCCTCCAAGACAAGTGGAGTGGCCCTCATACAATTGTTGAGCAAAAGGGAGAGGTTACCTACCTGGTGGACCTTGGAACTCCCAGGAGCCCCCATAGGGTGCTCCATGTCAACAGGCTCAAACCATATGTTGACAGGGCAGACATGGGCTTGCTCATGGCTACTGATGAGGGACAGGAGGAAGAGAGTGATCCACTCCTGACCTGCTCTCACAGAACCATGATGATGGTTCAGTAGATGGTGCAGCCTTGGCAGGCAGCCTCACTGACCAGCAGCAAACTGATTGCAGAAAAGTTCTCAACCAGTTTAGACATATGTTCTCACTGACTCCAAGTCAGACTACCTGGTGCACTCATGAAGTGGACACTGGGGACAGTCTGCCTGTTAAAAATAAGATTTACAGGCAACCTGATCATGTCAGAGACTGCATCAGGACTGAAGTCCAGAAGATGATGGATTTGGGTGTGATTGAACCCTCAGATAACCCTTGGGCTAGTCCAGTAGTCTTGGTACCTAAACCTCACACCCAGGGTAGTAAGAGAGAGATGAGGTTTTGTGTAGACTACAGAGGTCTCAATGCAGTCACTAGGACTGATGCCCATCCAATCCCTAGGGCAGATGAGCTTATAGACACTTTGGCCTCAGCCAAGTTTCTGAGCACATTTGACCTGACAGCTGGCTACTGGCAGATCAGACTAGCTGAGCATGCAAAAGCCAAAACAGCATTCTCAACCCCTAGTGGGCACTACCAATTTGTGGTGATGCCCTTTGGTTTGAAGAATGCACCTGCCACTTTTCAAAGGTTGGTGAACAAAGTCCTTACAGGCCTGGAAGCCTATAGTGCAGCATATCTAGATGCTATTGCTGTCTTTAGCTCCACCTGGGAGGATCACCTGGTCCACCTGAGAAATGTTTTGGAGGCCCTGCAGAAAGCAGGCCTCACTATCAAGGCCACCAAGTGCCAGATAGGGCAGAGTCAAGTTGTATACCTGGGCCACCTTGTGGGTGGAGGCCAGGTTCAACAATTGCAGAGCAAATCCAGACCATCATGGACTGGGTTGCTCCAACCACCCAGACTCAGGTCAGAGCTTTCTTGGGCCTGACTGGGTACTATAGGAGGTTTGTCAAAGGGTATGGATCCATAGTGACCCCTTTGAATGACTTAACTCCCAAGAGCATGCCAAAGAAAGTTCAGTGGACAGTCAGCTGTCAAAAGGCATTTAATGACCAGAAGCAGGCCATGTGCACTGCTCCCATTCTGCAAAGTCCTGACTACTCCAAACAATTCATTGTCCAAACAGATGCATCTGAGTTGGGGGTAGGGGCTGTGTTATCACAATTGAATGATGAAGGTCAGGATCAGCCAGTAGCTTTTATTAGCAGAAGGCTGACCCCCAGACAGAAACGTTGGTCAGCCATTGAGAGGGAAGCCTTTGCTGTGGTTTGGGCTCTGAAGAAGCTGAGGACATACTTGTTTGGCACTCACTTCATTGTTCAGACAGACCATAAGCCCCTCTTATACCTAAAACAGATGAAGGGTGAAAACCCCAAACTTTTGAGGTTGTCCATTTCCCTACAGGGGATGGACTATACAGTGGAACATAGACCTGGGAGTAACCATGCCAATGCAGATGGACTCTCACGATATTTCCACTTAGAACATGAAGACTCAACTGGTCAAGGTTAGTTTAATGTCCTGACGTTTGGGGGGGGGTGGGTGTGTAGGAGAGTAGGATCTGCTTCTTATAGTTACCCCCACTTTTTGCTGATGTTTCACTGCTGTCGACTTAGTTTGGCTGGGATCCTGCTATTCAGGACCCCAGCCTATCTGCTTTCTCCTCTAAATTGATTGCATGTACTTTAGGTACACTCCAGATTGGATTCTGGGGTACCCTTATGAGTCCCTAGTATATGGTATACTATGTACCAAGGGCATAGGTACCCCAGAGGCCTCCCAGGGGCTGCAGCATGTATTATGCCATCCCTGAGAGGCCATCCAAAATGACACAACAGGTCTGCTACTGCAGCCTGTGTAAGGTGGTGCATGCACCCCTTACCTAGATATAGGTTCACTATATCTATCCTAATCACTGCACATATAAGCCTATCAGTCACCCCTATGGCAGGCCTTACCAATCCTGAAGGCAGGGTGCTGGGTTTTATGTGAGAGGGTGCCCATGCATGAGCAGAGCCCCTCTGCAGCCTTCGGAACCACTATTCCGGGGTTGTCTGTGATGCAGCCAACCATATACTCTTAAGTGCATTATGACCTCGCGGTAAATGCTAACTTTAGAATGGCTGCAAGGAATTATGTCTTGTTTGGTGTCAACCACCTTGGAATCCTACCTCCACACCAGTAACTGGTGTGGGAGGTATGATTCCTCCCTCCTAGAGGGAGAAATATGACAGCACCGGTACACCCGATACCAGCTTCACAGAGCCCTGGCATCACAAAATGGATGCTGCCAGCCACAGACACGAGTCTTCCCTCCTGCTGCTGGACGAAACTCCGGCAGGGGAAGCTGGACAATAGGTTTCCTGTCACAGGGAGGTGTGACCACCTCCCAGACAGGCTTTAGTGTATTGGGGCTGGGTGGGTGCACTCCAAGAGTGCTTTGATGTCTGCACTGGGGGCACATTTGGTGTCCCTGTGCATAGTCCAGCTCAAACCGGTTGCAGGGGTACTCAGCCCCTGCTCTGGCGCGAAACTGGACAAAGGATATGGGTGTAGCCACCCCTCTATCCTGACCCTCCCATAGGTGGGTCCCCAGAGTTTGTCCCACACCTTCCTTTGGTATAAAGTAGGAACCCCTGGCTACAGGACTTTAGATTACACCTGGACTAAACTCTGCTACAGAAACCAAGTACTTCGACGATCTACACTACGCTGGATGACTGAAGAATCTCCCTTGGAGTAAAGGAGTTACTCCCCTGCAAGGCAGGCACCTTTAACGCAACTGATCAGTTTGCATCTCCAAAGCTCCTGAGGACTCTGAAGAATATTGCAACACAGGAGGTGGGTTCCCGAGGTCTCTGAGGTCGATCTGTGCCCACAGCAAGTCTGAGGCCCGTATCCCTCGTGGTGACCGTGCAACCCGAACCCCTGGACACCGCGTCGATTTACAGAAGCATCAGCTTTCCGGCAACCCCTGAGGCTGAACTTTGGGTTACTTGTAGCCCTGACCCCGAGCAGTAATTCCACCAAAGATTGCGGGCCTACACTCCACGAGTGTTCCATGGGCCGGCATTTTGTGATTCCTCTTGAGGTCCCTTCGCAATCCCTGGTCCGTCAACCTGTGGGTCCCTGAGAAGGGTACATTAACTTTCAGTGGGCTTCCCTGGTTGCTCCAGGCGTGCCCTGACTCTCCATCGCTTGGGGAGTCCCCAGGACCTTGCTGGTCCTCACAGAAGCATAATTACTCTGACCGCGTGGGTTGCCGTTGCCAAGGCTTGTTGGTGTTCAATCCGAGCACTGACACCCCAGCACTCGACATCCTTCGTGGGACAGCTCATCTGCAGACTCTGGTTGTCGTCGATGTCTCCTGGTCCCCGTGGCTGCAGAGTCAAGCTTCACCTCTTCGCACCTGAAGCACCCGACATCGGTGGGCATTCGATTGCTCCGCTCCTGGTCACGTGAAGTGACCCAGACTTTGTCCCCTCTGCTTTCATTTTCTTCACATCTTCGATCCAGGCTTGGATCACACCGGACACTTTTCTTCTTCACGGCAGCATTACTTTGCAGCGTCTCACCATTGAAAACAACGACGATTCCCGACACCCTTTGACACCTATGCACCCGGCTTCCCTGGGTGAGGTAACACGAGTACTCCGGTGCTCCCGTGGGTGCTGGCCTTAGAACCTTCTAAGTCTGAAAGGGTTTACTCAAAGTCCTCTCCTAAGTGTCCTTAAACTCTAATATTCCAACCGCGACTTTCCCATAGAGTTGTACGGAGCTCGCGTCTGTGTTCTCACACTGCACCCGTCCTCCGTGGGTCCCCTGTGTCACTACCTTGGGTGGTTCCTTGGGGTCCCAGCGATTCTACGTGCTCTAGGCACTGTGTCTAGTCAAGTCGTGGTTGTTATCCCACTTTCTTAGTATATGATTTGGTCTCCCCCTGGAGCCCACTGTGTATTGTGCTATTTACTGTCGTTCTAGTACTGTAATATTGTATGCCTTGTTCTCTAATCTCATAAAGAGGTTAGTAGAGAGTGTTTAGTAATAAATACATATATTTTATATATACCTTGTGTGGTTCTCCTTTCATTTGGTCATTCAAGAGGTTATATACTGGTAAAACAAGCTGATTTACATTGCTTCAAGACTTAGCCTGAAGGCTGCTCTCCACAGCTACCACTAGGATAGCTTTCTATAAAGGTTGTCTTTAACCTAATCATCAATAAGGGTCGTTTGGACTGGTGCAAGGTGCCCACTTTAATTAGTGGACAGCATATACCAGGCCAACTTCTTACATTGGTGTGCAGCGGTTGGGATTCAAGTTTGCTATTGTTTTACCAGATAATCTCAGTGAGTGACTAACTGAAAACCACTAAAGGTACTTAGGTACATATAAATCAAGTCTAGAATAAAGTAAGTTCTACTGAACTTAGAGTTGGGTGTCAAGGGCCTAGCACACCCTTTCTCCAACTCAAGAGAGTTTAGTAGTTCCCACTAGAGTAGGTAGGTGCATACACCACACCACACCACACCACACCACACTAGAATGTTTTCAAGGCCTGAAGTCAGTGACTCCTTGCCAACTAAGTACGACCATCTCACATTCCAGGAATTGAGAAACATGTGTACATCAAGAAAACTGAAGACAGGGAAAAATCCAAACACCCAAAGACTCATAGTGACTTTGCTTTTAGATGACCTCAGAAAGACCCCAGGGTCTGATGAGGCAGGCAAAGGGGGTGGGACAGCAGAAGAGGAAAGGCCAAGGAGTGAAAACCTCAATGACCAGGACTCTGATGCTGGCCAGGAGGATCAAAATGATTCTAACCTGGAAAATCCAATTCTTCCTGAAGGTGAGGAAGGAGGCCCCAGTGGGCCTCTCTTTACCCCACCTGGAAGGGTTAACAGTTTACCAAGAAGATCCAGATCTCCTTCTCAGGAATCTGATCATTCTGGTACTTCTGTAGGGACCTCTGCTTCTCATAAAAGGGAATCCTCTTATGATAAGAAATGCCAACTGCTTGAGTTTGAGAGAGCTAAGCTCAGAATCAAGAGAGAGCAATTGGCCTTAGATAGGGAATCCCTGGAGCTTCAGAGAGCTTCTCAGAAGCTGGGACTAGAGTCCCATGGTGGCAGCCACAGTGTCCCTAAAGGTAGAGATCATACTCATGACCATAGGAACCTGAACAAGATTGTCCCTCCCTACCAGAGTGGGGATGACATCCACAAATGGATAACTGCACTTGAGAGGGCCTGTAAGGTACAGAGGGTCCCTCAGGAGCAGTGGGCAGCAATCTTGTGGCTCTCCTTTGCAGACAAAGGTAGAGACAAGCTCCTCACTGTTAGAGAAGAGGATGCTGATAATTACAAAGTCCTGAAGAGTGCTCTGATTGATGGGTTTGGCCTAACCACTGAACAATACAGGTTAAAGTTCAGAGATACCCAAAAGGCACAGACTCAGGACTGGGTTGACTTTGTTGATTGTGCTACTAAGGCTCTGGAAGGCTGGTTACTTGGCAGTAAGGTGTGTGATTTCCAAGGATTGTATAATTTAATCATGAGAGAGCAGATCCTTAACAACTGTCAAAATCAACTGTTGCATCAGTACCTGGTGGACTCTGATCTGACCTCTCCCCAAGAATTGGGCCAGAAGGCAGACAAGTGGGTCAGAACCAGGGTAAGGCAGAAGGTTCAGAACCAAGGTGGTGACTCTAAGAAGCAAGATTCTAAAAGCTCTGATAAGGGTGGGGAGAAGGGTAAAGACCAGAAGGCTTCTCAAGGGCCCCAAAAATCTGCATCTGAGGGGGAGTCACAATCCAACAAGGGAAAAGGCAAGAAGAAACCATGGTGTAAAATCTGTAAACAGAAAACCCATTGGACAAGTGATTGTACCAAGTCCAAGGACTCAACTCCAACCACCAATGCCCCTAAGGCAACTGTTCCCCCTAGTTCAACTCCAGGTGGTGGTGTTCCAAATAAGGGTGTAGTAGGGTTAACCCTGGGATCTGAGATGGACTCTGGCCTAGTCAGAATTCCAACTCAGGCTATGTTGATCTGTGATGGAGGCATGGATATGGCCTCCTTATTTGTAAGCCCCAGTAATCTGGGCAAATACAGACAACAGCCTATAATAAATGGAAAAGAGGCCTTGGCATTCAGGGACACAGGAGCAAGTGTCACAATGGTGACAAAAGATCTTGTGGCTCCTGAGCAAATCATACTTGGTGAGATGTACCAAGTGACCAATGCTAGCAATGTCAGGACAGACCATTCCTTGGCAGTTGTTAATTTCTCCTGGGGAGGGGTAACTGGCCCTAAGAAGGTTGTGGTAAGTGCAGACCTCCCTGTTGAATGCTTGTTGGGCAATGATTTAGAAACTTCAGCTTGGGCTGAAGTGGAACTCAGGACTCATGCAGAAATGTTGGGTATCCCTGCAGATGTGTTTGCTATGACCAGGTCACAGGCAAAAATGTCTAAAACTGAACAGGTCCTGGATCCAGTAAAAATGGACCAGGCACCTTCCAAGAGAAGGAGCAGTAGGGTTAAGGCAGTGTCTTCCCCCCTGCCTCAGAATGCAGATCAGTCTCTTGAGGGAGCTGATCTTAGTCCTGAAGAAGGAACTGTCCCAGATGAGCTTGAGCCTGATCAGGTTGAGTTATTGGGGACAGGGGGCCCTTCCAGGGCAGATCTGAGCCAGGAGCAACTGAGCTGCCCCTCTCTTGAACCCCTCAGACAGCAAGCTGCTGCTGAGGCTGCTGGGAGTGCTAGTGGGTCCCATAGGATCTACTGGGATGATGGACTCCTTTACTCAGAGTGTAGAGACCCCAAGCCTGGAGCCACCAGGAGGTTGGTTATACCTCTGAAGTTTAGGAGTTTCCTCTTGACCCTAGCACATGATATCCCATTGGCAGGTCACCTAGGCCAAAACTAGACTTGGGACAGATTTGTCCCTCACTTTCATTGGCCTCATATGTCTGAAGACACCAAGGAGTTTTGTCGCTCCTGTGTCACCTGTCAAGCCAGTGGTAAGGCAGGTAGCACTACAAAGGCCTCCCTGATACCACTACCTGTGGTGGGGGTTCCCTTTGAGAGGGTAGGGATTTACATTGTTGGTCCCCTGGATCCTCAAACTGCATCTGGGCACAGATTTATACTGGTGGTGGTGGACCATGCCACTAGGTATCCAGAGGCAATTCCCCTTAGGACTACCACAGCTCCTGTGGTGGCAAGGGCCCTCCTGGGAATCTTTTCCAGGGTGGGTTTTCCTAAGGAGGTAGTATCAGACAGAGCTGCAAACTTCATGTCTAGTTACTTAACTGCTATGTGGAAGGAGTGTGGTGTAAATTATAAATTTACCACCCCTTATCACCCACAATGCAATGGTTTAGTTGAAAGGTTCAACAAAACCTTAAAGGGCATGATTAAAGGTCTCCCAGAAAAGCTTAGGCGCAGATGGGACATACTTTTGCCCTGCCTTCTCTTTGCCTACAGAGATGTTCCACAGAAGGGGGTTGGTTACAGCCCATTTGAGCTTCTGTTTAGACATCCAGTTAGGGGTCCATTGTGTCTAGTGAAAGAGGGATGGGAGGGATGGGAGTTACCTCTCAAACCCCCTAAACAGACTATTGTGGACTATGTACTTGGTCTCTGCTGCAGGATGGCTGAGTACATGAAGAAGGCAACTAAAAACCTTGAGGATAGCCAGGAATTGCAAAAGGCCTGTCATGACCAAAAGGCTGTGTTGACTGTTTATCAGCCAGGACAGAAAGTATGGGTGTTGGAGCCTGTGGCCCCAGCAGCCCTCCAAGACAAGTGGAGTGGCCCTCATACAATTGTTGAGCAAAAGGGAGAGGTTACCTACCTGGTGGACCTTGGAACTCCCAGGAGCCCCCATAGGGTGCTCCATGTCAACAGGCTCAAACCATATGTTGACAGGGCAGACATGGGCTTGCTCATGGCTACTGATGAGGGACAGGAGGAAGAGAGTGATCCACTCCCTGACCTGCTCTCACAGAACCATGATGATGGTTCAGTAGATGGTGTAGCCTTGGCAGGCAGCCTCACTGACCAGCAGCAAACTGATTGCAGAAAAGTTCTCAACCAGTTTAGACATATGTTCTCACTGACTCCAAGTCAGACTACCTGGTGCACTCATGAAGTGGACACTGGGGACAGTCTGCCTGTTAAAAATAAGATTTACAGGCAACCTGATCATGTCAGAGACTGCATCAGGACTGAAGTCCAGAAGATGATGGATTTGGGTGTGATTGAACCCTCAGATAACCCTTGGGCTAGTCCAGTAGTCTTGGTACCTAAACCTCACACCCAGGGTGGTAAGAGAGAGATGAGGTTTTGTGTAGACTACAGAGGTCTCAATGCAGTCACTAGGACTGATGCCCATCCAATCCCTAGGGCAGATGAGCTTATAGACACTTTGGCCTCAGCCAAGTTTCTGAGCACATTTGACCTGACAGTTGGCTACTGGCAGATCAGACTAGCTGAGGATGCAAAAGCCAAAACAGCATTCTCAACCCCTAGTGGGCACTAACAATTTGTGGTGATGCCCTTTGGTTTGAAGAATGCACCTGCCACTTTTCAAAGGTTGGTGAACAAAGTCCTTACAGGCCTGGAAGCCTATAGTGCAGCATATCTAGATGATATTGCTGTCTTTAGCTCCACCTGGGAGGATCACCTGGTCCACCTGAGAAATGTTTTGGAGGCCCGGCAGAAAGCAGGCCTCACTATCAAGGCCACCAAGTGCCAGATAGGGCAGAGTCAAGTTGTATACCTGGGCCACCTTGTGGGTGGAGGCCAGGTTCAACCATTGCAGAGCAAATCCAGACCATCATGGACTGGGTTGCTCCAACCACCCAGACTCAGGTCAGAGCTTTCTTGGGCCTGACTGGGTACTATAGGAGGTTTGTCAAAGGGTATGGATCCATAGTGACCCCTTTGAATGACTTAACTCCCAAGAGCATGCCAAAGAAAGTTCAGTGGACAGTCAGCTGTCAAAAGGCATTTGATGACCAGAAGCAGGCCATGTGCACTGCTCCCATTCTGCAAAGTCCTGACTACTCCAAACAATTCATTGTCCAAACAGATGCATCTGAGTTGGGGGTAGGGGCTGTGTTATCACAATTGAATGATGAAGGTCAGGATCAGCCAGTAGCTTTTATTAGTAGAAGGCTGACCCCCAGACAGAAACGTTGGTCAGCCATTGAGAGGGAAGCCTTTGCTGTGGTTTGGGCTCGGAAGAAGCTGAGGCCATACTTGTTTGGCACTCACTTCATTGTTCAGACAGACCATAAGCCCCTCTTATACCTAAAACAGATGAAGGGTGAAAACCCCAAACTTTTGAGGTTGTCCATTTCCCTACAGGGGATGGACTATACAGTGGAACATAGACCTGGGAGTAACCATGCCAATGCAGATGGACTCTCACGATATTTCCACTTAGAACATGAAGACTCAACTGGTCAAGGTTAGTTTAATGTCCTGACGTTTGGGGGGTGGGTGTGTAGGAGAGTAGGATCTGCTTCTTATAGTTACCCCCACTTTTTGCTGATGTTTCACTGCTGTCGACTTAGTTTGGCTGGGATCCTGCTATTCAGGACCCCAGCCTATCTGCTTTCTCCTCTAAATTGATTGCATGTACTTTAGGTACACTCCAGATTGGATTCTGGGGTACCCTTATGAGTCCCTAGTATATGGTATACTATGTACCAAGGGCATAGGTACCCCAGAGGCCTCCCAGGGGCTGCAGCATGTATTATGCCATCCCTGAGAGGCCATCCAAAATGACACAACAGGTCTGCTACTGCAGCCTGTGTAAGGTGGTGCATGCACCCCTTACCTAGATATAGGTTCACTATATCTATCCTAATCACTGCACATATAAGCCTATCAGTCACCCCTATGGCAGGCCTTACCAATCCTGAAGACAGGGTGCTGGGTTTTATGTGAGAGGGTGCCCATGCATGAGCAGAGC
This sequence comes from Calotriton arnoldi, assembly GCA_963921515.1. Taxonomy (NCBI): domain Eukaryota; kingdom Metazoa; phylum Chordata; class Amphibia; order Caudata; family Salamandridae; genus Calotriton; species Calotriton arnoldi. Next base: position 104,471 of record CAWUFW010013817.1, on the reverse strand, counting down.
CCCTCTGCAGCCTTCGGAACCACTCTTCCGGGGTTGTCTGTGATGCAGCCAACCATATACTCTTAAGTGCATTATGACCTCGCGGTAAATGCTAACTTTAGAATGGCTGCAAGGAATTATGTCTTGTTTGGTGTCAACCACCTTGGAATCCTACCTCCACACCAGTAACTGGTGTGGGAGGTATGATTCCTCCCTCCTAGAGGGAGAAATATGACAGCACCGGTACACCCGATACCAGCTTCACAGAGCCCTGGCATCACAAAATGGATGCTGCCAGCCACAGACACGAGTCTGCCCTCCTGCTGCTGGACGAAACTCCGGCAGGGGAAGCTGGACAATAGGTTTCCTGTCACAGGGAGGTTTGACCACCTCCCAGACAGGCTTTAGTGTATTGGGGCTGGGTGGGTGCACTCCAAGAGTGCTTTGATGTCTGCACTGGGGGCACATTTGGTGTCCCTGTGCATAGTCCAGCTCAAACCGGTTGCAGGGGCACTCAGCCCCTGCTCTGGCGCGAAACTGGACAAAGGATATGGGTGTAGCCACCCCTCTATCCTGACCCTCCCATAGGTGGGTCCCCAGAGTTTGTCCCACACCTTCCTTTGGTATAAAGTAGGAACCCCTGGCTACAGGACTTTAGATTACACCTGGACTAAACTCTGCTACAGAAACCAAGTACTTCGACGATCTACACTACGCTGGATGACTGAAGAATCTCCCTTGGAGTAAAGGAGTTACTCCCCTGCAAGGCAGGCACCTTTAACGCAACTGATCAGTTTGCATCTCCAAAGCTCCTGAGGACTCTGAAGAATATTGCAACACAGGAGGTGGGTTCCCGAGGTCTCTGAGGTCGATCTGTGCCCACAGCAAGTCTGAGGCCCGTATCCCTCGTGGTGACCGTGCAACCCGAACCCCTGGACACCGCGTCGATTTACAGAAGCATCAGCTTTCCGGCAACCCCTGAGGCTGAGCTTTGGGTTACTTGTAGCCCTGACCCCGAGCAGTAATTCCACCAAAGATTGCGGGCCTACACTCCACGAGTGTTCTATGGGCCGGCATTTTGTGATTCCTCTTGAGGTCCCTTCGCAATCCCTGGTCCGTCGACCTGTGGGTCCCTGAGAAGGGTACATTAACTTTCAGTGGGCTTCCCTGGTTGCTCCAGGCGTGCCCTGACTCTCCATCGCTTGGGGAGTCCCCAGGACCTTGCTGGTCCTCACAGAAGCATAATTACTCTGACCGCGTGGGTTGCCGTTGCCAAGGCTTGTTGGTGTTCAATCCGAGCACTGACCCCCCCAGCACTCGACATCCTTCGTGGGACAGCTCATCTGTGGACTCTGGTCGACATCTCCTGGTCCCCGTGGCTGCAGAGTCAAGCTTCACCTCTTTGCACCTGAAGCACCCGACATCGGTGGGCATTCGATTGCTCCGCTCCTGGTCACGTGAAGTGACCCAGACTTTGTCCCCTCTGCTTTCAGGTTCTTCACATCTTCGATCCAGGCTTGGATCACACCGGACACTTTTCTTCTTCACGGCAGCAGTACTTTGCAGCGTCTCACCATTGAAAACGACGATTCCCGACACCCTTTGACACCTATGCACCCGGCTTCCCTGGGTGAGGTAACACGAGTACTCCGGTGCTCCCATGGGTGCTGGCCTTAGAACCTTCTAAGTCTGAAAGGGTTTACTCAAAGTCCTCTCCTAAGTGTCCTTAAACTCTAATATTCCAACCGCGACTTTCCCATAGAGTTGTACGGAGCTCGCGTCTGTGTTGCCACACTGAACCCGTCCTCCGTGGGTCCCCTGTGTCACTACCTTGGGTGGATCCTTGGGGTCCCATCGATTCTACGTGCTCTAGGCACTGTGTCTAGTCAAGTCGTGGTTGTTATACCACTTTCTTAGTATATGTTTTGGTCTCTCCCTGGAGCCCAATGTGTATTGTGCTATTTACTGTCGTTCTAGTACTGTAATATTGTGTGCCTTGTTCTCTAATCTCATAAAGAGGTTAGTAGATAGTGTTTAGTAATAAATACATATATTTTATATATACCTTGTGTGGTTCTCCTTTCATTTGGTCATTCAAGAGGTTATATACTGGTAAAACAAGCTGCTTTACATTCCTTCAAGACTTAGCCTGAAGGCTGCTCTCCACAGCTACCACTAGGATAGCTTTCTATAAAGGTTGTCTTTAACCTAATCATCAATAAGGGTCGTTTGGACTGGTGCAAGGTGCCCACTTTAATTAGTGGACAGCATATACCAGGCGAACTTCTCACACTCAGCTTTCGAAATATCTTGAGGAAGTGAATCTTACATCCCAGCCAATCTGGTTATTCTCTCCATCATAGCACAGAATCAGAAGCGCTAGAAATGTCTCACTATATTAAATTGAAAGAGAGAACTTTTGATATATCAAATGGCCATTGTATTCAGGGAAAAATGAGCCTAAATCCTTCTTGACTTGTCTGCCGCTTTTGACACCAACCCACTCTCTATCCTTCTGCACCGTTTTTCTGCTTTGGGTGTGAAGGGTTCTGTGTGGGACTGGTGCAAGTCATTTTTGACTGCTAGAGGCCAATCAGTCTGGCTTGCTCCTTTTTCCTCAGATGTTAAGGCAGTTAACCAAGGGGTCCCACAGGGCTCTTCACTTATCCCTACCTTATTTAACATCTTCATGGTCCCCTTGGGGCCTTTTGTCGAGCCCTTCGGTTGTAAAATCATTTCTTACTCTGATGACACGCAGCTGCTCTTTGCCTTTGAGGGTCTGCCGGCTTCTATCGCTGCTCCTTTCTCGGACTGCATGCATGCTGTCTTCGATTGGATGGATAGCAGCCAACTGAAATGCAATACAGAGAAGACTAAAATGATCTCTTTAGGGTCACATGTGTCCAACAGGTGGGAAGATATTTGGCCCTTGCATTGCCGCCCCGCCTCCGCCTTCTCCGGTGGTAAAAAACCTAGGAGTAAAACTGGACAATTCCCTCTTTGATCTCTGCGGCAGTAGGTCAATGCTTTGCGCTGCTCCGTACCATCCGAAATTTCTTCCCCTCCTGCCTCTGGAGGCAAGAACAGTAGTGATTTATGCCTTGATCACTTCACGTCTTGACTACGCGAATGTCCTGCTTTTTGGGGCTGCCGAAGCCCAGGTGAAGCATCTGCAGGTGGTTCAAAATATGGCAGCCAGGTTACTTCTCCATTTGCCTGGGCATTCTTCAATGGCAGCCGCTCTCAAGATTTTGCATTGGTTGCCCATTAAGAAACGCATTCTCTTTAAAGCACTAGTGATGGTCTATTGGGTATTCAGACAAAATATCGAGTTAGAAATGTCGACTTACACAAATATCGAGTTGTAAATATCGTGCCTCAGAAATATCGACAGTAAGAATATCGTGGTCAAGAATATCGATTTTAAGGTAAGAAATATAGTTTTTTTTAAATATAGAAATCATTAATATCGTTTGCACAAATATAGTTGTTTAAAATATCGATTGTTTAATTAGTGTTATGTATTTTAGTATATATTTTAAATGTATGTGATGTATTTTTTGTATAAGTATTTTTTATGTATTTTAATATATGTGTTACATTTTTAGTAGTTATCAATTTTATTTTAATTAAATTACGCGTTTTTTATTTCTGTAGCTGGTTGTGGGTTCATAGGGGAATAGGGTGGGAAGTAATTTAATTATAATAAATTAATGATTATTTTTTATTTATTAATATTTATTTAATTGAGATTTGATAGTGTTTATTGTGGGAAGTAATTTATTATTAATTAATTAATAATTATTTTTTAATTAATATTAATTAATTAATTGAAAATTAAATATGGAAATTGTGTAATTAATTTTAGTTGCGGGTAAAGGGTGGGAAGTAATTTATTTTTAATTAATTAATAATTAGTTGTTAATTAATATTAACTAATAATTGAAAATTAAATATGGAAATTGTGTAATTCATTTTAGGTGTGGGTTGTGGGGTTTATAGGGGTAAAGGGTGGGAAATAATTTATGTTTAAATAATTAATAATTAGTTGATAATTAATAATTAATTAATTTATAATTAATTAGGGTAATTGTTTATTTTTTTGTGTGTGGGTTGTGGTTTTAGAGGGGTAAAGGGTGGGGAGTAAATTAATTTTACTCACTTTATAATTAGTTCTTAAATACTATTAGTTTTTGAATTGAATATAAATTTTAATTGTCTAATTAGATTTTTTTACAGTTTAATTTTAGCTGTGGGTTGTGGAGATTATAGGGGTAAAGGGATGGAAGTTAATTAATTTAATGTGTTTTAATTTGTTTTTTAATTACACATATTTCTTTAATTGATAATTAATTATGTTAATTATGGAAGTACACTTTTAAAATTTAGATGTGGATTGTGAATTGTGTGGTGTTATAGGGTAGGAAATAAAAAACGAAATTTAGGTAATAATTATTGTTTTTGTTTGTAAATAATTTCTAATTAAAAATATTTATTTGTTTGAAAATTATTTTTTATTTTATTTAATATAACATTTGTAAGTATTTGTCATATGTATTTAACATTATAATATGTTTTATTAAAAAAAGAATATTACATATATTTGTATTTTAATTTTTAACATATTTATATTTTTTATATATTTTGTTTTTTTAATATTTTTGTTGTTGATATTTTGTTTGTTTCAAATTTTGAACTGACTGGAGTGGGAATACTAATTTTTATTCCTCCGCAATCCAACACTTTCCCTACTGTTGCACGGACTGGATTGGGAATAGTAAATTTTATCCCTCCACTATCCAACACTTTTCCAACTGTTGCACTCACTGGAGTGTGAATAGTAATTTTTACCCCTCCACTATCCAACACTTTCCCTACTGTTGCACTCATTGGAGTGGGAAGGGTAATTTTTACCCCTCTGCTATCCAAAACTTTCCCTACTGTTTCTCTCACTGGAGTGGCAATAGTAATTTTTACCCCTCCGCTATCCAACACTTTCCCTACTGTTGCACCCATTGGAGTGGGAATAGTAATTTTTACCCCTCCGCTATCCAACACTTTCCCTTCTGTTGCACTCATTGGAGTGGGAATAGTAATGTTTACCCCTCCGCTATCCAACACTTTCCCTACTGTTGCACTCATTGGCGTGAGAATACAAATTTTTACCCCTCCGCTATCCAACACTTTCCCTACTGTTGCATTGATTGGAGTCAGAATAGTAAATTTTATCCCTCCGCTATCCAGCACTTTCCCTACTGTTGCACTCACTGGAGTGGGAATAGTAATTTTTACCCCTCTGCTATCCAATACTTTCCCTACTGTTGCACTGACTAGAGTGGGAAATTCATGTTTTTGATAGTTTAATGTTTTAATTTATAATAGAATGTTTTTAAATAGATTTTATGTTATTGGTATATGTATATATATATATATATTTATTTGTTACATTTTTATATAATTTTAAAATTATAAAAGAAATTAAAATTAATAGTTTATTGATCGTTTTAAAGTAAATATATATATATATTAATTATTATATATGTGTGTTTAACTTTTTTAATTACGTTTATTTGTTATATTTGTAAAAATGTATATTAAATCTAATTTATTTTTTAAATTTATGTTATTATTTAATATATTTAATATTTATTATTTTATTTTAGATATATATAAAAAACGATATTTTGTACAACTATATTTTTGACATCGATATTTTTTTCCAATATTTTTGTACTTACCATTATAAATATAGGATGTCAATATTTTTTACATCGATATTTAAAACTCGATATTGTGATATGGGGATATTTTAGGTGTCGACATTCTGTCAGTGAACCGGTCTATAGAGCAGTGTTCTCTTCCAGCCCTCGATATCTGGCTGATAGATTCACTAGGTGTATTCCCTCCAGAGCGCTGCGCTCTACCTCCGCTTCTCTTCTGGTTATTCCACTCTTTAAGCGGTTCGAAGGGGTGGTAAGGCCTTTTCTTTTTTGGCTGCCAAGGCATGGAATGAGCTCCCTTGTGAGCTGCGACTGACTGCTTCTGAGTCCGTCTTCCGTAAACAAACTTTAAACCAGTTTTTTTCTGAGGAGAAGTAGGTCTTCTGGTATGAGGTTATGCACCTGAGCGCATCCGTTAGAGCCGGGACATTCTTCAGAGTAGCCGTGCTCTCTATAAATCTGTCATTCATTCATTCATGTATTCATTCATTCATTCATTCATTTCACTTCAACTACTCTTAACACTTTTAGGTCAGGCGTTAGCCAAGACCATTTGAGTTTATTAAAATTAGATGCATAATATACTTTTTGGGACTTTCACTCAGCCTTCTTCATTCATTGGTGTGTTGTTGTGTCATTCACATTTTATTGTGCTCACCACAGCATGGTGCACTAGGACAGCTCACTTCACCTCTTGGATAGCTTCACTGTTAGTTGCAACATTCTGCTCTTTCACAAGGAGCACATCTACATAAAGTAGTTCCCTTCAATACTGGGACTACAAAGGCAATATGTGCTTTTTGAGACCCCCAAAAATATTTTAGCTTTTGGCCAATTTTTTTATCATGTTCTCACAACAATAAAGTTTTTACAAAAACCACAACAAAACAAGTATTAACAAAGCCAAAGTTCTGGCAGCAAACCCAGCTTGTTCTGAATTGATGTCCATGGACATAGGGGTAGCCAATAATGTTTAAAGTAGCATGAGAGAAGACTGTGCTGTTTTCATTAATGGCTCAAAAAATAAGGGAAAAGCCTAGAAGATAATTTCTTGCCACAAAAGTGACCAGTGCATCTAAAAGGTATCCTACACGCTGCGGCATGACTCATCAAGGGTCTGGAGAAATAGGACTACTTCATTCCCACACTAATGGAACTCCTCTGACTTCCCTTGCTGGCTTGCTCCATCTTGGAGGTCAACTACACCAGCCACAAAGCCATCACGTCAGGCACCTCCACCTGTCTGTATGACAAGTTCACCATCTCCAATGGCTTTTGCCATGGCCAGAGCCAGGACACCAACAGGCTGGAGATGAACATGTGCAAGAAAGAAAGAAAGAACTAAGCAGCAAGCTTCCATCTATTGACCCAGGATCTGGAACAGCATCCCTGTATCAACCAGGGCTGCCTCTACTCTTCTTTAATGGAGAAAAGATCTGATGATACACTACTTAAAAGAACACTACATCGCAACACAATAAATAGTTCCCTCTCTGAACCCGTCACCCCTTGCCTAGACTTGCTCTGTGATTGTATTGCTGCCTTTAATCCTTTACAGCACGCCAATGCCTTTCAGCTATGTCCGTACTAAATAAAATATCACATACATACAATGATCTCAAAGGAGCCATGATATGTTGTCACAAGGTTTGAACCCGAGATGAACCAGGCATCAGAATTCTGAATTATCTGAAGGGGAAACTTTGGGACACCAAGGGGCTGATTAGGATGGTGGGCTAATGTCCACCGCTGGTCCGGCGGTGGCGACCGCCATTCCGGCGGTGGACATCCGCCCGCGATCGCAAGCCAGGAAACCGCCGGTCAGATTAGGATGGCGGTGGCGACCGCGGCTGTGGGAAATTCCGACCGCCGCTTTTCCGCCGGTTGCCATCCCCACTCCTGCCGGGCGGACGGAGGAGGACCGGGATAATGGTGGCGGTGCCGAGCAGGCTCCACCGGCAGGATTATGATGCCGGCGGTAGCCAGCCTTTCCGCAGCGGTCAAACCGCTATGGAAAGGAAGGCAGAGATTGTCTTCCGGGGGCCCGTTGCGGGCCCCCAATGTGTTGGGGGGGTGTGGGTGCACTGGGGGGGTACCCATGGCCCCCCCCTACAATTCCCTGTACCAGGTGGCAGGCACTGTGCAGTGCCTGCCACGCAGTGCAGGGAAATGCAGGACATGCTCCTTTCGACATCGCGGCGGTGCTGCAGGCAGCAGCAACCGCCGCAATGTTAAAACCCGCGATCGCACCGCCGCAGTCGGATTTTGACCGCGGGCCATCGTAATTCGAAAGGCGGTAATGTCGCGGTCCATGCGGGCGGTCTTTTCCCGCTACCATGGCGGTCGGGGAGGTCAACAGTGTCAAGCAACTCCAAAGATCCCAAAAAATCAAGTGTGAGACACCATCAACATTCACATCAATATGTCAACCAGGATATTTACTAGGATAGATTCCTTCTTGAATGAAGGGTGAAAACCAACCTCAGGATTGAGAACATTCTGAAGATCTGGAGATATGTGTGGTGGTGGCTTTCCTCATATTGGTTGAAGAGTCAGAAGAAGAGATATGGAGTGGGAGTTTGCAATAGGTTTTTTTAAAAATTGAAGGCTAACAATACGCTTGAAATGAAAATAAATAAGTGCCTGTATTCAGTGCTTAATTTGAGCCGGTGGGTGACGTTGGGGGCCACCAGGACTTATTTTTAGGGACTGGCATTTATTTCCCCGCATGAAATATTTAGTGAGTGCAAGAGAGGGAAATACACATAGATTGGAAAAAAATGGTGGAAGAGAACAATGACAAAACTGTCACAAAGTAAGAAAGCAGGAACCTGCAAGAGCAAGAAAAAAGGGCAGGGAGTGTCTGGCAGTCAATTAAAGACTACAAGCCTTGGTATTCGACTCGCCGAGGTTAAATTGCACCAGCTTCTGAGCAGAGCTTTGGGCACTGGCACTTTTTCTTTTACAAACTAAGCACTGCCCATATTCACTATCCCGAAGTACCTGTTTGCTACTCTCAGTTTCAAATTATAGAACTAGAGGTACTCAGAACTTGACAGTGAATGCCAATTTAAAGCACTTGGGCCCAAGATAGACTCAAATTGATTGACTTATAATTTATATAGGACATTGTTTCCCAGAAAAGGGTGACCTGGTGCTAAGATCACATAAATGTGAAAATGAGCTGATTAAAGAAGCTCATAGCAAAATTACAGAGCAAATTGGTTTTAAGTTGTTTCCTAAATAAGAACTGGGCTGATAAAAGAAGCTCGTAGCAAAATTACAGAGCAACTAGGTTTAAGTTGTTTCCTAAATAAAAACTGAGAGGTGGTCATACGGAGTCTGAAGGAAGTTATTTTGAGGCCTTAGCTGTAAGGTAGCGAAAAGAACTGCCTCCAAGTCTCATTTTTGCCTATAAGTGATGAATAGAAGATTAGTAGAAGCCGAGCATGAGTACATGGGGTAAATACTAGGCTTCGGCATAATTTATATTAGGGGTTCTTTACCACGACTATATGGGTGGTGCAACATGTGCCATGCCAACGTCATTGGTGACGTTTTGAACTTATAAATAAAACACATCATTCCCTTCAAGTGACTCACTGTTCTGATTCCCAAGCTGCCCTGGAAGTCCAAATGAGGGCTCCTTACTACCTGCTCCAGGTAAAATGCTAGAGAAGTTGGTCCAGCGGCAACTGACCAACTTTGTTGAGAGTAATGCCGCCCTGCATGATACACAATCTGGTTTTCGGGCAGGCTATAGCACGGAGACTGCCCTCCTGGAGGTGGCCGAGTCGGTGAGATGGTCGTTAGATTCAGGGGCTTCAGTGGTACTGGTGCTCCTGGATCTGTATGCAGCTTTCGACACCGTCGACCACACCATGTTGGTGCAGAGACTGCAAGACACAGGTTTTGGGGGGAAGGTTTTGACCTGGTTGAAATCATACCTAAGCGGCCGTACTCAAAGAGTCGCTTTACAACCATTTGAATCAAAACCTAAAGCCCTATGGTGTGGCGTCCCTCAAGGCTCCGCATTGAGTCCTTTACTTTTTAATTTGTACCTAGCCCCTCTTTTCTCTCTGATTGCCAACTGGGGGGTGAAGGCAATCTCCTATGCTGACAACACCCAGCTGGTTTTCCCTTTTCAGGAGCAAACGACAGAGGCTTTTATGAATTTTAAAGGCTGCTTGAGAGACATAGCCATATGGATGAATATTAACAAACTAAAACTCAATGCGGGAAAAACAGAGGTGCTGTTTTTCGGCAATGGCCCTGTGCCTGCTTCAGATCTGTGGTGGCCAGTAGAAATGGGCCCTCCGCCTTCACCTAGCACAAGTATTAAAAATCTAGGGGTGAGATGGGAGGCGGATCTCTCTTTCTCGGCCCAAATCCAACAGGTCACCGCTTCATGTTTTAGTAAAATGAGAAATCTTCGTAAATTTCTACATATTATGCCAGAAGACTGCCGTAAAGCCGTAGTCCATGCCACAGTGACATCCAGGCTGGACTACGCAAACGGCCTATATCTTGGTCTGCCTAAATATTCGATTAGACGTTTGCAGATGGTGCAGAATGCGGCTGCGAGACTAATTAGACGCATTCCATTTCGACATCATGTCTCTCCGCATCTACAGGAACTACACTGGCTTCCGGTAGCCAAAAGAATTGAATTTAAGGCCTTGACGCTGGCCTATCGGGCTCTTCAGGGAAGATTTCCTAGCTATCTTAAACAAAGACTTGACCGGTATAAGCAAGATCGCTCCCTGCGGTCAAATTCTCAGAAGTTGCTCATCGCTCCTCGCTTTGTGAAAGCTCGTCTGGGCGGTAGGGCGCTCACAGTTAGAACGGCTAAATTGTGGAATGCCCTACCTGGGTTTCTCCGCCAAGCTGACACTGAGACCAGTTTTAGAAAAGCGCTGAAGACATGGCTTTTTAGCAATAATTAGGCCTGACTTCAGTGCCTAAACTTTGTGCACGCGCTGCTTGCTGCTTGCTGCTTGCTGCTTGAGCGCCGGGACACCTCTGTTTGAGGTAGCTGTTCGCGCTATATAAATTTCAGTATTATTATTATTATTATTGAATCCCAGTCAGGGCTCCAGGAGGCCTGATTCTTTCTCTCGAATGTCCCCCTCTGACACTCAGTGTGCATGGATTACAAGAATGGGTAGTGTTCAGGAAGGCCCAGGGACCTGGCTTCTGTGTGCCTTGTCGCAATGTACCCAGGATGGGGACCTGCAGGTCTGGATAGGCTTCTCCTGCTTGCCTGGGATAGGAAGCTCTGACCAGGCCCTTGGTCAGGGCCCTGGCTGACCAGGGTGGAAGCCCCCAGCCCTGGGCTTCCTTCTCCGGCCCATCATATCACAAAGTGCCCAGGACAGGCTCCCGTAGGCCCAAGGAGGTCTCCACTGCTTGTCTGGTCTCATAACCTCTGACTGGGCCCTGGAGGGTCCTGGGGTGGGAGACCCCAGCAATGGGCTCTATTCCCTTTCCCACCTTTCCTCAGAGTGCTGCCGACAGGGACCTGCAGGCCTGGGGAGGCCTCCCCTCCTTGTCTGGGTTCAGAAGCTCTGACCAGACCCCAGGACAGAGCTGCGGCGGGCCAAATGGTGGAAGCCCCGGGCGCCTTCTCCAGCCCACCTTGTCACTAAGTGCCCTGGACAGAGTCCCGCAGGCACAGGGAGGCCTCCCCTCCTTGCCTGGAATAAGAAGCTCTGCTTGGTCCCCCGGTTAGAGCTCTGGTGAGCCCTGGGTTGGAAGCCCCTGGCCCTGGATCCCTCCTCCAGCTCGCCATGTTGCAAAGTGCATGCAACTGGGGCCCACTCGCTCTGGAAGGTCTCCCCTGCTTCTCCGTTTTTAGAAGCTCTGACTGGGCCTTGAGTCAGAGCCCCGGCAGGCCCTGGGGTTGAATCCTGAGGCCCCAGGCTCCCTTCTCTGGCTTGATGTGTCACAAAGTGCCCGAAATTGGGAGCCCACAAGCCTGAGGCACCTTTCCCTGTTTGCCCGGGATAAAAAGCTCTGACCGGGCCCGGGTCAGAGCTCCAGGGGGCCCTTGGGATGGAAGCCCCTGGCCCTGGATCCCTTCTCCAGCTCACTGTGTTGCAAAGTGCACGAGACTGGGGCCCACAGGCCCTGGACGTTCCGCCCCCTGATTGTCCATGTTCACAGGCTTTGACCGGGCCCCGGGTCAGAGCCCCGCAGGTCCTGGGTAAAAGCCCCAGGCTCCCTTCTCTGGGCCAATGTGTCGCAAAGTGCCCAAGACAAGGTCCTACAGGCCTGGAGATGCCTCCCCTGCTTGCCCATGATAAGAAAATCTGACTGGGCCCCAGGTCAGAGCTCCTGCAGGCCCTGTTTGGAAGTCTCCGGTCCACGGCTCCTTTTTCCAGTCCGCGGTGTCACAAAGTGCACAGGGCGGGGCCCGCAAGGGCCGGGTAGGTTGCCTCTGCTTGTCCGGGTTCAGAAGCTCTGACCAGGCCCTGGGTCAGAGCTCTGTGACCCCCCTCCATAGTCCCTTTCCTGATAACCAGCTTGGGATCCGAGAAATCGGGCCTTAGAGTACCTGTCCCCTCCAAGGGTTAGCGGAATCCTATTTCAGAAGTCATGGTGCGACCAGATGGCTGTCCTTTGAGTCCGGGCACCTGGTCACTCCGAACCCCAGATATCTGGGTGGACGCAATGAGTTCCTATGTCGTGCCCAGATGGCTGAGCTGCCCTGGAAGTTCTGATGAAAGCTCATTTGAGTCTTTAAGCCCAGACAGGACTTAATGAGGGTGCGTGCGTTTTCTCTAATGACCCCCTCTGTTACGCGGCGTGCACAGATAACAAGAAAGGGGGAAACCTTCCTAAATCAGCAGGAAGCGGGTTCCTAGGACCCTCTTCTTTTCCACTCATTCTCACCCGGGTGCTACCTGGGCCAGGGCGATGCCCCAGAAGCCCTCTGGGGGCCTGAGCCTGCAGCTGCCGTCCAGCCCTGTCAGATGGGCCTTTCTTCCAAGCGTTGCTTCCTGGAGAGCAGGCAGGGATGCAAAGTTGATATCCCCATGCAGGGCAAACTGCTTGAGGGGGAGGAGGGTGGTTTATCCAGTATTGTTCTGTGATTGTGATGGCTGAGCTGATCTTAAAGTCCCGATGTTGGCTCATTTGACTCTCCAATCCAAGCCAGGGCTCCAGGAGGTTGGATGTGTTCACTTTGATGGTCCCTTTTCGCTCGGTGTGCATGGATTACAAGAAAGGTAGGTAGCCTTCCTCAGTATTATTAGAGGCAAGGCATAAGGGACGCCATTGTCCTACGGTCTTTCTCCCCAGAAACTGCGAGGGGCTGGCCTGACCTGGTATCCCAGGGGCAGAGTCTCTGGTGGTCTTCCACCTCTGTTCAATGGGCCTTTCTTCTGAGCCCTGCTTCCTGGAGAGCAGGAAGGGATGTAAAGCCAGCACTGTACTTTGGTTGATTAGGTTCAGAAGCTCTGACCGGACCCTGGGACAAAGTGCCAGCTGGCCCAAGGATGGAAGCCCCTGCCCCTGGGCTCTCTTCATGACTCACTATGTCGCAAAGTGCCTGGAATTGGGTCCTGAAGGCCCAGGGAGGTCTCCCTTACTTGTCTGGGTTCAGAAGCTGTCACTGGGCCCTGGGTCAGAACTCTTTGAGCCCCCACCCTCAATTGCCCCTTGCCTGATTCCGAGCTCAGGCTCCGAGAACCTGGGCCTTAGAGTTCCTGTCCTCTCCAAGGGTGAATGCATTCCTTGTAAAAAATAAGACACAGTGCAATCAGATGCCCGTCTTTTGAGTTCGGGCTTCTGGTTGCGCGCCATGTGTTCTGATAGGGCGCCCAGATGCCTGGGCTACCCTAGAAGTCCCAATGAGGGCCTGGCCCTCCCCTTGTGTGTCTTAGCCAGTGGAGCTGTCTGTGGTTGCTGGGCATTTGGGTGAGGACCAGGCATGTGGTGGGCTCCTCCATCTGGGAGGACCCAACTGACAGGTGATGCCCCGGACCCTCTGGCAGAGGCACGATACGAGAGGCAGCCCTCCCAAGAGGAAACCCATGCTCACTCAGCACGCACCTGGGGGTGACTGAATTGCCATGCCTCCCAGGTCTGGAACCCCCTGAAGGACCTGCCACTTGGACCCTCTTAAGCCCAATCTCAGCCTTCCCAGGTTTCGAGTGACTGAGGAGTGGTTTGTCTTGGGTGGCAGGGCAGCCTGAATGAGAAGGAGCAGGGGTTATGAGGGAACCCTGGCTCCTCTCGGTGGCAATACCATGGCCCCTCGAAGCCAGTGCGAACTGCTCCGAGGAGTGGGAGGAGATGCTGCTCCGGCCACTTGAGCTTCCAGGCATGTACCGGAAGCAGGTGAGTTGCTTTGATGGTAGAAGGTACTTGGCTCTTCTCTCCTTGGTGCCTCCTACCAGGGCAAGGAGCTACCCCCAGCCCAATGGCATGCCTTGGGGCTGCTGTCTAAGCTGGGGACTCTCGATGTGCAGGGAGCGAGTCCTGGCTTCCAACGGCCCTGGTGGGTGGCAGATGGCTAATGTGCAGATGCCCCCTTCTGCTACCTATCAAATTGGCATGTTCCCCATGCATTGACATCCGACTATGACCTTAGATCAGATGTAGCGACCCACTGAATTTAAGCATATTGCTAAGTGGAGGAAAATAAACTAATTAGGATTCCCTCAGTAACAGCGAATGAAGAGGGAAGAGCCCAGTGCCATATCCCGACCTAGCGGTCGGTGCGGTAAATGTGGTTTAAAGAAGGCTGACTCCTCTGTGTCACTCAGGGGGCCCAAGTCCTTTTGATCGAGCCTCACCCCATAGATGATGTTAGGCGGGTAGTGGCCCCGGGTGCACCAGGATTGGGTCTTCTTGGAGCTGGGTTGCTTGGGAATGCAGCCCAAAGCGAGTAGTAAACTCCATCTAAGGTTAAATATGGGTGCGAGACCGAGAGCCAACAAGTACTGTAAGGGAAAGTTGAAAAGAACTTTGAAGAGAGAGTTTAAGAGGGCATGAAACTGTTGAGAGGTAAGTCGCTCAGGAGGGTGGATACCCTCAGTGAGACCATCGTCTGGGTACACCCAGCCTGCAGGGTGCATTTCCTCTGTGCTAATGTGTTTCAACTGGTTCCGGGTCAGCTGGGAAGGCTTCAGGGGGGCAGGGGGCTCTCTGACTTGGTAGAAAGTGTTACAGCACCCCTAGCAGCAGCTTCGCTATGTTTGTGGGCCTGAGGGAGATTGACTGCTTTTGCACCCTCTTCCCGCAAACTGGCCCAGCCCTATTGGGATGTGCCAATTCGGGGAAGGAAGACGGGGTCCCCTGATGACTATTGACTGGGGCAGACTGTGCACAGTGTACCCTGACTGAGTTGCGCTGCCGGGTGAGGAGGTCCATGCTGGGTGCCAGGTGTCTGCAGTGATGTTGGTTACCCACCTGACCCCGTCTTGAAACACAGCCCAAGGAGTCTAACACATTCTAAAAGTCGGAGTGCCGATCGAAACCCTGTGGCGCAATGAAGGTGAGGGATGGGGTGCACCAGCTGAGGTCCTGCTGCATCCTTGCGGCAGGTGCACCACCTGCCCCTCTTGCTGACTCTGTCAGGGAGGTGGAGCATAAGCATGTGTGATAGGACCTAAAAGATGGTGAACTATGCCTGGGCAGTGCAAAGCCAGAGGAAACTCTGGTGGAGATCCATAGCAATCCTAACATACAAATTGTGCGTCCAACCTGGGTGTAAGGGTGAAAGATTAATCAAACCCTCTAGTAGCTGGTTCCCTCCAAAGTTTCCCTCCGGATAGTTGGTGCTCAGAAAGCTCAGTTTTATCTGGTAAAGCGAATGATTAGAGGTCATGTGGTTGAAACGTATTCTCAAACTTTAAATGGGTAAGAAGCCTGGCTCGCTGCACAGAGCTGGGCATCAAATGCTAGTGACTAGTGGGCCACTTTAGGTAAGCAGAACTGGTGCTGTGGGATGAACAGAATGGCGGGTTAAGGCACCCGATATTGACACTCATCAGACACCAGAACTCATACCCGCCTGTTGCCAGCACTGCTAAGCAGGGGCTAAGCTGTGATGAGTGGGGCAGCTGCTGCAGTGCGCATTGAAACCCGGGGTGTGGGCCCGAGTGAAGCCACTGCAGTTGCAGACCTTGGTGGTAATACCAAATATTCAAGCGAGAACTTTTAAGCCTGAAGTGGAAAAGGGTTCGATGTGAACAGCAGTAGAACATGGGTGAGTCGGTCCTAAGAGGTGGGCAAGTGAAGTTCGGAAGGGGCGGGTGATGGCTTCCGTTGCCCTCGGCTGATCAAAAGGGAGCCGGGTGAAGATCTGTAAACCCTGAGTGGTGGAAACAGGCACCTTTGTGGTGTCCAGTGTGGTAACGCAAATGATCTTGGAGAAGACAGCTGGAGTCCCGGGTAAGAGTTCTCTTTTCTTTATGAAGGGCAGAGCACCCTGGAATGGGTTCACTCCTAGAGAGGGGCCCGAGCCTTGGAAAATGTTGTAGTTCCAGAGGCATCTGGTGAGCTCTCGCTGGTCCTTGAAAATCCGAGGGAGATGGTGTCAATCTCACACTGGGCCATACCGATATCCACAGCAGGTCCCCAAGGTGAACAGTATCTGGTGGGCAGGAGCCGGGAGCCAGAGAGCAGAGAAAAGCTGCAGGGACAAAGCGTCCCGATCCTAGCACACTCATTCAGACATACATACATCCTACAAGTCCCACAGCCTGTACCCCCATTAACCACTAGGGGCCGCACTCCATCAATTTATACGGGTTAACTGGATGACACTTGCGAGAGGGGGGAATTAAGCATGATCAGGTGGTCTCTCAGGGAGAGAAGGGGGAGTTCCTCCTCTTCTTCCTCCTCACGATAATCTCCCACACGATCTACCATCTCACTCCACCTCTCAAGGTCCCTCTCTGCAGGTTTTTTTTGTGCAGACACTCCGGTGGCGCACTTACTAATTCTTTAACTTAACACTCAAATATACACTGCATTGCATAACACATATTTAATTTCTATTAGAATAATGTTCTAAGAATATTTATTTGTTTGACATGTAAAGTTCGTTATAGTTAACAATGTTTAGAGTTGTATCATAGTTTTAGAAATAGTTAAATGTTTATGACTTAGATTTGTGTGTGTGAAGTGTGTATATATATATATTCACTGAAAAAAACCATAGGTTTCAGACATGTTCTAGTTAGGAATTAGCATTTAAAAAACCTTTGAAATTCACTGAAAAAACCATAGGTTTCAGGCACGTTATAGTTAGAAATTAGCATTTAAAAAACCTTAGAAATTCACTGAAAAAACCATAGGTTTTAGGGACAGTTATAGTTAGTTGGACATTTCACTCGTACAAAACCATAGAAATTCCCCCGTTATAGTTAGTTCAGCTAACTATAACTCGCGCCCCGCAATGCACTGCTGATGACGTCACATATTACATCACTCATGACATGGTCAGTGACATCACTGATGACATCACTGATGACATCTCAAATGACATCACTGATGACATCATCCAGTGACTGTGTGTTTCTGTAAAGTTTAAATATGTTTAATATATATAGGGAAAGGCATAGTGAAGAATAAGTGGGTGTATAATTGTCTGAATGGATGATTTAGTAGGTGCGTGACTAACTCCATAAGTTAGTGATTAAACGAATCTTACTGAATGCATGGGTTAGTGACTAAACTGTGTGAATGTCTGTATCCGTCTGTCTGTTGGTTTGTAAGCGGCTGCATGGCTTTCTGAATAGCTACATGAGTGTCTACATGGGTTTTTGATTGGTTGTCTGAGTATCTGTATGGGTGCCTGAGTGTTTGTGTGGGTGGGGTGTGTGTGACTCTGTGCATAGATGTGTGAGTGGGTGATTCACTGGGTGCATGGTTTCAAGAGTGCATCTGTGATGGACTGTATGGGTGGGTGAGTG
Source organism: Calotriton arnoldi (assembly GCA_963921515.1). Lineage (NCBI taxonomy): Eukaryota > Metazoa > Chordata > Amphibia > Caudata > Salamandridae > Calotriton > Calotriton arnoldi. The sequence goes on along the minus strand of CAWUFW010013817.1, from coordinate 86,845 downwards.
TGTGTATGGGTGTGTTAGTGAGTGAATGTATATCTCAGTGGTACATGTGTGAGTAACTACATATGTTAAAGGCAGTATATATGTGTGTTGGAGTATATAAATGGCTATAAGTGAGAGTGTGTGATTGTGAGAGTGGCTGTATGGATGAGTGTGTACTTGTATCAGTGATTGTATAAGAGCGTAAGAATGTGCTAGTATTTGTATGAGTAAGTGAGCTGGTGTGTGTATAACTGTATAGGTTAGTAAATGGCAGTGTGATTAATTATTTGCATGACTGATTAGGTGTGTGAGTACCTCTATGGATGAGTGGCGGTGTGTGAGTGTCTATGTAGGTGTATGAGTGCATATGATAGTCCTGTACTGAGTGACCGTAAGTATGAGTGACTGTACAGGTGAGTGAGTGGATGTGTGTGTAGACCTAAGAATCAGTGAGTGGGTATATAGTTATTGGCGTTGGAGTGTCTATGGTCTTGACAATGGCAGTCTGTAATTTAGAGTGGGTGTATCAAAAGTTATATTAGGGTGTGAGAAGATGCATGAAATTATCACATGGATGACGTCATCAGTGATGTCATTTGAGATGTCATCAGTGATGTCACTGACCATGTCATGAGTGATGTAATATGTGACGTCATCAGCAGTGCATTGCGGGGGCGCGAGTTATAGTTAGCTGAACTAACTATAACGGGGGAATTTCTATGATTTTGTACGAGTGAAATGTCCAACTAACTATAACTGTCCCTAAAACCTATGGTTTTTTCAGTGAATTTCTAAGGTTTTTTAAATGCTAATTTCTCTGTACACCTCTCTGCAACCAGCCCCCTGGCGCATACTGGAGGTTCCTGGTGGGCTAGTTGGCCCCCAGGGACCCCCAGTATTCAAGGGGAATTACTTTCCCTTCTTAAAACGCGCCAGGGGGCGCGTTTGCAGACTGCTGCAGGGAGGGGGCTGGGCCTCCGGCACGATGCCGGTCTTTTTTTTTTTTTGTATGGGAGGGGGGCTGCGTGGCCCCGCTTCCCTCGGCCACTTTTGGCCCCAGGGACCCCATCCCCCGAGGCCTGAGGATTTTCTTTTTAAATAAAAAAAAAACGGGAAGGGGGCCGCGTGGCCCCCCTTCCCTGGCCCTCTATTGGCCCCGGGGACCCCATCCCCCGGGGCATGCCCTCTTTTTTTTTTTATTAAAATATTTGGAGGGGGGCTGCGTGGCCCCCCTCCTCAGGCCATTTAAGGCCCCGGGGACCCCATCCCCCGGGGCCGGCCTTTACGTCGTTTTCTTCTTTTAAAAAAAATTTAATTTGTAGAGGAGGGGGGCCACGTGGCCCCCCTCCTGGGCCACTACTAGCCCTGGGGACCCCATCCCCCGGGGCTGACCCTCTCCGTTGGGGACCGTGTGGGGGTCCCCAATCCCCCCAGGGTCCCGCCGGCTCCCTGCGTCCTTTGGGAGCCGGCATTGCTTTTCCACATGGGGAGCTGCTAAGATGCAGCTCCCCATGTGGAAAAGCAATCAGCTTTGGTTTTTGGAAGAGAGAGCAGGTTTCCTGCTCTCTCTTCCAAAAACCAAAGCAGTTTGCTATGACAGGACGGGAGCCGCGAGGCTCCCGTCCTGTCATAGCAAACTACAGTGTCCCGGGGGTAGGCACCCCGGGACACTGCAGGAGCCGGCCCTGGGGGGTGGTGGTCCCCAGGGCCATCAAGGGCTCCAGGAGGGGGGCCGTGCGGCCCCCCTCCCAGCCAATGCACAGCCCGGGGAGGTGGTGGTCCCGGGGCTCGGGAGTCCTAACGGACCCCCTAATTTACATGTTAGAGCCCGGGGAGGTAGCGGTCCCCGGGCGTGTGTGGGGGCTCAGGCCCCCCACACATGTTAGTTTATTTTAAAAAAAGAAGCCCCGGGGGTGGCGGTCCCGGGGCTGCGGGAGGGCCGAGAGCCCTCCCGCACCATTATTTTTAAAGCCCCGGGGGTGGCGGTCCCCGGGGCTTGGGGGGGCCTTAGAGGCCCCCCACACATAAATATAAAAAACCCTGCATGCCCCCGGGACTTGGGCCACCCGGGGGCCAAATAGCATCAAAGCGCGGCACAATATGGCTGCCAACACGTCCTGGTTTGGAGTGTTGACAGCCAATTAGCATACAGCTCGTGATCGGGAGGGTGCGCGGATCCTCCGCGGCCATAGATATATATGTGTTTTTACTTTTGATTTTCTCAGCAACTACTGAACGGATTTACACCATTTAACAAAAGGGTTCTTTCTGAACCAAGAACTACCTCTTTGCCAAATTTGGTGTAATTCCGTTCAGCAGTTCGGGCTGTAGCCGTGGCTAAAGTTTCCTATGGAAAATTGCATGGGGAAAACACGTTTTGGGACCCCCTTTTCTCGGCCCCCGCTTGACGAATCACCCCGAAACTTTCAGGATAGGAGCGGACCGGAGCGGGCCACAAAGTTTGAAAATTTCGCGAAGATTCGTCAACCGGCGCCAAAGTTATTTCAAATAGAATGTTGCGGATTTCCTATAGAAAATAGGCCCTAACTATAACTATCTACTGGCGGCCGCCAGTAGATAATATATATATATATATATATATATATATATATATATATATATATATATATATATATTCACTGAAAAAACCACAGGTTTCAGGGACGTTATAGTTAGTTGGACATTTCACTCGTACAAAACCAGAGAAATTCGGCCGTTATAGTTAGTTGAGCTAACTATAACTCGCGCCCCCGCAATGCACTGCTGATGACGTCACATATTACATCATTCATGACATGGTCAGTGACATCACTGATGACATCACTGATGACATCTCAAATGACATCACTAATGACATCACTGATGACATCATACAGTGACTGTGTGTTTCTGTAAAGTTTAAATATGTTTTATATATATCTATATGCCAAGGTGTATTGAAGTATGAGTGGGTGTATGAGTGTCTGAATAGATGATTTAGTAGGTGCGTGACTGACTGTATAAGTGAGTGATTAAACGTGTCTTACTGAATGCATGGGTTAATGACTAAACTGTGTGAATGTCTGTATTAGTCTATCAGTTGGTGTGTACGCGGATGCATGGGTTGGTGAGTAGCTACATGAGTGTCTATATGGGTTATTGATTAGTTGTCTGAGTATCTGTATGGGTGCCTGAGTATCCGTGTGGGTGGGTGGGGGGTGTGTGACTCTGTGCATAGATGTGTGAGTGAGTAATTCACTGGGTGTATGGGTTCAAGAGTGCATCTGTGAAGGACTGTATGGGTGGGCGAGTGTGTGTATGGGTGTGTTGGTGAGTGAATGGATGTCTCAGTGGTACATGTGTGAGTAACTACATATGTGAAAGGCAGTATATGTGAGTGTTGTAGTATATAAAGGACTATATGTGAGAGTGAGTGATTGTGAGAGTGGCTGTATGGATGAGTGTGTGCTTGTGTCAGTGATTGTAGAAGAGAGTAAGTATGTGTTAGTATCTGTATGAATAAGTGTGGTGGTGTGTGTATAACTGTATAGTTGAGTAAATGGGAGTGTGAATGATTCTTTGCATGATTGACTAGGTGTGTGAGTAACTCTATGGATGAGTAGCGGTGTGTGAGTGTCTGTATAGGTGTATGAGTACATATGATAGTGCTGTATTGATGAGTGACTGCATGTATGAGTGACTGTATGGGTGAATTTGTGGATGTGTATGTAGACCTAGGAATCAGTGAGTGGGTATGTAGTAACTGGTATTGGTGTGTCTATGGTTTTGAAAATAGTAGTCTGTATTTTAGAGTGGGTGTATCAAAGGTTATATTAGGATGTGAGGAGGTGCATAAGATTTTCACGTGGATGATGTCATCAGTGATGTTATATTATGTTAAAAATATTTGTAGAGCGCACTTACACCAAGCGGTTTCATGGCGCTGAGAGCGGGAGGGCGACAGTGGTATGATGACAGAAGCTTTACTCATATGCCTGAGAGAACAGAAGGGTCTTAAGAAGTGTTCTGAATTGGGCGTAAGAGGTTACTGACCTCAGTCCAGTGGGAAGAGAGTTCCAGAATTGAGGGGCCAGGAAAGAGAATCTGAGGCCACCATGTTTTTTGCGTTTGAAGGTGGGGGTGGTGAGCAGGTTCAGATGGGAGGAGCGAAGTTCGCGAGAGGGGGCATAGCGATGGATCCTAGACGAGATGAATGCTGGGCCATGGCCGGCAAGGGCTTTAAAGATGGTGCAGCCCAGTTTAAATGCACAGCGTTTAGCCACCGGAAGCCAATGGAGGCTCTTCATCAGGGGGCGGACATGCTGGTATCTGGGTTGATGGAAATTGAGCCTGGCTGCTTGGTTTTGTACCAGTTGCAAACGGTGAGTTGGTATGCCGGAATGCCGACATAGAGCGAGTTGGCATAATCAATACGAGAGATGACCAAGGCCAGGATGACTAAGGTCAAGGCCTCGGTGGTCAGAAATCTACAGATCTTCCGGATTCTGCGTAGGTGGAAGAAGCAGGTAGATACCACTGCGCTAATATGAGGTTTCATAGTCAGGTCGTTGCTGATTATGACCCCTAGGCTTTTTACAGATTCTACTGGGCGAGGCGGACTACCTAGGAGAGGGGGCCAGAAATTAGAATTCCAAGGGTTGGCGGTGCCTCCAGTCAGAATCAGCTCAGTTTTGTCGGGGTTAAGTTTTAGTTGGTTAGCGTACATCCATTCGCTAATATATCTCATGGTGGATTGAAAGTTGGATACTGAGGTGTTGGAAGAGTCAATTTCGAACACTAGCTGGAGGTCGTCAGCATAGTTGAAAGTTACAACTCTACTTTTGAGTAAGGACCAGATCAAAGGTAGCATGTACAGATTAAACAGGAGGGGCGAGAGGGAGGAACCCTGGGGGACCCCGCAGGTCAACCTAGCTTTCTTGGCTGAGAAGTTGGCGAGACGGACTGCCTGGAATCGGTTGTGTAGGAAGGAGGAGATCCACTTCAGAGCCAGACCCTGGATGCCAGCATTACTGACACGATCGATCAGGAGGTCATGATCGACCGTGTCAAAAGCGGCTGACAGATCCAAAAGTACCAGGGCCTGGGTGATGTTTTTATCGGCCCCTCTCCTAAGCTCGTCCATGACTGCTAGGATGACTGACTCCGTGGAGTGTGCTGGTCTAAATCCTGCCTGATGGGGGTCGAGGAACTGAGAATGCTCAATGAATGAGCTCAGACAGTTTGCTACGTGGGCCTCTAAGTGTCATCAGTGATGTCATTTGAGATGTCATCAGTGATGTCACTGACCATGTCATGAATGATGTGATATGTGACATCATCAGCAGTGCATTGCGGGGGCGCGAGTTATAGTTAGCTCAACTAACTATAACGGCCGAATTTCTCTGGTTTTGTACGAGTGCAATGTCCAACTAACTATAACGTCCCTGAAACCTGTGGTTTTTTCTGTGAATTTCTAAGGTTTTTTAAATGCTAATTTCTAACTATAACGTCCCTGAAACCTATGGTTTTTTCAGTGAATTGCAAAGGTTTTTTAAATGCTAATTTCTAACTATAACGTCCCTGAAACCTATAGTTTTTTCAGTGAATTTTTAAGGTTTTTTAAATGCTATTTTCTAAGTATAATGTCCAAAACATATTTCTTTAGTTTTTAAGTTCTTATAAAAATATTTCTGAAATATGTTGAAACCTAGAAACTGAGACACGTAATAGATCTCACTAAGTAATTCCAACACTCAATGGGTACTCCTTGGGTAATTGTATGAGTGCAAGGGTAGTCACTGGGTAAGTACAGGACAAGATGAAAAGTGACTGGCTAATTTCATGAGTGCAAACATACACATTGAGTGCATGGATAAGTGTATAAATAGCACCTGAAGGCATAGATGAGTCATTGAGTACTGCCTAGGTGAATACATGAATGCAACAGAAAGGCATGGGTGATTCGACGACTGCAAGGGTAGTGTGTAGGTAATTACATGACTGCATAGCAACAGCCTGCATGATTGCATAACTGTAGGGGTAGTACATAACTAGACCCTGAGTGATTCCTTGCCTGCAAGGGTAATATCTGGGGGATTACTGAAGTAGATAGCAAGTGAGTGGGTGATTTTATAAGTTCATGAGTACCGCTTGGGTGATTACTGAACTACTAAGATACTGCCTGAGTGATTACAGGTGTGGAAAGGTACTGACTGGGTGATTTTAAAAGTACATGACTACTGGCTGACTGATTACATAAGTACAAGAAAAGTGCGTATGTGATTGAAAGAGTACAAGGGGATTAAAGGACTACATAGATAACATCTCACTGATTGCATGACTACAGGGATAATGTCTAGGGATTGACATGACTACATACCAAGTGACTGGGTGATTTTATAAGTGCATGGGTACTTCTTGGGTAATTGCAGGACTACTGAGGTAGAGCCTGAGTAAATAAAAGAGTGCGAAAGTAGTGCCTGGGTGATTTCATAACAGCATGATTACTGGCTGAGTGATTACATGAGTACAAAGGTAGTGCCTCCATGATTCAAGGAGTGCAGCAGTAGTGCCTGGGTGATTACATAAGTGCATAAGTAATACCTTACTGATTGCATAACTACATAGATACTGTCTAAATGATTGCATCTTTCAAACCACACTTTTGTGCTGCATCTTCACCATTCTGTCTAAAATTATGCGGCATCATTCAACTATACCTTTCTACAGACTACAAAATAGAAGCCTAATTAATAACACCTTATGTGAACATCTTTTAAACCACAGTTTTGTGCTGCATCTTCACCATTCTGTCTAAAATTATGCGGCATCATTCAACTATACCTTTCTACAGACTACAAAATAGAAGCCTAATTAATAGCACCTTATGTGAACATCTTTTAAACCACAGTTTTGTGCTGCATCTTCACCATTCTGTCTAAAATTATGCGGCATCATTCAACTATACCTTCTTACAGTCTAGAAAAAACAAGCCTAATTAATAACACCTGATATGACCATCTTTCAAAGCACACTTTTGTACAGCATCATCGCCATTCTATCTAAAATTATGTGGCATCATTCAACTATACCTTTCTACAGACTACAAAATAGAAGCCTAATTAATAACAGCTTATGTGAACATCTTTCGAACCACACTTTTGTACTGCATCTTCACCATTCTGTCTAAAATTATGCGGCATCATTCAACTATACCTTCCTACAGACTAGAAAAAGCAAGCCTAATTAATAACACCTGATATGAGCATCTTTCAAACCACACTTTTGTACAGCATCATCACCATTCTATCTAAAATTATGTGGCATCATTCAACTATATCTTTCTAAACACTAGAAAAAAGAAGCCTAATTAATAACACCTTATGTGAACATCTTTCAAACCACACTTTTGTACTGCATCTTCACCATTCTATCTAAAATTATGCGGCATCATTCAACTATACCTTTCTACAGACTACAAAATAGAAGCCTAATTTATAACAGCTTATGTGAACATCTTTCAAACCACACTTTTGTACAGCATCATCGCCATTCTATCTAAAATTATGTGGCATCATACAACTATACCTTTCTAAAGAGTAGAAAAATGAATCCTAATTAATAACACCTTATGGAAGCATCTTTCAAACCACACTTTTGTGCTGCATCATCACCATTCTACTAGTACTCACAGTCTTGACCCTGCCACATAAAAAGCAACAACAGCTCTTTGTTATACATCATACACCTTAAAATGTATAAAACATATGAAAATACATATACAAGTAGAAACATACTTAGGACAGAAATCCATGCACACCTTAAAACTTGACAGACTCCACCTCCTAATTTAAACCAACAACTAAAACTATGCGGTATACTACAAATGTACATATCCACACACTAAAACAAACTATCATAATCACTAATCCATATTCCAATATACACATAATGCTATACCGAATCTATTTCAAACAACATTTAACTACAATAAAACAAACTACAATAAACATCTCTACATTTACTAATATATTTCAAACATCAAAGTTCTTGATTAATTATTTAACTAAAAAATAAAAATAACACATAATACACCTCACAAATTTATAACTCACCTTCCAAATTGATTTGTAGAATGAAAAATTTCCTAGCTAACGTAACGGAAAGTTTCAATTCTATTAAGGACTCGGAGGCGAGGATTATGCCTTCTATTCTTCACTTTATTACACAGCAGCCATTATAACAACAGACTACATTTCCCATCAACCCTGGGAAAAAAGTAGTCAAACAAACAACCAATGAAAAGTGTCCATAGTCCACCAATAGGGGTCCTCCAACACCCAGATAGTCTGCCCTCACTGGCCCTTCCTCCTCTTTCTGAGCGCGAAGTCAGCTGGCCAACACTCCTCAGGCGTCCTGTTTATTGGGGAGAGACCCTACGGAGGCAAAAGGGAGCCATTAATCGACGAAGAGAAGCTGATGTCAGCAGAACTCAACATGACATGGCAGATAATCAAACAGAACTTGGTAGAGAACTTGAGGAACAAGCAATAGAATGCATGGCGAACAAGCAGGAGGAGATGTCCTCTGCAACATCATAAGAACTTCAAGCTCACCAATTAAAACCCCAAAAGTGTTACTTACTGAAATACGGGGCGGGAAACCAGAAATGAACCCCGGGGTGGGATAATCCTCGCCTCCGAGTCCTTAATAGAATTGAAACTTTCCGTTACGTTAGCTAGGAAATTTTTCATTCTATGTCAGGACTGGAGGCGAGGATTATGCTAGTTCAAAGCCTGCTCACCACGAGGTGAGCCATACCCAACACCGGCTTGAAGTAGAACCGCTTAAAGGTTGAGTCCGAAGACCAATCCGCCGCGTTGAGGATATCGTCCAAACGGGTGCCAAAGCCAAAAGCCTTGGAAGCCATAGCCCCTCTGACAGAGTGGGCACCGAACTCTCGCAGGCTGATCCCAGCCTCCTGCATAACCCACCTGACCCAACGGGCGATGATGGGGGAGGAAACCGCCTTAAAAGGTTTGCGGAGAGAAATGAGAAGCTGACGCTCCCCTGGGAGACGGAACTCCTCCGTCATCTCTTCGTAAGCTTTCAAGCAACGAACAACACACAGCTTGGGGCAGTCCGGGAATCACTCTGGTGTGACACTTTGTTCTCCTGGAAAGCGTGAAGGTCACCCCTGAAGGGGTGAACATTCTAGAGGAAATATCCAAAGCCCGAACGTCGGAGACACGTCTGCAGGAAATCAAACAAAGCAGCATAGCCAGCTTAGCTGACAGTTCCTTCCTGGAAAGAAATCTATTGGGCTGCCAGGATAGGAATAAATTGAGGACCTGGTTGACGTCCCATAAGGCTGAATATCGGGGTTCTGGAGGCAACGATAATCGCACACCCCGAAGGAGCCTGCAGACCAGAGGATGCTCACCAACGGGAGCGCTTCCCACGGGCACATGACCCGCTGAAATCGCCAAACGAAAGGTGTTGATAGAACGGTAAGCTAGACCCTCGGAAGCTAGATGGGCAAGAAAATTTAGGATGTGAACTACATCTGTGTCCACTGGATTGCAACCCCTTCGCAGACACCGACGGGACCATCTACCCCAAGCGGATTTATATCGCTTGATGGTGCTGTCTGCCCATGCTTTAGCCATGAGGCTTTCAGCCGTTTGCGAAAGGCCCGGGACTTCCCATCGTCTCCGGTAATCCTCCATGCGACAAGACGTAACGAGTTCTGTAGAACTAGAGGATGAGGGACCCCGTCGGGATTGAGAAGAAGTTGAGGAAACAGGGGGAGTAGGATTGGAGAATCCCAGAAAAGTTCCAGAAGAACTGGAAACCAAACCTGAGACCGCCACAGAGGAGAGAGGACTACCAACTCCGCCTGCTGCCGCCGGACCTGAGCCGTAACTCTGGCCAGCATCGCAAAGGGGGGAAACGCATAACCCGATTCCAGGCTCCAGTTCTGGAGGAAGGCATCCGTGGACACCGCCAGGGGGTCCGGCCGCCAACTGAAGAAGCGAAGAAGCTGATGGTCGAGCCTCGAGGCAAAGAGGTCGATCGACAGGGGACCCCAAAGGTCGTTCAATTGGCGGAACACTCCGGGGTCTAGCTTCCAAAGGCTGGAATCCCTGAAATTCCGGGACTGGAAGTCCGCCACAAGATTCTCCCGGCCTGGGAGATACTCCGCAGTCACCGAGACCTGGTGTTCCAGACAATACTGCCAAAAACTGGCGGCCAAATCGGAGAGGGCTTTGGATCTGGTGCCTCCCAGATGATTGACATAGGGGCCGCCGAAATGTTGTCCATCTTGAGCAGGACAGAAGATTGAATCCGATCCCTGGTCCAACAACGAACCGCGAAGGAACCCGCCAGGAGCTCCAAGCAGTTGATGTGCAACCTGCATTCTTCTTGAGACCACAACCCTCCGGTAGAAAACTCGCCGCATCTGGCACCCCAGCCTAGATTGCTGGCGTCCGATTCGATAACTAAATCTGGAGCGGATCGGAAAATGGCACGCCCGTTTCAAGCCTCCATATGTTGTAACCACCAACTTATTTCGCCCCTGGCCTCCTCTGAGAGGGCCAATTTGTGGGAGTAAGGAAGCCCCTTTGCGGAGGTAAGATGCATTGAGGCGCTGCAACGCGCGGTAATGCAGGGGTCCCGGGAAAATCGCCTGTATGGAGGCTGAGAGCAGACCTACTATCCGGGCTAGGTCCCGAAGGGACACTTGGGCTTTGGCAAGGGTACGTCGCAGCTCGTGACGAATCTTTGTAACCTTGCACGAGGGAAGGCTGAGAGAAGAAGATCTTGAGTCGATCACGAAACCCAGAAACGTCAGAGACTGAGAAGGAGAAAGCATCGACTTTGCCTCGTTGATGACAAACCCCAGGCCCTGGAGGAGATTTACCGCCATCTGAAGATGATGGAGAAGGCGACGCGGGCAGGCGTCCATGATCAGGATGTCGTCGAGGTAGACAATCATCCGAATACCCCGAGCTCTCAACCATTCCACTACCGGGTGGAGGACCTTGGTAAAACACCAAGGGGCCGAAGAGAGACCGAAAGGGAGGGAGGCAAATTTGTAGATCTGGCTGCGCCAAAGGAACTGCAGGAAGCGGCGATGGGGAGGGAAGATCGGGACCACCAAATAGGCGTCCTTCAGATCGAGATGGACCATCCAATCGTTTGGGCGTAGCATGTCCCGAAGAAGATGGCTGCCCTCCATCTTGAAGTGGCGGTACACCAGCCACTCGTAGAAGTCGCTCAAATTTATTACTGGGCGTTTGCCTCCATCCGTCTTGTCCACCAAGAAAATATTGCTTAAGAAGCCCCGCGGGTGAAGCACTGATGGAACAATTGCCCCTTTGGACAGGAGGGAAGAAACCTCCTCGTCGACGAGAGAGGAATCGAGGAGGGAGAACTGGAGGGGGCGCGGTTTGGAGCGCTGGAAAGGAGTCCCCTGATACTCTATGCGGAAACCCTGAATGGTTTGCAGGACCCACGGGTCCCCCGTGACAGAAGTCCAGGCCTGGAAAAAACTCCCCAGTCGCCCCCCTATTTTTAGATGGGAAGAAGGTAGTAAACTCACCGTTGGAAGCGGAAGCAGCTCCTCGGAAGCCTCGCCCCTTTCCTCTCCTGCCTCTCGTTGGGTAGAAGTTGCCAAAACGACTTTGGTCTTGGTATTGTCCCCTAGCGGAGCCTTGGCCTCGTGGCTGGTTGGAACCTCGGCCGGACGAGCGGCCCCTGCCTCGACCGGCCCCCCGGAAAACCCGAGGAAAGACCTTTTCGATGCTTGACTGGGCCTTATCCAGGGAGGTGAATGTGTTCACAAACTTCCCGAGTTCCCGAACAAAAGGGTCGCCGAACAAACCCCCTTGGGCCACCGCACCAGCCTCGGTATCCGCCAGATCCTCAAGTTTGGGGTCCACTTTGATCAGGAGGGAGCGTCTGCGCTCTGTGGAGAGTGCGCAGTTCGCGTTGCCCAGGAATACAATGGCTCTCTGAGCCCAACCAGACAAGGACTCCGGGGAGATGAGAGAACCAGACGATTTTGCCTCCTCGGCCATGTCGAGAATCTTCGTTAGAGGGCCCAGGACGTCAAGGAGTTTGTCCTGGCAGGATCGCCAGGACCTATCAATGCTTTTCTTGGGGTCGCGCATAAATTTCTGCAAAAAGGTCGCCATGCGGGCGTCTATCTCCGGAGTGAGTGCGACCTTGCCCTCCAAAGAGGGACGCGGGCATTCCGCCCACAAACAACTACGGGCATCCTTATCCAAGGGCTTTCGGATGCGCATTGCCACATACTCCGCCACCTTGTCCGCTGGCGCCCAGTCCGATGAACGTGGGTGCACAATATCGTCAGGGTCGAACATATCCGATGTCTCCGGGAGAGCTATGTTGGCAGGGGCGGAAGGGCCCGGTTCAGAGTCGTTATTCCCCAAGGGTTGGGGCGCAGGAGGGAGTTGACCTTGTGGAAGTGGCTGAGTGGCAAGGAAGGCCTGCTTAAGGCGGTCAAAGGCAGACGTATCCAACCCCGTTTCACGTGGACGTTTGGCCGGCGGGGGTGAAACCGCTAAGGCCACGGGGGGAGTAGTAGGAGGTGGGGGAACCACCGGAAGATTAGATAGGCGCGCCAATTGATGATCAATGCGCTGCGTAAGGCGGTCCTCTAAGGGGGCCATGGCTTCCCCCACAGCGCGGTAGATTGAGGTGTCCACCTTTTCATAAAACTCCTCATCTCACTGGAAGTCGGTCAGGGCGTTCTCCCCTCCGTAGGCATCCTCATCATCATATTCATACTCCATGATGAGCAATAGAGTAGAGGAGGTAAGTAGCGAAAGGGGTCTGGATCTCAGACACAACTGGAACACACCAGTATATAGATAGGGCTGGGTCTCAGCCGATAGATGGGCGAGAAGTTCGCAATCCCAATGTAAAACGGGGTGTGGAAGCCCCAGGCACCCAAGTCTGGTAGGAAAAAATGATAATACAGAAGTTCTAGCAAGAGACTGGCCTGGGCAGGTGCCTTATCGTGTAACACACGCAATACGGACCCAGCAGGGCGTGATGAGTTAATACAGACTACACTAACTGACGTGCCGAGTGGAGCGTGAGCGCAATACAATGAGCGGCTGCCTCAGGAAATGAAACAATAAAGGCAGCGCGCTCGCGTAACGCCTCAGGCCAGTAAAACCCCGCTACGGCGCGTCACACAGACCCTTTAGGGTTTAAAATGCGCGCGCCGTAGAACGAACACTACCGCGCCCCCTGACGGGCGGAGGATCTTAGGGCAACCAGACGGGCCGCGTAGGAGGCAAGCTCCCGCGGCCCCAGCGACGTGCGGGCACACGCACAAAAGAAAAACAAAGAAAAAGTCTGCTCGGAGACGGAGGACGGGCGCGGAGATTACAGCGCCGCCGCAACCGATGAAAAAACGCTGACAGAAACGGGCCTCAGCCCTGGCGTCACAGTGGACAAACGCCCTCAGGGGAATGAGGACATAAACATTGCAAAATAGCACACAGCGGCAAGACAATAAGCGCTACATAATCAACCTGTACAGCGCGTTAAGCAATTAGACCTTTAGCTAGCGGCAGCAGTGAGAAAAAATCAAGCTGATAGAACAAATAAATAGCATGAGGAAAAAAAAACACTTAGCTCGGCTGCTGAGCAGCGAAGAAAGAGGAGGAAGGGCCAGTGAGGGCAGACTATCTGGGTGTTGGAGGACCCCTATTGGTGGACTATGGACACTTTTCATTGGTTGTTTGTTTGACTACTTTTTTCCCAGGGTTGATGGGAAATGTAGTCTGTTGTTATAATGGCTGCTGTGTAATAAAGTGAAGAATAGAAGGCATAATCCTCGCCTCCAGTCCTGACATAGAATTTAAAATATCAGAAACTTATAAAAGATTTTCTTATACACACAATCAATATAATGCACTCCTCTTAGCAAAGCAAAACCAGTAATGGCAAAGATTCCCTCTCTTTCTCTACACAAATAAATGTAAGTAACAAATCACATTGCTTCCTACATTTTTTCAAATTCAAAAACACATTTCTATTGGTTAGACATATTAACCCTTACCAACTGACTTCTAAAAGTGCCCAGACTGGTTCTGCAATTTTTTGGAGTCGCGACTCCACCGTGCAGAAAAGCGATGGAGCCGCGAATCCATACGGGAGTTCAAAAATATATTACAAATAAAAACACGACTACTTTTAAACAACACACCACTTCTAAAGATACTACTGACTTGGGAAATCTTACTTTAATAAGATTTCACTTATATATAAATTACAATTTCACATTTTAAGTACACAGGTAAGTTTCAACCCTTCCCCCATTCTGCTTAATGCCAGTTTCCATAGTAACAGTTCATGGAACATTCAACTCAACTGACAGGTCACAAGTTCACCATATTTTCAACTTCACCACACAATGTTACAAATGCAAACAGCAGGTGTGGTTGACATTTCCAAAATATAAGCTTATCCTATCTACTGTACCTTTCAAACATTTTTTACTAACCAATAAGAAACATGCTTTTTAAAGACAGTAACATGCACCCTATTTTTGAATATACAATGTTCTTAAACAGCCAATCAATTATCTACTTTTTAAAAAACCGCATCTGGTCCACCATTTTACATACCTATCATTCTACCAACTGACTACCGCAGCTACAGACATCTTTTCATTACTTCCAGACATCCCTCCAAGATGCTTACAGTGTGGATTGTTGGACACAGCTATGTTTTCTGGTGCAAAAGGTATGCTGAACGCAGAGGTATTGACAAAGACCAAGCTTTGCAAAATGTGGATATTAAATGGATTGCACAGAGAGGATTAAAGTGGCACCAATTGATGCCTTTGGTTAAAACCTTTTTGCATGTCCAACCCCCTGACCTCATGATTGTGCACTGTGGTGGCAATGACCTAGGCACATTGACTGGAGTAGGTCTGCAAATGCTAATAAAGGACACCTTTGCACAATTGATGTTGCTTTTACCTCAAACTGTCTTTGTATACTCTAACATATGCCAAAGACATAAATGGAAGTGGTCAAATCAATTCTGTCCACAGATTGAGAAAGCTAGAAAGAATGTCAATAAAGCTGTTTCTGCTTACCTTAGAGACCATAGGATGGGCTCCATATATAACAACAATCTACGTTTTGATATGGAAGGCATCTACAGGAGTGATGGAGTACACTTCACAGATCATGGAAACAGAGTCTTTCTCAACAACCTAAAGCTCTGCATCCGCACTTACATGTAGCTACAACAAACTCATAATAACCACAAGGGCTCTTTTTAGAGCCACCCTATAACCCAACAGTGAATCTTACCTATTAAAAACATACATATTCTTTTTTATAAAATTTTGCTTGGAGTCGCGAACCCATTGCTTTTACACTGGGGGCCGCGCTAGACGCGATGGAGTCGCGACTCCAAGCGCGCAAAAGAAAAAAAAAATGCCCCCTATTCTAAATAGTTTAATTCTGCCTCGGGGACCCCATCCCCCGAGGCATGCCCTTGGGGACCGTGGGGGGAGCCCCAATGCCCCCACAGTCCCTGCCGGCTCCCCGCCTCCTGTGGGAGCCGGCATTGCTTTTGGACAAGGGGAGCTGCTAATATGCAGCTCCCCTTGCCCAAAAGCAATACTGCTTTGCTTCTTGGAAGCGAGAGCAGGTTTCCTGCCCTCGCTTCCAAGAACCAAACCAGTGTTTGCATGCAATGACAGGGCGGAAGCCACACGGCTCCCGCCCTGTCATTGCAAACAGCAATGTCCCGGGGTGGGCAGCCCGGGACATTGCAGGAGCCGGCCCTGGGGGGTGGCGGTCCCCAGTGCCATCGAGGGCTCCAGGAGGGGGCCATGCGGCCCCCCTCCCTAAATTTGCATAGCTCCGGGGAGGTGGTGGTCCCCGGGGCTTGGGGGGGCCTGCGAGGCCCCCCCTAATTGAAGAAAGAAGCCCCGGGGAGGTGGCGATCCCCGGGGCTTGGGGGGGCCTGCGAGGCCTCCCCCCTAATTAATGATGGAAGCCCCGGGGAGGTGGTGGTCCCCGGGGCTTGGGGGGGAATGAAAGAAGCCCTGAGGAGGTGGCTATCCCCGGGGCTTGGGGGGGCCAGTGAGGCCCCCCTTACAATTACAAATGCCCCGGGGAGGTGGCTGTCCCCGGGGCAGCGTGGGGGGAGTTACGACCCCCCCCACGCATTGAATCAACAAACCCCCGGGAGGTGGCGGTCCCCAGGGCTGCGGGGGCCCCCGCAAATTAATTACTAATTGCCCCCACGACCTGGCCCACCCGGGGGTTTATAAAAAACTAAGCGCTTCGTTTCTTTTTTATTTTCTCGTCCGGATTCGTGCACCCAGCGCGACTTCGGACGTTTTTGTTTTTAAAAAAAATGCTTTTTTTGGGCTTGGGGGTCCTTCTGGGACCCCCTGACCAGGCCTAGGGGTCAGGGTCTTTCTACCCTGCCCCCTTTTCTTATTTTCCATCCTTTTTTCCACTGTTTTCTTTTGACTTACATGTAGCTACAACAAACTCATAATAAACACAAGGGCTCTTTTTAGAGCCACCCTATAACCCAACAGTGAATCTTACCTATTAAAAACACACATATTCTTTTTTATAAAATTTTGCTTGGAGTCGCGAACCCATCGCTTTTACACTGGGGGCCGCGCTGGACGCGATGGAGCCGCGACTCCAAACACGCAAAAGAAGAAAAAAAATGCCCCCTATTCTAGTTTAATTCTGCCTCGGGGACCCCATCCCCCGAGGCATGCCCTTGGGGACCGTGGGGGGAGCCCCAATGCCCCCACAGTCCCTGCCGGCTCCCCGCCTCCTGCGGGAGCCGGCATTGCTTTTGGACAAGGGGAGCTGCTAATATGCAGCTCCCCTTGCCCAAAAGCAATACTGCTTTGCTTCTTGGAAGTGAGAGCAGGTTTCCTGCCCTCGCTTCCAAGAACCAAACCAGTGTTTGCAATGACAGGGCGGAAGCCACACGGCTCCCGCCCTGTCATTGCAAACAGCAATGTCCCAGGGGTGGGCACCCCGGGACATTGCAGGAGCCGGCCCTGGGGGGTGGCGGTCCCCAGGGCCATCGAGGGCTCCAGGAGGGGGGCCATGCGGCCCCCTCCCTAAATTTGCATAGCCCCGGGGAGGTGGTGGTCCCCGGGGCTTGGGGGGGCCTGCGAGGCCCCCTCCCTAATTAATGATGGAAGCCCCGGTGAGGTGGTGGTCCCCTGGGCTTGGGGGCCTGCGAGGCCCCCACCTAAGTAATGATGGAAGCCCCGGGGAGGTGGTGGTCCCCGGGGCTTGGGGGGTCTGCAAGGCCCCCCTAATTAATGAAAGAAGCCCCGGGGAGGTGGCGATCCCTGGGGCTTGGGGGGGCCAGCAAGGCCCCCCACCACCCCCCTTACAATTACAAATTCCCCGGGGAGGTGGCGGTCCCCGGTGCAGCGTGGGGGGAGTTACGACCCCTCCCACGCATTGAATCAACAAGCCCCGGGGAGGTGGCGGTCCCCGGGGCTGCGGGGGCCCCCGCAAATTAATTACTAATTGCCCCCGGGACCTGGCCCAGCCGGGGGCTAATAAAAAACGAAGCGCTTCGTTTTTTAAAAATGTTCTCGTCCGGATTCGTGCACCCAGCGCGACTTTGGACGTTTTTGTTTTTAAAAAAAATGCTTTTTTTGGGCCTGGGGGTCCTTCTGGGACCCCCTGACCAGGCCTAGGGGTCAGGGTCTTTCTACCCTGCCCCCTTTTCCTATTTTTCATCCTTTTTTCCACTGTTTTCTTTTGACTTACAAGTAGCTGCAACAAACTCATAATAAACACAAAGGCTCTTTTTAGAGTGAATCTTACCTATTAAAAACATACATATTCTTTTTTATAAAATTTTGCTTGGAGTCGCGAACCCATCGCCTTTACACTGGGGGCCAAGCTGGACGCGATGGAGTCGCGACTCCAAGCGCGAGAAAGAAAAAAAAAATGCCCCCTATTCTAAATAGTTTAATTCTGCCTCGGGGACCCCATCCCCCGAAGCATGCCATCGGGGACCATGGGGGGAGCCCCAATGCCCCCACAGTCCCTGCCAGCTCCCCGCCTCCTGCGGAAGCCGGCATTGCTTTTGGACAAGGGGAGCTGCTAATATGCAGCTCCCCTTGCCCAAAAGCAATACTGCTTTGCTTCTTGGAAGCGAGAGCAGGTTTCCTGCCCTCGCTTCCAAGAACCAAACCAGTGTTTGCAATGACAGGGCGGGAGCCACACGGCTCCCGCCCTGTCATTGCAAACTGCAATGTCCCGGGGGTGGGCACCCCGGGACATTGCAGGAGCCGGCCCTGCGGGGTGGCGGTCCCCAGGGCCATTGAGTGCTCCAAGAAGAGGGCCACGCGGCCCCCCTCCCTACATTTGCGTAGCCCCGGGGAGGTGGTGGTCCCTGGGGCTTGGGGGGGCCTGCAAGGCCCCCTCCCTAATTAATGATGGAAGTCCCGGGGAGGTGGTGGTCCCCGGGGCTTGGGGGGGGCCTGCGAGGTCCCCCCAAATTTATGATGGAAGCCCTGGGGAGGTGGTGGTCTCCGGGGCTTGGGGGGGCCTGTGAGGCCCCCCTAATTAATGAAAGAAGCCCCGGGGAGGTGGCGGTCTCCGGTGCAGCGTGGGGGGAGTTACGACCCTCCCCATGCATTGAATCAACAAGCCCCGGGGAGGTGGCAGTCCCCGGGGCTGCGGGGGCCCCCACGGGCCCCCGCAAATTAATTACGGACTGCCCCCGGGTCCTGGCCCACCCGGGGGCTTATAAAAAACGAAGCGCTTTGTCTTTAAAAAAAAAATTCTCGTCGGGATTCGCGCACCCAGCGCGACTTCGGATGTTTAAAACAAAAATGCTTTTTTTGGGCCTGGGGGTCCTTCTGGGACCCCCTGACCAGGCCTAAGGGGTCAGGGTCTTTCTACCCTGCCCCCTTTTCTTATTTTTCAGCCTTTTTTTCACTGTTTTCTTTTGACTCGATTACCGAGTCACAAGATGGCTGCCAACACATTCTGGTTTGGAGTGTTGGCAGCCAATTAGAATGAACCTCGTGCTCGGGAGGAGTCGCGACTCCTCCTCGGTGCTCAGATATCAAAAGTTTTCTTTTTTTAATTTCTCAGGAACTACCGAACGGATTTACACCATTTAAAAAAAAGGTCGCTTTCTGAACCAAGACCTACCTTTTTGCCAAATTTGGTGTAATTCCGTTCAGCAGTTCGGACTGTAGCCTGTTCCAATTTTTCCTATGGAAATTAACATGGGGAAAACTTGTTTTGGGACCCCCTTTTTTCTCGGCCCCCGCTTGACGAATCACCCCGAAACTTTCAAGACAGGAGCTGACCGGAGCGCCTCATTAATTTTGAAAATTTCGCGAAGATTCGTCAAACGGCGCCAAAGATATTAGCAAATCAAAAAACGCTTTTCCTATGGATAATAGGTCCTAACTATAACTACCTACCGGTGACCGCCAGTAGGTAATATACATGTATATATATATATATATATATATATATATATATATATATATATATATATATATATATACTAATAAGCTGACTACGCTTACGATGGACAGCCCATACTTACCATGATGACACTTGTCTGGGCTTGAAGAAAGTCATTTCCCGAGGACGAAAAGAGGTATGTTGGGAAATGTAGTCCAGTAGAAGCTGTAAGTGCGGTCAGCTGTGCTCCCGCCAATCGGAGTGAGGCAGCAAGTTTAAAGAAATGTGAACCAATGAGCCCTGAGACCATAAGCATTTGACTAAGGCACACTAGCCAAAACGCGTTATGCTGCTCTTAAATAAATGAAGTCCTGGATACCCCGCTGTGTCCCCCAATCTGCTTCTTGAACGGAGGGATTTTAAGTGTGATATATATATATATATAAAAAGAGGTGCTGATAGAGAACAAAGTTAAGACGCCTGGAAACAAGCTTTATACTGGAATTCGATTTAAAGCATCTAGGTGGTCTAAACACTACTGAGGACCTGCACACATTCCTATGATCCTGATCTTTTAGAAGTGTCCTTTTAGAATTTTATGTAATTTTGGAATCATTAGTATCAATTGGTCACTCTTAAACTGCAATAGGAAATGAATTGGTCAATGAGGTCTATTTATATACTAGTCTTGTATGTTTTATAGGGTTTTATTGGTATTTATATTCATATTTATATATTTAGATATTTTAATGGTTGGTCTAGGGCATATTGTCATATTTTATGTGTCTTATTTCTAATCATTGAGGAACAGTTTTTATGTAAATTTATTTATGAATATATTTATTGATGACTTCATGAGCCATAATGTTGCTTCTTATGAAATCATTTATTTGGAACATTTTGTATTAATCTGTTACTATAGACACAAGATAGTTGAATAGATTAGGTCTCTTACTATTTGCAGCCTTTAAACCTCGAGACCCCCGAGCACTCAGCACTTTAAGGCTATTGACACTTTATAATCAGGTACTGTAGCACATAGTCACTTTTTTCGTGGGAAATATGTGGGGCTCATTTACTGTAGGGTCAGAAATTTGGAGACCAACAGAAAATATAAAGATGTCAAATAATAGGATTATTTCCAACATCTCCAGCCCCACAAACTATGGAATTTCAATAATTTGTTATTCCGAAGCACTAAGTGACGGACCTGACAAGTACCTGTTTTTTAATTTTCAAAAAAACTTTTTTTTTTTCTTCTCATTTTTATTTTTCATTTCCACACTCATGAGGGGGCACTATTTATGGTCACTTTTATTTTTAACTTTGGACTAGATAATGGTTTATTCGAATCAAGCATTCAAGCAGTTATAGTTGAATAACAAACATGGTGGATATCTATGAAAGACACTTATGTCGTATATTATGTTGAATACTCTGGTATTTTACAGTTATTACAAATGGTATCTGAAATGTCAATGTTTTTCAAAGCATTTAAGCATGAAAACAAACTGAAGTGGAAAAGTATATTTTCTATGTCCATTGTTTATGTGAAAAAGGAACAATTGATGGACAGAATGCAGAACAATGTCGTACATTCACCCCAGTTCAGAGATCTGGGCCTAAATCCATCATTTTTTTGCTCACCATGCCATTCCAGTTTGGACTCAGCCATATGCAAATCAGTCTTGACCCTGCGCCCAATGGGAACAGTCCAGCACAAACTGCCAGGCCAGGTCCTCCCTGGAACTGGAAACAAGCATCCTAGGACCGGTTTCAGGCTTTCAGCCATCATCAGCCAGGATAGCTTGACTCCAGTGGCATGGAGAGCACGGGACCCACGTCTGGGCATACCCGTCCCACTCGGGGTGACAAATGCAAAAAGAACAATTGATGGACAGAATGCAGAACAATGTCAGTACATTCACCCCAGTTCAGAGATCTGGGCTTAAATCCATCATTTTTTTGCTCACCATGCCATTCCAGTTTGGACCCAGCCATATGCAAATCAGTCTTGACCCTGCGCCCAATGGGAACAGTCCAGCACGAACTGCCAGGCCAGGTCCTCCCTGGAACTGGAAACAAGCATCCTAGGACCGGTTTCAGGCTTTCAGCCGTCATCAGCCAGGATAGCTTGACTCCAGTGGCATGGAGAGCACGGGACCCACGTCTGGGCATACCCGTCCCACTCGGGGTGACAAATGCAAAAAGAACAATTGATGGACAGAATGCAAAACAATGTCGTACATTCACCCCAGTTCAGAGATCTGGGCCTAAATCCATCATTTTTTTGCTCACCATGCCATTCCAGTTTGGACCCAGCCATATGCAAATCAGTCTTGACCCTGCGCCCAATGGGAACAGTCCAGCACGAACTGCCAGGCCAGGTCCTCCCTGGAACTGGAAACAAGCATCCTAGGACCGCTTTCAGGCTTTCAGCCGTCATCAACCAGGATAGCTTGACTCCAGTGGCATGGAGAGCACGGGACCCACGTCTGGGCATACCCGTCCCACTCGGGGTGACAAATGCAAAAAGAACAATTGATGGACAGAATGCAGAACATTGTTTATGTGAAGCACTTGCACTTTAAAAGGCGGTGGTAATATCTAAGCATTGTCATGTGATCAAGGCCGCTAGTTCGGCAGAAACGCGTCATGGCAGACTTTGGCGAAATAAAGTAACTTAAGCACTTATCTGGGTCCGCGCTCGTTTTTCCGGGGATTTGGAGCAGTGACGAGGTGTTTGGATATATATATATATATATATATATATTATCTACTGGCGGTCGCCAGTAGATAGTTATAGTTAGGACCTATTATCCATAGGAAATCCGCGACATTCTATTTGAAATAACGTTGGCGCCGGTTGACGAATCTTCGCGAAAGTTTCCAACTTGTTGGGGCGCTCCGCTCCGCTCCTACCCCTGAAAGTCTCGGGGTGATACGTCAAGCGGGGGCCGAGAAAAAAGGGGGGTCCCAAAACGCGTTTTCCCCATTCATTTTTCCATAGGAACCTTTAGTCGCAGCTACAGCCCGAACTGCTGAACGGAATTACACCAAATTTGGCAAAGAGGTAGCCCTTGGTTCAGACTGGTGCCTTTTGCTTAAATGGTGTAAATCTGTTCAGTAGTTCCTGAGAAATTCACAAGTAAAGTCACATATATATCTATGGGCGCGTCGGATCCGCGTACCCTCAGCGCACCCTGCGCGCACCGTCCCGATCACGAGCTGCATGCTAATTGGCTGTCAGCTGGCTGTCAACATTCTGATTCAGGAAGTGTTGGCAGCCATTTTGTCCCTCGGTAGAACCGAGGGACAGAAACAAGTGCGCAAAGCGCACAAAGGGGGCAGGGTAGAAACACCCTAACCCCCTAGGCCTGCTCAGGGGGTCCCACAAGGACCCCCTGGGCAAAAAAAAGCATTTTTTTTTTTTTTTTTTAAATCGGCAGGATGCGCTCAGGGTGCGCGAATCCTGCCGAAAAAAAAAAAAATCAAAGCGCGGTCTCCTGCGCTTCGATGTAAATTTGCCCCCGGGTGGGCCAAGTCCCGGGGGGCATGCTGAGGCGAGGGTTTATTTTATGTATGGGGGCCTCTAAGGGCCCCCAAGCCCCGGGGACCGCCACCTCCCGGGGCTTTTTTTTTTTTTTTTAAACCTGTGTGGGGGCTCCAGCCCCCACACGCCCCGGGACCACCACCTCCCCGGGGCACTAAGAAAATTGAAAATGGGGGTCCGTTTTGGACCCCAAGCCCCGAGGACCACCACCTCCCCGGGGCTTTCAAAATGTAGGGAGGGGAGCCGCGCGGCCCCCTCCTGGAGCCCTTGATGGCCCTGGGGACCGCCACCCCCCCAGGGCCGGCTCCTGCAGTGTCCCGGGTGCCTACCCCGGGACACTGCTGTTTGCTATGACAGGACGGGAGCCTCGCGGCTCCCGTCCTGTCATAGCAAACTTGGTTTGCATTTTGAAAGAGAGAGCAGGAAACCTGCTCTCTCTTTCAAAATGCAAACCAATTGCTTTCCACATGGGGAGCAGCATCTTAGCTGCTCCCCATGTGGAAAGCAATGCCGGCTCCCATAGGACGCGGGAGCCGGCGGGACTGTGGGGGATTGGGGACCCCCACAGTCCCCAACCAGAGGCCAGGCCCCGGGGGATGGGGTCCCCGGGGCCATAAGTAGCCCGGGAGGGGGCCACGCAGCCCCCCTCCCCAAATAAAAAAATAAAAATAAAATAAAAAAAATAAGGGCAAGGCCGGCCCCGGGGATGGGGTCCCCGGGGCCTTAAATGGCCTGAGGAGGGGGGCCACGCAGGCCCCCTCCATATTTTTTATTTAAAAAGAGGGCATGCCCCGGGGATGGGGTCCCCGGGGCCAATAGAGGCCCAGGGAAGGGGGCCACGCGGCCCCTTCCCGTTTTTTTATTTTTTTTAAATAAAACAAAAAAAAATGCTCAGGCCCCGGGGGATGGGGTCCCCGGGGCCAAAAGTGGCGAGGAAGGGGGGCCACGCAGCCCCCCTCCCATAAAAAAAAAAAAAAACGGCATCGTGCCGGAGGCCCCGCCCCTCCCTGCAGTACTCTGCAAACGCGCCCCTGGCGCGTTTTAAGAAGGGAAGTAATTCCCCTTGAATACTGAGGGTCCCTGGGGGCCAACTAGCCCACCAGGAACCTCCAGTATGCGCCAGGGGCTGCCTTGCAGAGAGGTGTACAGAGGCCACGCCCCTTTTACACCTCTCTGCAACGCAGCTCTGTGGCGCTTAATGGAGGTAGCTGGTGGGCTAGTTGCACCCCAGGGACCCTCAGGATTCAAGGGGAGTTAATCCCCGACTTAAAATGCACCACGGGGCGCGTTTGCACAGTGGTGAAGGGAGGGGGCGGGGCCTGAGGTGACATGTGTGCAAACAGGCCCGAGGCGCGTTTTAAGATGGGGAATTAAATCCCCTTCAATCCTGAGGGTCCCTGGGGGCCAACTAGCCCAACAGGTACATCCAGAAAGCGCCACAGAGCTGCGTTGCAGAGAGGTGTAAAAAGGGGTGTGGCCTCTCTACACTCTCTGCAACGCAGCCCCCTGGCGCATACTGGAGGTTCCTGGTGGGCTAGTTGGCCCCTAGGGACCCTCATGATTCAAGGGGACTTAATCCCCAACCTAAAACGCGCCACGGGGCGCGTTTGCACAGATGTCACCTCAGGCCCCGCCCCCTCCCGTCACCATTGTGCAAATATTCCTCTAAAATCTGCCGAACTACGAATTCTGATTTACTCACCGGTTATCAGGAGAGACCTCAGTGCTGTATCTTTCAGCCCAGTACTGGTCCTGAAAAGTAATTTTAACCGTACTTACCAGTAACTTGAATTTCCTTCCATAGGCTAACATTGACTGGTTTCACTTGGAAATTCTTCTAAGTGTGGAGTTTTGGAACTTTAAAATATTCCTCTAAAATCAGCCGAAATACGAATTCCGATTTACTCACCTGTTATCAGGAGAGACCTCAGTGCTGCATCTTTTAGCCCAGCACTGACCCTGAAAAGTAATTTTAACCGTACTTACCAGTAACTTATATTTTCTTCCATAGGAATCCATTGTCTGGTTTTCAGCAGAAAAGTTTCAAAGTGTCGATTTTCACAAACTACAAATATTCCTTAAAAATCGCCTGTATGACTTAAACGCATTCTTTCAACTGTTTACAGGAGATGCACCAGTGCTGGATCCAGGATCCAACACTGAGTAAGAAAAAGTAACAATAACAGTTTTTACCTGCTAAGTGAATTTCCTTCCATAGGATAACATTGGTGATTCTATGAGAAAAAGTTTCTAAGTGTCAACTTTTAAAATACAATAATATTCCTTAAAAATCACTACTGTAACCAAAACGCTTTTACTCAACTGTTTACAGGAGATGTCCCAGGACTGAATCTAGGATCCAGTCCTGTGGTTAGAAAAGTAATCCATAAAGTAACTAATTGCATTTAACTAGAAATTCACATTGAGCTGAATGTTGCATTGTGTTTGAAAATGTGTTGCCCATTGCAACAACTGTAACTACTGTACTTAAAAGTCTATTGCCTATGTGCAAAGTATTTAAACTAAAGTAATTCATTCTGAGAAAGTATTTTTGTAATGTATAATGTAATTACAATGTAATTTAAAAAATAAAATATGTAAAAAAAAATTGTTTCTAAAAATGTAGTAAATCAGTATGAAAAAAATAAATATAACAATTAATACATTTAAAAATTGTCATTTACAAAACCTTTGAAATTCACTGAAAAAACCGTAGGTTTCAGACATGTTATAGTTAGGAATTAGCATTTAAAAAACTTTGAAATTCACTGAAAAAACCATAGGTTTCAGACACGTTATAGTTAGAAATTAGCATTTAAAAAACCTTTGAAATTCACTGAAAAAACCATAGGTTTCAGGCACGTTATAGTTAGAAATTAGCATTTAAAAAACCTTAGAAATTCACTGAAAAAACCATAAGGTTTTAGGGACAGTTATAGTTAGTTGGACATTGCACTCGTACAAAACCCGTGAAATTCCCCCGTTATAGTTAGTTCAGGTAACTATAACTCGCGCCCCGCAATGCACTGCTGATGACGTCACATATTACATCACTCATGACATGGTCAGTGACATCACTGATGACATCACTGATGACATCTCAAATGACATCACTGATGACATCACTGATGACATCATCCATGTGAGAATTTAATGCATCTTCTCACACCCTAATATAAGTTTTGATACACCCACTCTAAATTACAGACTGCCATTCTCAAAACCATACACACTCCAATACCAATAAGTACATACCCACTCACTGATTCTTAGGTCTACACACACACATCTACTCACTCACCCGTACAGTCACTCATACTTACAGTCACTCAGTACAGGACTATCATATGCACTCATACACCTATATAAACACTCACACAACGCAACTCATCCATAGAGGTACTCACACACCTAGTCAGTCATGCAAATAATTAATCACACTCCAATTTACTCACCTATACAGTTATACACACCAGCTCACTTACTCATAAAAATACTAGCACATTCTTACGCTCCTATGCAATCACTGATGCAAGCACACACTCATCCATATAGCCACTCTCACAATCACACACTCTCACTTATAGCCATTTATATACTCCAACACACATATATACTGCCTTTCACATATGTAGTTACTCACACATGTACCACTGAGATATACATTCAATCACTAACACACCCATACACACACTCACCCACCCATACAGTCCATCACAGACGCACTCTTGAAACCATGCACCCAGTGAATCACCCACTCACACATCTATGCACAGAGTCACACACACCCCACCCACACAAACACTGAGGCACCCATACAGATACTCAGAGAACCAATCCATAACCCATATAGACACACATTTAGCTAGTCAGAAACCCATGCAGTTGCTTACACAACAACAGACAGACGGATACAGACATTCACACAGTTTAGTCACTCACCCATGCATCCAGTAAGATACGTTTAATCACTCACTTATAGACTCAGTCACGCACCTACTAAATCATCCATTCAGGCGCTTCTACACCCACTCATTCTTCAATACGCCTTTCCTATATATATTAAACATATTTAAACTTTACAGAAACACACAGTCACTGGATGATGTCATCAGTGATGTCATCAGTGATGTCATTTGAGATGTCATCAGTGATGTCATCAGTGATGTCACTGACCATGTCATGAGTGATGTAATATGTGACGTCATCAGCAGTGCATTGCGGGGCGCGAGTTATAGTTACCTGAACTAACTATAACGGGGGAATTTCTACGGGTTTTGTACGAGTGCAATGTCCAACTAACTATAACTGTCCCTAAAACCTTATGGTTTTTCAGTGAATTTCTAAGGTTTTTTAAATGCTAATTTCTAACTATAACGTGCCTGAAACCTATGGTTTTTTCAGTGAATATATATATATATATATATATATATATATATATTATCAAACAAATGCCCCAAAGCAGTTCCGGATGCACTCGACCTGCTGTTGTAAACCATACGGTTTATTAACTTCTGGCAACCAACAATTCAGTCCCGGTCTTTAAAATAACAATGCCCACTGAGGGCAATTGATTAATTGGGCAGACGGAAACGGAAATAAAAAGAGCATTTTCTGACACACTCCCTGCAAGCCTATGAATAAGATGTTTTTACATCGAAACGCGTCAGGCAATTAATGAACATGTCGGGATGCCGAGGGGAGCTAAAAATACAAACCGGATGGTGGGATGACTGCCGAGTGCCCTCCAAAGCTTTCGGGCATTTGGTGATTAATCTGTTGACACGGCGGCCCATGCCGTGGGAGGAGCACCATCTCGTCGACTCACAAGAGAGGCTGCGGTTTGGAGCGATTCCAGGACCAGGCGGCGCAGTCATCCGAAAGTAAAGACACTCTCCGAGAAATTCCGAATCCTACCAAGGAACAGATATGCTTTTAAAATGAGGAATGTGTACAGATACCCACTAAGGGAGGACTGTTGCTCGAAGGAGGACTTCATGTCCCATAATGCCATTGAACTAATATGCACTAAGCAAAGCCCACTGAGGGCAATTGATTAATTGGGCAGACGGAAACGGAAATAAAAAGAGCGTTTTCTGACACACTCCCTGCAAGCCTATGAATAAGATGTTTTTACATCGAAACGCGTCAGGCAATTAATGAACATGTCGGGATGCCGAGGGGAGCTAAAAATACAAACCGGATGGTGGGATGACTGCCGAGTGCCCTCCAAAGCTTTCGGGCATTTGGTGATTAATATATATATATATATTATCTACTGGCGGTCGCCAGTAGATAGTTATAGTTAGGACCTATTTTCCATAGGAAATCCGCAACATTCTATTTGCAATAACGTTGGCGCCGGTTGACGAATCTTCGCGAAAGCTTCCAACTTGTTGGGGCGCTCCGGTCCGCCAACTTGTTGGGGCGCTCCGGTCCGCCAACTTGTTGGGGCGCTCCGGTCCGCTCCTATCCTGAAAGTCTCGGGGTGATTCGTCAAGCGGGGGCAGAGAAAAAAGGGGGGTCCCAAAACGTGTTTTCCCCATCCATTTTTCCATAGGAACCTTTAGTCGCAGCTACAGCCCGAACTGCTGAACGGAATTACACCAAATATGTCAAAAAGGTAGCCCTTGGTTCAGGGTCGTGCCTTTTGCTTAAATGGTGTAAATCCGTTCAGTAGTTCCTGAGAAAATCAAAAATAAAATCACATATATATCTATGGCCGCGTAGGGTCCGCGCACCCTCCCGATCACGAGCTGTATGCTAATTGGCTGTCAACACTCCAAATCAGGAAGTGTTGGCAGCCATCTTGTTCCTCGGTAGAACCGAGGAACAAGAAAGCAGTAAAAAAGTGCGCAAAACGCAAAAGGGGGCAGGGTGAAACACCCTGACCCCTAGGCCTGCTCAGGGTTTTTTTTTTAAATCGGCAAAAAACGCGCTGGGTGCGCGGATCCTGCCGATAAAAAAAAAACGAAGCGCGGCCTCCCGCGCTTCGTTTTTAATTGGCCCCCGGGTGGGCCAAGTCCCGGGGGCATGCGAGGGTTTATCATATTTATGATGGGGGGCCTCTAAGGCCCAACCAAGCCCCGGGGACCGCCACCCCCCGGGGCTTCTTTTTAATACTATTACCTGTGTTGGAGGGCTCCAGCCCCACACGCCCGGGGACCGCCACCTCCCCGGGCACTAAATATTTAAATATGGGGGTCCGTTACGGACCCCAGAGCCCAGGGACCACCACCTCCCGGGGCTGTGCAAGTGATGGGAGGGGGCCGCGCAGCCCCTCCTGGAGCCCTTGATGGCCCTGGGGACCGCCACCCCCAGGGCCGGCTCCTGCAGTGTCCCGGGGTGCCTACCCCGGGACACTGTAGCTTGCTTTGACAGGACGGGAGCCTCGCGGCTCCCGTCCTGTCATAGCAAACTGCTTTGGTTTTGGAAGAGAGAGCAGGAAACCTGCTCTCTCTTCCAAAACTCAGCAAACAAGCTTTCCACACGGGGAGCTGCATCTTAGCAGCTCCCCATGTGGAAAAGCAATGCCGGCTTCCGAGGACGCGGGGAGCCGGCGGGACCGTGGGGGATTGGGGACCCCCCCACGGTCCCCAACGGAGAGGGCCAGCCCCGGAGATGGGGTCCCCGGGGCTACAAGTGGCCCAGGAGGGGGGCCACACGGCCCCCCTCCCCAAAATGAAATAAAAAAAATAAAAAAATTTAAAAAAGGCCGGCCCCGGGGATGGGGTCCCCGGGGCCATAGGTGGCCTGAGGAGGGCGACGCAGCCCCCTCCATAAGTTTTGGGAAAAAAAAAGAGGCCAAGCCCCGGGGGATGGGGTCCCCGGGGCCGATTAAGACCTGGGGAGGGGGGCCACGCGGCCCCCTTCCAGAATTTTCGTTTTAAAAAAAAAAAAAATATTAGGGGCAGGCCCTGGGGATGAAGTCCCCAGGGCCAAAAAATTAGAAAAAAAGGGGGCCACACAGCCCCCTTCTTAAAAAAAAATAAAAAAATACCGGCTCGCGCCGGAGGCCACGCCCTCCTTGGAGCACTCTGCAAACGCGCCCCTGGCGCGTTTGCAGAAGGGAACGAACTCCCCTTGAATACTGGGGTTCCCTGGGGCCAACTAGCCCACCAGGAACCTCCAGTATGTGCCAGGGGCTGCATTGCAGAGAGGTGTTCTGAGGCCACGCCCTTTTACACCTCTCTGCAACGCAGCTCTGTGGCGCTTAATGGAGGTAGCTGGTGGGCTAGTTGCACCCCAGGGACCCTCAGGATTCAAGGGGAGTTAATCCCCCGACTTAAAACGCGCCACGGGGCGCGTTTGCACAGTGGTGAAGGGAGGGGGCGGGGCTTCAGGTGACATGTGTGCAAACAGGCCCCATGGCGCGTTTTAAGATGGGGAATTAAATCCCCTTCAATCCTGAGGGTCCCTGGGGGCCAACTACCCCACCAGGTACGTCCAGAAAGCGCCACAGAGCTGCGTTGCAGAGAGGTGCAAAAAGGGGCGTGGCCTCTGAACACCTCTCTGCAACGCAGCTCTCTGGCGCATACTGGAGGTATCTGGTGGGCTAGTTGGCCCCTAGGGACCCTCGGTATTGAGGAGGAATTAATTCTCCAACTTAAAACGCGCCACAGGCGTGTTTGCAGACATGTCACCTCAGGCCCCACCCCTTCCTTCACCATTGTGCAAATATTCCTCTAAAATCAGCCGAACTACGAATTCCGATTTACTCACCTGTTATCAGGAGAGACCTTAGTGCTGCATCTTTGAGCCCAGTACTGATCCTGAAAAGTAATTTTAACCGTACTTACCAGTAACTTGAATTTTCTTCCATAGGCTAACATTGACTGGTTTCACTTGGAAATTCTTCTGTGTGGAGTTTTGGAACTTTATAATATTCCTCTAAAATCAGCCGAACTACGAATTCCGATTTACTCACCTGTTATCAGGAGAGACCTCAGTGCTGCATCTTTGAGCCCAGTACTGATCCTGAAAAGTAATTTTAACCGTACTTACCAGTAACTTGAATTTCCTTCCATAGGATATCATTGCCTGTTTTTGCTGAAAAGGTTTGTGTCGATTTTTGAAACATACAAATATTCCTCTAAAATCAGCCGAACTACGAATTCCGATTTACTCACCTGTTATCAGGAGAGAACCCAGTGCTGCATCTTTTAGCCCAGCACTGACCCTGAAAAGTAATTCTAACCGTACTTACCAGTAACTTGTATTTCCTTCCATAGGAATCCATTGTCTGGTTTTCAGCAGAAAAGTTTCAAAGTGTCGATTTTCACAAACTACAAATATTCCTTAAAAATCGCCTGTATGACTTAAACGCATTCTTTCAACTGTTTACAGGAGATGCACCAGTGCTGGATCCAGGATCCAACACTGAGTAAGAAAAAAGTAACTTGATAACAGTTTTTACCTGCTAAGTGAATTTCCTTCCATAGGATAACATTGGTGATTCTATGAGAAAAAGTTTCTAAGTGTCAACTTTTAAAATACAGTAATATTCCTTAAAAATCACTACTGTAACCAAAACGCTTTTACTCAACTGTTTACAGGAGATGTCCAGGACTGAATCTAGGATCCAGTCCTGTGGTTAGAAAAGTAATCCATAAAGTAACTAATTGCATTTAACTAGAAATTCACATTGAGCTCAATGTTGCATTGTGTTTGAAATTGTGTTACCCATTGCAACAACTGTAACTACTGTACTTAAAAGTATATTGCCTATTTGCAAAGTATTTAAACTAAAGTAATTCATTCTGAGAAAGTATATTTTGTAATGTAATGTATAATGTAATTATAATGTAATTTAAAAAATAAAATATCTAAAAATAAATAGTTTAAAAAAATGTAGTAAATCAGTAACAAAAAAATAAATATAACAATTAATACATTTAAAAATTGTCATTTACAAAACCTTTGAAATTCACTGAAAAAAACCATAGGTTTGAGGCACGTTACAGTTAGGAATTAGCATTTAAAAAACCTTTGAAATTCACTGAAAAACCATAGGTTTCAGGCACGTTATAGTTAGAAATTAGCATTTAAAAACCTTACAAATTCACTGAAAAAACCATAGGTTTTAGGGACAGTTCTAGTTAGTTGGACATTGCACTCGTACAAAACCGTGAAATTCCCCGTTATAGTTAGTTCAGCTAACTATAACTCGCGCCCCGCAATGCACTGCTGATGACGTCACATATTACATCACTCACTGACATGGTCAGTGACATCACTGATGACATCACTGATGACATCTCAAATGACATCACTGATGACATCACTGATGACATCATCCACGTGATAATCTGATGCTCCTCCTCACACCCTAATATAACCTTTGATACACCCACTCTAAATTACAGACTGCCATTCACAAAACCATAGACACTCCAGCACCAATAAGTACATACCCACTCACTGATTCTTAGGTCTACACACACATCCACTCACTCACCCGTACAGTCACTCATACTTACGGTCACTCAGTACAGGACTATCATATGCACTCCATACTCCTATATAGACACTCAAACACCGTCACTCATCCATAGAGGTACTCACACACCTAGTCAGTCATGCAAATAATTAAACACACTGCCATTTACTCACCTATACAGTTATACACACACCAGCTCACTTACTCATACAAATACTAGCACATTCTTACGCTCTTATACAATCACTGATCAAGCACACACTCATCCATACAGTCACTCTCACAATCACACACTCTCGCTTATAGCTATTTATATACTCCAACACACATATATACTGCCTTTCACATATGTAGTTACTCACACATGTACCACTGGGACATACATTCACTCACTAACACACTCTTACACACACTTACCCACCCATACAGTCTATCACAGATGCACTCTTGAAACCATCCACCCAGTGAACGACCCACTCACACATCTATGCACAGAGCCGCACACACCCCACCCACACAAACACTCAGGCACCCATACAGATACTCAGACAACCAATCAATAACTCATATAGACACTCATGTAGCTATTCACAAACCCATGCAGCCACTTACACAGCAACAGACAGACGGATACAGACATTCACCCAGTTTAGTCACTAACCCATGCATTCAGTAAGATACGTTTAATCACTCACTTATAGAGTTAGTCACGCACCTACTAAATCATCCATACAGACACTTATACACCCACTCATTCTTCAATACGCCTTTCCCTATATATATTAAAAATATTTAAACTTTACAGAAACACACAGTCACTGGATGATGTCATCAGTGATGTCATTTGAGATGTCATCAGTGATGTCACTGACCATGTCATGAGTGATGTAATATGTGACGTCATCAGCAGTGCATTGCGGGGGCGCGAGTTATAGTTAGCTGAACTAACTATAACGGGGGAATTTCACAGGTTTTGTACGAGTGCAATGTCCAACTAACTAGAACTGTCCCTAAAACCTATGGTTTTTTCAGTGAATATATATATATATATATACACAAACATGTACCCCTCCTCCCTGGCTGATTTCGGCCCTACAGACCGCCACCCTCCTGTGGCCCGGCCATGAAAAAACAAGAAGGAGGGTTTTATTTTTAGTTTTAATTTTAGGGACCCGTAACCCCCAGGGCCTGGCCGTGCCAGCAAATGGGAGCCATTAATGGCTTGGGGGACCCATCTCCTAGGGCCGGCTCAAACTAGGTCCCCAGAACATAGAGGTTTCAGTGCGGTCAGGGAAACCTGTGTCTGCTGTCACTTAGCAGGAGCAATTTTAAAGCTCCCGCCAACAGAGAGCAAACACTAATTTCCCTCCTAGCGGGCAGGAGCATTGAAAATGCTCCCGCCCACTGGGAGAGGACTTTTCATCTGTTTCCCTGCCCATTGTGAAGCAGGCAGCAAAATAGATGAGAAAATTGCTCCCGCCCACAGGGAGCAGCATTTTTAGCTGCTCCCTGCAGGCTGGAGCAATACTGGCTCCCACTCGAGGTGGGGTGCCGGCTGGGGCAGCAGGGGGGGCATTAGGGCTCCCCCTATGGCCTCCAACAAAGAGATAGTGGGTGCCTTGGGTGGGCTCCAGGACACCACTCATTTACTGGCCAAGGCCCTGGGATGGAGTCCCCGGGCCCAGTATTGCCCCGGGCAGGGGACTGCGTGGCCCCTTGCACTCCATAGAATGGCCAGGCCCCACAAGATAGGGTTCCAAGGGTTGAAATGGGTCTGGGGGGGGCACAAGTCCCCCTCCCCCTTCTAAATATGGCCAGGCCCCGGGAGATGGGGTCCCCGGTCCCAGAAATCGGTCCAGGGATAGTGGCTGTGTGCTTCCCTTCAAACTTTCAATAAAGCCGGGCCCCGGGAGATGGGGCTCCCCGGGCCAAAATACAGCTCGGGAGAGGTGCTACGTACCCCTATAAAATATGTGCCAGGCCCCAGGGGATGAGGTCACCTGGGGCTGAAATCAGCCTGGGGAGAAAGGGCTCCTGTGCCCCCCTCCCGAGTTGGCTTACTTTGGCGGGTTGGCTAGGGTCAGGCCCTGTGGCAAACCCCCGCCATGCACGGTTAAAAGGCCGTGCATGGCTTAGGGGTTGGCTGCATGCAGGGATTGTGGCCAACTCCGCTGCGTTAAATAAAACCTTAGAAATTAACTGAAAAAAACAAAGGTTACAGCGACGTTGTAGTTAGGAAATATAATTTAAAAACTTTAGAAATTCAGAAAAAAAAAATCAAAGGTTACAGGGGTGTTATAGTTAGGTTCACAATTTACACTCACAAAACCATAAAAATTCAGAAGTTATAGTTAGAGTTATCTCAAGAAACTATAGCTTGTACCCTAAGGTAACTATAACTTGCGCCCTTGCGATGCACTGCTAATTACCATACATATTACAACACTCATGACCTCTTCTATGACATCATTGATAATATCAGTGCAACATTTGCTGTACAATTATTGATGAGAAAACTGCTCATGACAGAGGCACGAGTTATAGTCATCTTAGGGCACGGGTTATAGTTTCATGAGATAACTCTAACTATAACTGCTGAATTTCTATGGTTTTATGTGTAATTGTGTGTATATGTTGATACGTAATGTGTGTCTGACTTTAGGGTTGATTTCTAGTAATCACATACACATAATCAGTACAGATTGCATAAATGATTGTTAAATACATGCAAATTATACCTTACTTTGCACAGGACATTTGTATCCGGATGATCCAGAAGTGCGGTAAGACATAGACGATTTACATTGTTAGAGAGGTACTGGAGAGTATGCTGTCTCTATCCGATATGTGATTCATGTTCCTGTGAGGACAGCTTTAAGTATAGCTGTAGTCCTGAACAATTGTGTTGTTGGAAGCAAGACCAATTTGACGGTGATGCGGAGCAATAATAGCCCAGAATGAGCCACCCAGTGGAGGTACAAGAATACCCAAATGCCTCGTTATCTAATTAGATTCCCACTCTCCCTACCTACTACCTAGCGAAATCACAGCCAAGGGAACCGACTTGACAGAATCAGGGGAAAAGAAGTACCTAATAAGTTTGACTCTAGCCTGGCACTGCGAAGAGATATGAGAGGGGTAGGATAAGTGGGAGACCCTCTGGCTGCTGGTGAAATACCACCACTTTTATTGTTTTTTTCACCTACCCAGTGAGGCGGGGTTGAGGCCCATGGGGCTCTCGATTCTGGCTCCACGCGTCCAGCACTTTCTGGGCTTGTCCCACTCTGGGGACTGTTGCAGGTGAGGAGTTTGACTGGGGCGGTACATCTGTCAAGCAATAACACAGGTGTCCTAAAGTGAGCTCAGGGTGGACAGAAACCTCCTGCGAACAGAAGGGCAAAAGCTTGCTGATCTCGATTTTCAGTATGAATACAGACCGTGAAAGCAGGCCTCATGATCCTTCTGACTTTTTGGGTTTCAAGCAGGTGGTGTCAGAAAGGTTACGACAATGATAACTGGCTTGTGGCAGCCATATGTTCATAGCAACGTTGCTTTTTGATCTCTTGATGTCCGCTCTTCCTATCACTGTGAAGCAGAATTAACTAAGCATTGGATTGTTCACCCACTGATAGGGAATGTGAGCTGGGTTTAGACTGTTGTGAGATAGGTTAGTTTTTCCCTATGGATGTGCAATAGGAATCCTGCTCAGTACGAGAGGAACCACAGGTTCAGACATTTGCTGTATGTGCTTGGCTGAGGAGCCACTAGGGCGTAGCTACTGTTTGTGGGATTGCGACTGAACACCTATAGGTCAGAACCCCCTAAACCATAATGACAGCACAGTGCCATAAAGCCCTGTCGGCATAGGTTTGCCAGCCTCTGAATTGGTGAGTAAAGCGGCTTGCTTAGGAATTGGAGTGCGGATGGAAAGGGATTGCCTCCATCACCCTTAGTGCACCACATGGTCATGGGGCACCTGGTGTTAAATTATTTGTAGACTAGATTTATGTCTCCTCACGGGTTCTGAAAGCCCCCACTTTATGGGGGCTTAATAGTCGAGGAAAATAGCTTTCCAGACAGGCCCAAGGGTAGAGGGGACTGGCTGGGGCTTCCCTCCTCATCTAACAGGCTCAGGCACCAGGAAGGTGGAAGGCACCAACCTGGGGCATCTTACCTAATGGATTGCGGGTGACAGGCCCTACCCAGAGCATGGTGGCTGCAGACTGGGGATGAGCCTCGTGCTCTTCCGGGGTGTGGAGCAGAGACGGGACTCAACATGAAGGCCCAGGCTGATAATAGAGCAGGGAGGCAGTGGACTGGGGAGGAGTCTAGGGCTCCTGTGGGTTGAACAACTCCTGTAATTCGCCGTGAAAGGCAGGCGAAGTCATGGCTTGTGCTTGGGAAGCCAGGGCTCTAGGTACCGTGCAGGGCCACCTTCCTTAAACAGGGCAGGGTGGTGTCAGACCGGGGAGGAGTCTGGGACTCCTGTGGGCTGAACAGCTCCCGTAATACCCCATGAGAGGTGGGCAAAGCCATGGCTTTCACCTGGGAAGCCAGGTTTCGAGGCACTGGGCAGGGCCACCTTCCCTACCCGGAGCAAGGCGGTGGTTGACCAGGGAGGAGTCTGGGGCTCCTGCAGTCTGAACAGCTCCTGTAATCCTCGGTGAGTTGCGGGCAAAGGCACAGCTTTTGCCTGGAAAACCAGGGCTCCAAGCACCTGGCAGGGCCAGCTTTCCTACCTAGGCCAGGAGGGTGTCAGACTGGGATGGGGCTGGGGCTCATGCGGGCCAAACAGGTTCCATAAGCCCCCCATTGGAGGCCCGGTCCCCTCAGGCTGGTGGTTTCAGCCAGCAGGCAGAGCCTCCTAGCCTGCTCAGGGCAGGGTTGAGCCCCACCAACAAGGATTTGCCAGGTTTCAAGATGTCCACCAGTTAGTGTGTCAGCTTTGTGTGGGCAAAAACATCACCAGTGATGTTTCATTCTCAATGCCGATCCAGCCAAAGGATGAGTATGGGTGTGCCAACTCACCAAACCACGTCACCAGCCCAGTCTTCCAAATTTGAATTACACCCAGGCCCAGTAAATACCACTTGAAAAGATTGTGGATGTAATAGGGGCTTCCCCCATTTGAAGGCAGAAGCAAAGGACCTTAAACATCCATCTTGTTTCAATGTTAGCCACTCAAGATGACGAAGATGTGGTGACATGGCCGACGTTTGTAATCCCCAATAGGAGGCGTGCCGCCACATTTTGTATAACTTGAGGATGTTGGATCTGCTGCTTGGGAGAACTGAGTTGCAATGATCCAATCTGGTCACAATGATGGCTTGGGCAATCATTTTCCTATATTCCATAGGGTTGAAAGGGATTTTATCTGGTTAGTTGTAATGCCCTACTCCGTGGCCTCACAGACTCCACACTGGAACACTTAAGGGCATCCTACAAGTTGCAGCATGTCTTATCCAGGGCCTGAAGAAATATGATCACATCACCCCCATTCGAATGGAATTCCATTGGCTCCCCTTGCCGGGCCTCACCATATTCAAAACCAGCGGCATCATTTACAGCACCATCAAAACCAGCACCCCTGCTTATGTTGCAGACAAACTTACCATTTCTGGTGGTTCTCGGCACACCCGAAGCCAGGACACCATTAAACCACAAACCAAGAAGTGTAAAAAATTTAAAACAAGTCAGCACGCCTTTTTTTATCTATGGCACCCATGATCCTGTCACCCTACCAATACCGCTCCAATATAGGCAAGAGTTGAAGACCCACCCCTTTAATGAAAATTACATCACAATGTATTAACCATCCACAAACCAATACCTCTTCTACCATTTGCTAACTTTAGGGTTGTCTTTGTCCCTGTACCGTGCTCGGGTACCTTTTGGGTAGGTTCCCTCTAGAGAAATTCTGCATAAATACATACATACTACACACAGCTCCTGCCACTGATGCTAAATGTCATTGTCAGCATTACTTATTAATAATCACACGCAAATGTATGAGGTTTTAGACTATTCCTAGTCACTTCAAACTGTAAGGATGGCCTGGAAGTGGTAGTCTTATAATTGTTTCAGAAGGTATATTAAATAGTTAAATGCTTCCCTGAGAGGCCCTACTAAAGAAAATAGAAACACAGCACCACCATGTGGTGAACACTCATAAATACATCAGTGTTTAGAAATATGTGCTGGTGCTGAGCACCGGCAAACACTGACACAGATTAAGCACTGAATTAAGGCCCTGAAGAGCAACAGGATCTGAGTCAAAGAGGGCCTCTATCCTCCTGAAATAGAGAGGTTGAGAGTCTTAATCACAACTGAGGTTGAACTTTATTCATTGTGCACCCAGTTCTGGATCTGAAATCAGAATCTGAGTGGGATCTGGTATCAGCACCTCTGGAGCTAGGAGTGGTACCAGTAAGAGGACAGTCAGTGGAGCTTGCAGCAAAGGAGTCGAGACATGGTCCGGCACTAGAGGCATAGTGAACTGACTTCATCTAGGGTCAGTCAGGGGTAGACCCGCACTTGGCAAACAAACTGGCGGGGATGACTGATTCACAGGATCTAGAGGTGTGCCAGAGGGATTCCGACATACCTTGAGAAGATGCAGCATGGCCTTCCTGAAGGCAGGGTTTGCTGTGGAGTCGATGTTGGCCTGGGGAATTCAGAGTCCATTTGCTGTAGAAATGGAATCGGATCCGAGTCAGACATTAAAGTTGGAGTCTGGCATCTTGAGCACTGATTATGAGACCTCTAGGCCTGGAAGAAATTTTTATTACACTGGCAAAATTAGAATAATTCCTGATTTTTGCATTAAGTGTAATTTCCAAAAGTACTTGAAATTTTGCAATTTTGCTTAATTTTTGCACGCGATAGACTAGTTCATGCAGAAAATATCTCACCAAGACATGATTTTTGCTCAAGCCAGTCTCCTGCCAGTATTTTGCGAAACTTTTTTATCTAAAGTTTGCACTTGCATGAAAAAAATCATGCGAGATATCCGCTAACCCTGTTTTGCTCTAAAAGTGCAAGTTTGTGAAACCTTTGTGGAATTTCTTCCAACACAATATACAATTTTGCCCACCATTAGAGGCTTTTCCATCGACCCGGAACAGAAGCTGTGGGAATTTGAAGAAATTTGCTTGGAGTTCTTGTGTTTTTTCTTTCACTTGTCACTCAACTTAATTTTAGGCTTACTTCAATAGGTGAAATGGGACCAGGAACAGCCTTGCGACTTGGAACGGCACCGACCCGCTTTTTATGCTCCGCAACATTTAGTGTAGCTTCTCGCTCCCAAATGGTCTTCAGGTGCATCAGAGGACACTTGTCAGAGGACTTAGAGTCATTATTGGTGCCAAGGCACCAAAGAGAAAGGTTGTGCTGGGGCAGGACAGATATCTGTGTGAGACATACAAGGCATGGTTGATTGAAATCCAGTTGTCTGAGGGAGACATTTCCTGTAAACAGTCAACAAGATTTTCACAGAAAAGCGTTTTGGAAAAATGGTAGGAGTAGAGCTCTGGATGCGCATCGAAGGGCACTTAAAAAGAACAGCCATCAGTGCCAGGGCTGGCCTTTAGTATGGGTGGGCCGGGCCCAGGCCCAAGGCGCCAATTTTCTGAGGGGTGCATGGAGCTGTGTGCAATGTGCATTAAGGTTATGCCAACAGCAGCGCCCCTGTCATCCTGCTCCAGCCTTGTCCCTGCCGGTTTATTCCTGTCTGATTTGCCAATTTAAAGTGGTTTTAGTCCTTCATTATCATATAGCGGGTGATGTTTTTAACACCCCTTTAGCCCCCTTCCTTGCCCTCCCTTCATCCTCTGACCCCTGCTGGCACACACCAACAAAACCATCTTCTGTGTGATGCAGCTAAGCTACTGTGATTTAGGTGCGCTGGGGTGGGGGGGGGGTCCAGGGATGTTTGTGTTCAGGGGCCAGTCCCCGCTGCTCATGCAGGTACTGATCAGTGAACACAAAAAGGATCCCTGCTGCCTCATTTAATTCACTACCATCAGCAAGGACACCAAATTTCTCTCCGCCCACGCCCAGAGCTCTGTCTTAGCAAAGGCCGGCTTTGATCAGTGCATAGGGGTGGCGCCTATTTGCAGCTCTGAGTCGTTACCTCCATAGGCAGGACGGAGTGGCAACAGATGTTGATGGCACTACCTGCCAGCACACAGAGCTACTACAAGGACAACAAATTGATGTTCTGATTGTGTTGGAGTCTGAAGTGCCTTGCAATTGGGTACTGCTTATCATTGTATTTGATCGCCCGTAGATGCTCTAGGACACGCTTCTTTGCTTTATGAATAATACTCCCAATATAGTGTTTACCACATGGACATGTTAGTGCATATACGACCTGATCAGAGTTACAGGTTAAATGTTTCATTTTCCTGTATGCTGGATAGGGTCCCCATCAGAGAAAGGGGAGGAGATAGGGTACAGCAATTGAGGAGGTTGGAATCTAAAATGATCATTAGATATAGCACACTCCATCCCAAAGGTCTAAATTTTGACGAGGAACTAGCTGTACATTTGGGATAAATTGATAAAAACAAGATTAGAAAACCAGACAGGTATTCTTGAGACAGAAACCTCAGGAGATGCGTAAATAAACATTGTTTTTCACTAAGTAATCTTGTAACCATAGAGATAGTATGGTTTTTAATTAGTTTGTTTTGAATTTTTGCAGATAAACACGGAAGCTACATGTAAGACGATTGGATGCAAAGGGGCTAAATCTAAATCTAAATCAAAAAAGGTTGTACTAAGAAATCTGTCATATTAGGCAGTGGCAAATGGGTTGTTATAATGTTTGTATTGAATATTATAATTGTTTAGATTTTAAGCCATTTGTGATAATCAAAATGCCCACTAGGGCAGAACACAATGCAAA
The DNA here is from genome assembly GCA_963921515.1 of Calotriton arnoldi. Classification (NCBI taxonomy): domain Eukaryota; kingdom Metazoa; phylum Chordata; class Amphibia; order Caudata; family Salamandridae; genus Calotriton; species Calotriton arnoldi. The sequence continues at coordinate 45,500 of CAWUFW010013817.1, read as the reverse complement.
CATGATGACATTTACTGTTAACATTTTGTAAGAGTTAGACTGTTACAAATGCCCACTTGGGCAGAACTATATATAAAGAAAGCAAAATGTGAATTATGCCTCATCTTAGTCGGAAAAATACGAACAAAATAAAATTGATGAATTAAAATCTATATTGTTCGATTGACACACACCCAAGAACATCAGATGCGAATAAGCAGCGGTACCGCCAATGTTTCAATCTGTTAAATATGACAGAATTGTTTTACATCAATGATAAAGAATGTAAACAGAAATGTTATTTTACTTTAACCCCTTCGCTGCTAGGCCTTTTCCCCCCCTGTGCTAAGCCTTTTTTTGGCTATTTGGGGTAGTTCGCGCTTAGGCCCCTGTAACTTTTGACCACATAAGGTATCCATGAGTTTGCGTCCTTTTCTTTCAACATCATGGGGACTCTAAAGGTACCCAGGGTTTGTGGATTCCCCTGGAGGGGACCCATAAATTAGCCAAAATACAGTTAAATTTTGTTTTTTGGGGGAAAAATGGGAAAAAAGTGCTGCAAATGAAAGCGTCTGGTTTTTCCTGCAAATGGTATCAACAAAGGGTTTGTGGGGCTGCAATCACCATTTTCTCAGCTTTTAGGGAATTACAGACTTTTGTCAGAAAACCAACATTTTTACACAGTTTTGGCATTTTACTGGGATGTAGCCTATTTTTGCTATTTTTTGTGCTTTCAACCTTCTTCCAGTTAATGGTAGAAATGGGTATGAAAGCAATAATGGATCCTGAAAAGCTATACATTTTAGAAAAGTAGACAAAATTCTGAATTCAGCAAGGGGCCATTTGTGTAGATCCTTCAAGGTTTCTTTATAGTAACTAGCAGTTAAATATAGGAAAAATTGAAAATTAGTTGGAAAAAGCAGCCATTTGTGCCAACGTTTTCACCTGTAACTTCTTCTAATCGTGACAGCTGTTTGAAAGCAATATACCGTTACATCCGCTGGACCTTTCTGGTTGAGGGGATATATAGGACTTGTAGGTTCACCAAGAACCCGACGAACCCAGAGCGAATAACTGAGCAGCGTCTTGCAATGGTTTTTCATTATGTACCGCGTATATAGCAATTAATTTGGGAAAATATATACATGGAAAAATCGGTATGAAAGACACCTATGTATTTCTGAAATTGGAACAAAATATAGAGATTAGAAACAGCAGATATTTGCACATTTCCGAAATTGTGAGTACCCATACTAGCATGAGAATTATAGGTCATTTTTCAAAATGATTTCTTTTTCACACATTGTCTTTCATTTGGAAGGCAGAAATGCATCGAAAGTCAATAGGTAATAACAGTTGCTTTACGATTCTGTGTTACCTAAAGTACTCCCGATGAAAATGTGTGCCTCACTTGTGTGGGTAGGCCTAGTGCCCGCGACAGAGAAACGGCCCAAAGCATAACGTGGACACACTTTATTTTTACAGTGAAAACTGACCCTTTTTTGCAAAGTGCCTAGCTGTAGATTTTGAACCCTAGCTCTGCCGGCACCTAGGGAAACCTAGCAAACCTATAGATTTTTGAAAACTAGACACCCAGGGGAATCCAGGATGGGGTGACTTGACTGGCTCCCACCAGGTTCTGTTACCCTGAATCCCTTGCAAACCTAAATATTTGTCCAAAAAACACATTTTCCTCATATTTCTGTGGTGGAAAGTTCTGGAATCTGCGTGGATCCACAAAATTCCACCCACCCCGCGTTCCCCAAAGTCTTCTGAGAAAAATGGTACCTCACTTGTGTGGGTAGGCCTAGTGCCCGCGACAGGAAACGCCCAAAACACTAACGAGGCACACCACATTTTCACAGTGAAAACTGACCCTTTTTTGCAAAGTGCCAAGTTGTAGATTTTGAACCCTAGCTCTGCCCGGCACCAAGGAAACCTAGCAAACCTATACATTTTTGAAAACTAGATGCCCAGGGGAATCCAGGATGGGGGTGACTTGACTGGCTCCCACCAGGTTCTGTTACCCAGAATCCCTTGCAAACCTAAAAATGTGTAAATAAAACACATTTTCCTCATATTTCTGTGGTGGCAAGTTCTGGAATCTGCGTGGATCCACAAAATTCTACCCACCCCGCGTTCCCCAAAGTCTTCCAAGAAGAATGGTACCTCACTTGTGTGGGTAGGCCTAGTGCCCATGACAGGAAACGGCCCAAAACGCAACGTGGACACATCACATTTTCACAGTGAAAACTGACCCTTTTTTTGCAAAGTGCCAAGCTGTAGATTTTGAACCCTAGCTCTGCAGACACCTAGGGAAACCTAGCAAACCTATACATTTTTTAAAACTAGACACCCAGGGGAATCCAGGATGGGGTGACTTGACTGGCTCCAACCAGGTTCTGTTACCCAGAATCCCTTGCAAACCTAAAAATTAGTCACAAAAACCACATTTCCCTCACATTTCTGTGGTGGAAAGTTCTGGAATCTGCGTGGATCCACAAAATTCCACCCACCCCGCGTTCACCAAAGTCTTCCGAGAAAAATGGTACCTCACTCCCGTGTAGATGGGTCAGGAAGTACCCGCGACAGGCAAGGACCCAGAAACCTATTGAGCGACATCAAAATGACCTATTGCCAAAACAACCTGGTTGTGCAAGGGGGTCCCATGAGTTTTGGCCCGGGCTCGAGTGGCCATCTAGGAAGCCCTACCAAACCCACACATTTCTGAAAACTAGACACCCGGGGGAGTCCAGCGAGGTATGACTTGTGTGGGTTCCCCAACATTTTCCTACCCAGAATCCCCTGCAAACCTCAAATTTAGCTGAAAAATGCACTTTTTTCTCAAATTTCTGTGTGGGAAAGTTCTGGAATCTCGTGGATCCACAAATTTCCTCCCACCAGCGTTCCCCAGGTCTCCTGATAAAAATGGTACCTCACTACGCGTGGGTGGGTCAGAGTACCACGCGACAGGCAAGAGGCCCAAAACCTATTGAGGCGACATCAAAATTATCTGTGCAAAACAACCTGGTTTTGCAGAGAAGTCCCATGAGTTTTTGGCCCCGGGCTCGCGACCATCTAGAAACCTACCAAACTCACACATTTCAGAAAACTAGACACCCGGGGAGTCCAGCGAGTATGGCTTGCGTGGGTCCCCAACATTTTCCCTACCAGAATCCCCAGCAAACCTCAAATTTAGCTGAACAATTCACTTTTTCTCAAATTTCTGTGTGGGAAAGTTCTGGAATCTCGTGGATCCTAAATTTCCTACTACCCAGCGTTCCCCCAGGTCTCCCGATAAAAATGGTACCTCACTTGTGTGGGTAGGCATAGTGGCTGCAACAGGAAATGGCCCAAATCATACTGTGGAGACTTCAAAATTACCTATAACAAAACTACCTGGTTTTGGGGTGGGGAGTCACCTGGGGTTTTGGCCCCGGGCTCGCCGCCATCTAGGGAAACATACCAAATGTTTGCCAATGTGCAGCACTCCGTCCATCTTCTTGTGTGTTTTGCATTTCGCCCTAAGTGGGAAGGGTATGCCCAGACGTGGGTCCCGTGCTCACTACGCCACTGGAGTCAAGCTATCCTGGCTGATGAAGGCTGATAGCCTGAAACCGGTCCTAGGATGCTTGATTCCGGTCCAGGAAGACATGGCTTGGCAGTTCGGTCTGGACTGTTCCCATGAGGCACAGGGTCAAGACTGATTTGCATATGGCTATGTCTGAACTGGGGTGGCGTGGTGAAGCAAAATAACGATGGATTAAACCCAGATCTGTGACTGGGGGTGAATGTTTGCCAATGTGCAGCATTCCGTCCATCATCTTGTGTGTTTTGCATTTCGCCTAAGTGGGAAGGGTATGCCCAGACGTGGGTCCCGTGCTCACTACGCCACTGGAGTCAAGCTATCCTGGCTGATGAAGGCTGATAGCCTGAAACCGGTCCTAGGATGCTTGATTCCGGTCCAGGGAAGACATGGCTTGGCAGTTCGGTCTGGACTGTTCCCATGAGGCACAGGGTCAAGACTGATTTGCATATGGCTATGTCTGAACTGGGAGTGGCGTGGTGAAGCAAAATAACGATGGATTAAACCCAGATCTGTGACTGGGGGTGAATGTTTGCCAATGTGCAGCATTCCGTCCATCATCTTGTGTGTTTTGCATTTCGCCCTAAGTGGGAAGGGTATGCCCAGGCGTGGGTCCCGTGCTCACTACGCCACTGGAGTCAAGCTATCCTGGCTGATGAAGGCTGATAGCCTGAAACCGGTCCTAGGATGCTTGATTCCGGTCCAGGAAGACATGGCTTGGCAGTTCGGTCTGGACTGTTCCCATGAGGCACAGGGTCAAGACTGATTTGCATATGGCTATGTCTGAACTGGGGTGGCGTGGTGAAGCAAAATAACGATGGATTAAACCCAGATCTGTGACTGGGGGTGAATGTTTGCCAATGTGCAGCATTCCGTCCATCATCTTGTGTGTTTTGCATTTCGCCCTAAGTGGGAAGGGTATGCCCAGACGTGGGTCCCGTGCTCACTACGCCACTGGAGTCAAGCTATCCTGGCTGATGAAGGCTGATAGCCTGAAACCGGTCCTAGGATGCTTGATTCCGGTCCAGGAAGACATGGCTTGGCAGTTCGGTCTGGACTGTTCCCATGAGGCACAGGGTCAAGACTGATTTGCATATGGCTATGTCTGAACTGGGGTGGCGTGGTGAAGCAAAATAACGATGGATTAAACCCAGATCTGTGACTGGGGGTGAATGTTTGCCAATGTGCAGCATTCCGTCCATCATCTTGTGTGTTTTGCATTTCGCCTAAGTGGGAAGGGTATGCCCAGACGTGGGTCCCGTGCTCACTACGCCACTGGAGTCAAGCTATCCTGGCTGATGAAGGCTGATAGCCTGAAACCGGTCCTAGGATGCTTGATTCCGGTCCAGGGAAGACATGGCTTGGCAGTTCGGTCTGGACTGTTCCCATGAGGCACAGGGTCAAGACTGATTTGCATATGGCTATGTCTGAACTGGGGTGGCGTGGTGAAGCAAAATAACGATGGATTAAACCCAGATCTGTGACTGGGGGTGAATGTTTGCCAATGTGCAGCATTCCGTCCATCATCTTGTGTGTTTTGCATTTCGCCCTAAGTGGGAAGGGTATGCCCAGACGTGGGTCCCGTGCTCACTACGCCACTGGAGTCAAGCTATCCTGGCTGATGAAGGCTGATAGCCTGAAACCGGTCCTAGGATGCTTGATTCCGGTCCAGGGAAGACATGGCTTGGCAGTTCGGTCTGGACTGTTCCCATGAGGCACAGGGTCAAGACTGATTTGCATATGGCTATGTCTGAACTGGGAGTGAGCGTGGTGAAGCAAAATAACGATGGATTAAACCCAGATCTGTGACTGGGGGTGAATGTTTGCCAATGTGCAGCATTCCGTCCATCATCTTGTGTGTTTGCATTTCGCCCTAAGTGGGAAGGGTATGCCCAGGCGTGGGTCCCGTGCTCACTACGCCACTGGAGTCAAGCTATCCTGGCTGATGAAGGCTGATAGCCTGAAACCGGTCCTAGGATGCTTGATTCCGGTCCAGGGAAGACATGGCTTGGCAGTTCGGTCTGGACTGTTCCCATGAGGCACAGGGTCAAGACTGATTTGCATATGGCTATGTCTGAACTGGGAGTGGCGTGGTGAAGCAAAATAACGATGGATTAAACCCAGATCTGTGACTGGGGGTGAATGTTTGCCAATGTGCAGCATTCCGTCCATCATCTTGTGTGTTTTGAAAACTAGACACCCTGGGGAGTCCAATGAGGTATGGCTTGCGTGGATCCCCCAACGTTTCCCTACCCAGAATGCCCTGCAAACCTCAAATTTAGCTGAAAAAAACACATTTTCCACATATTTTTGGGCGGAATCACCATGCCGGCACAAATGTCCTACCCCACAGCGTTCCCCTCAGTCTCCCGTGTAAAATGATACCTCACTTGTGTGGGTGGGGCAAGGGCCTGTGACTGGGAAGAGCCCAAAACATAGGGATTAAGGGTATAGCACCGAGAATTCTAAGCGCTATATTTTTTTTTAAAATACGTTTTTAGCCAATTCTGCATTGGACACCCACGCAAGTGAGGTATCATTTACTCGGGACACTAAGGAGAACGGCTGTGGGGTAGACATTTGTGCCGGCATGGTGATTCCACCCAAAAATATGTGGAAAGGTGTTTTCCAGCTAAATTTGAGTTTGCAGGGCATTCTGGGTAGGAAACGTTGAAGGTATGCCACAAGCCATCCTCATTGGACTCCCAGGGTGTCTAGATTTTCAGAAATGTGTGGGTTTGGTAGGTTTCCCTGGATGGCAGCGAGCCCGGGGCCAAAACCCAGGTGACCCCCCAAAACCAGGTAGTTTTGTTATAGGTAATTTTGAAGTCTCCACAGTACGATTTGGGCCATTTCCTGTTGCAGCCACTATGCCTACCCACACAAGTGAGGTACCATTTTTATTGGGAGACCTGGAGGAACGCTGGGTGGTAGGAAATTTGTGGATCCACGCAAATTCTAGAACTTTCCCACACAGAAATTTGAGAAAAAAGTGCATTTTTCAGTTAATTTTGAGGTTTGCTGGTGATTCTGGGTAGGAAAATCTTGGGGGACCCACGCAAGCCATACCTCGCTGGACTCCCCCGGGTGTCTAGTTTTCAGAAATGTGTGGGTTTGGTAGGTTTCCCTAGATGGCCGCCGAGCCCGGGGCCAAAACTCATGGGACCCCCCTTGCAAAAACAGGTTGTTTTTGCAAAGGTAATTCTGATGTCGCCTCAATAGGTTTTGGGCCCTTGCCTGTCGCAGGTGCTTGTCCCACCCACGCGAGTGAGTACCATTTTTATCAGGAGACCTGGGGAACGCTGGGTGGGAGGAAATTTGTGGATCACACGCAGATTCCAGAACTTTCCCACACAGAAATTTGAGAAAAAAGTTCATTTTTCAGCTAAATTTGAGGTTTGCAGGTGATTCTGGGTAGGAAAATGTTGGGGGACCCATGCAAGCCATACCTCGCTGGACTCCCGGGTGTCTAGTTTTCAGAAATGTGTGCGTTTGGTAGGTTTCCTAGATGGCCGCCGAGCCCAGGGCCAAAAACTCATGGGACCCCCCTTGCAAAACCAGGTTGTTTTGCAATAGGTAATTTGATGTCGCCTCAATAGGTTTTGGGCCCTTGCCTGTCGCAGGTGCTTGTCCACCCACCGAGTGAGTACCATTTTTATCCAGGAGACCTGGGGGAGCAGCTGGGTGGGAGGACATTTGTGGATCACGCAGATTCCAGAACTTTCCCACACAGAAATTTGAGAAAAAGTGCATTTTCAGCACAATTTGAGGTTTGCAGGGGATTCTGGGTAGGAAAATGTTGGGGGACCCATGCAAGCCATACCTCGCTGGACTCCCCGGGTGTCTAGTTTTCAGAAATGTGTGGGTTTGGTAGGTTTCCTAGATGGCCACCGAGCCGGGGCCAAAAACTCATGGGACCCCCCTTGCCAAAACCAGGTTGTTTTGCAATGAAGTAAATTGATGTCGCCTCAATAGGTTTTGGGCACTTGCCTGTCGCGGGTACTTGACCCACCCACGCGAGTGAGGTACCATTTGTATCGGGAGACCTGGGGGAGCGCTGGGTGGGAGGAAATTTGTGGATCACGCAGATTCCAGAACTTTCCACACAGAAATTTGAGAAAAAAGTGCATTTTTCAGCTAAATTTGAGGTTTGCAGGGAGTTCTGGGTAGGAAAATGTTGGGGGACCCACGCACGCCATACCTCGCTGGACTCCCCCGGGTGCCTAGTTTTGAGAAATATGTGAGTTTGGTAGGTTTCCCTAGATGGCCGCCGAGCCCGGGGCCAAAAACTCATGGGACCCCCCTTGCAAAACCAGGTTGTTTTGCAATAGATAATTTTGATGTCACCTCAATAGGTTTTGGGCCCTTGCCTGTCGCTGGTACTTGACCCACCCACGCGAGTGAGGTACCATGTTTATCGGAAGACCTGGGGGAACACTGGGTGGGAGGGAATTTGTGGATCCACACAGATCCCAGAACTTTCCCACACAGAAATTTGAGAAAAAAGTGCATTTTTCAGCTACATTTGAGGTTTGCAGGGGATTCTGGGTAGGAAAATGTTGGGGGACCCACGCAAGCCATACCTCGCTGGACTCCCCCGGGTGTCTAGTTTTGAGAAATGTGATGGGTTTGATAGGTTTCCCTAGATGGCCGCCGAGCCCGGGGCCAAAAACTCATGGGACCCCCTTGCAAAACCAGGTTGTTTTGCAATAGGTAATTTTGATGTTGCCTCAATAGGTTTTGGGCCCTTGCCTGTCGCGGGTACTTGACCTACCCACGCGAGTGAGGTACCATTTTTATCAGGAGACCTGGGGGAACGCTGGGTGGGAGGAAAATTGTGGATCCACGTAGATTCCAAAACTTTCCCACACAGAAATTTGAGAAAAAGTGCATTTTTCAGCTAAATTTGAGGTTTGCAGGGGATTCTGGGTAGGAAAATGTTGGGGGACCCACGCAAGCCATACCTCGCTGGACTCCCCCGGGTGTCTAGTTTTGAGAAATATGTGAGTTTGGTAGGTTTCCCTGGATGGCCGCCGAGCCCGGGGCCAAAAACTCATGGGACCCCCCTTGCAAAACCAGGTTGTTTTGCAATAGGTCATTTTGATGTCGCCTCAATAGGTTTTGGGCCCTTGCCTGTCGCTGGTACTTGACCCACCCACGCGAGTGAGGTACCATTTTTATCAGGAGACCTGGGGGAACGCTGGGTGGGAGGGAATTTGTGGATCCACGCAGTTTCCAAAACTTTCCCACATAGAAATTTGAGAAAAAAGTGCATTTTTCAGCTACATTTGAGGTTTGCAGGGGATTCTGGGTAGGAAAATGTTGGGGGACCCACGCAAGCCATACCTCGTTGGACTCCCCCGGGTGTCTAGTTTTCAGAAATGTGTGGGTTTGATAGGTTTCCCTAGATGGCCGCCGAGCCTGGGGCCAAAAACTCATAGGACCCCCCTTGCAAAACCAGGTTGTTTTGCAATAGGTAATTTTGATGTTGCCTCAATAGGTTTTGGGCCCTTGCCTGTCGCGGGTACTTGACCTACCCACACGAGTGAGGTACCATTTTTATCGGGAGACCTGGGGGGGAATGCAGGGTGGTAGGAAAATTGTGGTTTTTCTGACAACAGATTATTATGACACAGTAATGCAAGGAAAATGAGTGACTATAGTCACATTTTGAGGTTTGCACGGCGTGAGTAAAAAAACATGTTGGGATCCATGAGAGGCACACCACCCAGCACTCCCCATTTTTTTTTTACTTTACAGAAATATCTAAAGTTGGTAAATTTTCCCTAGAGACAGACTACACCTTAGCACAGAAAGACTAATGAGACAAATATGACTGCCTATCCACCTGTTCCTCAAGTACACACACATACTGGTTGGATTTGGCACGAGGGTGAGTGAAAGGTTCAAAATGTATATTTTATTAACAAGAGATTTCACATAAAGGAAATGCACTGTTAATAATTAAAAACCAGAACCAATGACTCACAGCTCGTGAGCTGTAAAGCCACGGCAAGGCACCAACCTCTTTACAGGCCATTCACACACCTTTCATACTTGACACACACTTTCACACCACCAACTGCGGCCCCAGCACATTACAACACTCACATTCACAGACAATGTGGAGACAATGTAAACCCTGGCAGAGAGAGACAGAAAAGACAAATATTCCTTCAAAATGAACAATTCCTTAAGTACTCACACATACTGGTTGGATTTGGCACGAGGGTGAGTGAAGGTTCAGAGCGTAAAATTCTATTAACAAGAGATTTCACAAAGGAAATGCACTGTTAATATTTAAAAGGTTAAAAACCTGAACCAATGACTCACAGCTCGTGAGCTGTAAAGCCACGACAAGGCACCAACCTCTTTACAGGCCATTCACACACCTTTCATACATTACACACAAGACCATTCACACCGCCAGCCGCGGGCCCAGCACATTACAACATTCACATCAACAGACAGCGCCATTCAAGGGCCCATCACTTTCATACGCCCACACGACTGACACAGCAATCACACAGGCTGGTGGTTGACATAGTGTCTGCAGTGGCGTTTGACTAACAGAGTGTGTAATGACCAGCAGCAAGTCACTACTCACACACTGCCAGCCAGAGTGCCAGCCCACGCACACCGCCAGCCAAGCACCATCCCACCCACACTGCCAGCCAAGCGCCAGCCACGCACACTGCCAGCCAGCGCCAGCCACGCACACACCGCCAGCCAGCGCCAGCCCACACCACCAGCCAAGCGCCCAGTCCACACACCGCCAGCCCAAGCACCAGTCCACGCACACCGCCAGCCAGCGCCAGTCCACGCACACCGCCAGCCAAGCGCCAGTCCACGCACACCGCCAGCCAGCGCCAGTCCACACACACTGCCAGCCAAGCGCCAGTCCACGCACACTGCCAGCCAAGCGCCAGTCCACGAACACACCGCCTGCCAAGCGCCAGTCCACGCACACCGCCTGCCAAGCCCCAGTCCACGCACACTGCCAGCCAAGCGCCAGTCCACGCACACTGCCAGCCAAACGCCAATCCACGCACACTGCCAGCCAAGCGCCAGTCCATGCACACCGCCAGCCAAGCGCCAGTCCACACACACAGTCGTTAAATTGTTTTTAACAAAAAAGAAAACACAAACCAATTGCAACTAGATACAAAACTATAACTACAAAAACAACAGCAGTAACTAAAGACATCATTCTATTGCCAAACGTGAAACTGAACAACAACTATATAAAACCATACAGACCAGGCAGTACACTATTAGACCCACGGTTGCTCCTAAAAACTCTTTTGAGTGTGATACAATCTGAAACGTGGGCACACACAGCCCAGGATTAGAAGGACAATCGGCACAGTGCATACGACTCTCCTTCCGCATACCTCTTCGCAAGCAGACTCTACATCTCTTACAGGGATTGGTTTTTTGGGGCGTGGGAGGAATTAAATCAGGAAAGTGGCGATCTTTCAATCTCGCCACATCCTCCACCACTCCAACTCTAGGAACACTTGCCTGTCCCACAACAACAAGGCTGCCTATCACAGACTCCTGAAACTGAACATCTTTGACGCAGGGGAACTCTCCTTGAACACAACAAAAGCATTGAAAGTTGATAAATTGAAGAGATGGATGGCCAACTTCTTATACCAAATGTAAGCCTTACGAACAGCAGTGTAAGGTTCCAACCTCTGATCTACTCTATCGACACCACCCATGTGCTTATTGTAGTCTACAATGCACACAGGTTTCTGCGCACTTCAGCAACCTGACCCCAAACAGTCACAGGTGAAGTACTCTCATCATGAATGGTAGTCAGCATGTACACATCCCTCCTGTCCACTAAATTTCACAGCTAGCAGTTCCTCACTCACGCAAGACACTGCACTGTCCCCTCTGAAGCTTTTTGCAAACAAGCTCTTTTAGGTAACCACTACGGTTAGAGCGGATTGTGCCACAAGCAAAAGTGTCTACTTTGAACAATTCCTTAAACAATTGCACAGCAGTGTAGAAGTTATCAAGGCACAAATGGTGGCCTCTGTTAAACAGTCCTCTAGCAAGATCCCACACAATTTTCTCTGAAACTCCAAAAGTGGACAGACAACCAGGGGGTCAATAGTGGAATCCCTACCAGTGTACACCCGGAAGTTATAGACATATCCTGTCCTACTCTCAGACAACATATACATCTTAATTCCATAACGTGCCCTCTTGCTAGGAATGTACTGCCTAAAGGCCAAACGGCCCTTGAACAGGACCAAAGACTCAGCAACAGCTATTTCTTTCCCTGGAGTATAGATCTCTGAAAATCGATCTACAAAGTGATCAAGAACAGGCCGAATCTTAAAAAGACGGTCACAGTCAGGGTGATCTCGTGGCAACGCCAAAGCATTATCAACAAAATGCAGCATCCGAAGCAAAAGTAAATACCGATCCACGACTCATAATTGCAGGAAATATGGCTGTTGCCATCAAGGGACTGGTAGACCAATATGAAGCCATGGACGGCTTCCTTATCAAGCCCATCAAAAGTCAAACCCAAAAACTTCTTCATCTCATCCAGATTTGTGGGAGTCCACCGGTTTGCTCTAGAGCGGGGTCTAAGTCTGGCACTGTTGTCCCTCAAAAACTGTTCAGCATACAAATTAGTCTGCTCAACAATCTCAGCCAAAAATACATCATCCATAAACAACTGAAAAAACTGTATAGGCAAAAAAATTCACAATTCACTCTACACCCTGCATCCCCACTAAAGGCAGGCAACACGGCTGCACCATGTTTGGATCAACCCAGAGTCCAGCACTTCCAGTAGGAAGCCTTGCAGCCTCAGGCTGCAATACCGTGTCTCTTGCTGCACCATCGGCACATCAGTGTCCTCCTCTAAAACAGGCACTTCATCCGCACTGAGAGTAGCTTCATCACGCACTAAGAGTAGCTTCATCATCAGATGATTCCTCGTGGACAGAAAACTCACTGCCAGAATCTTGCGCTCCCTACTCTCCCTCAGACGCACTGTCAGTCTCATAATCCTGCTCAGAGGAAGATTCAAAAAGCATACCAACCACCTGCTGAGCCGTAATTCTACGGCTAGCCATAATGCTTACTAATAAAGGTAACTTGTCAAAAAAGTCAACAACAATAAATCCTTTGTAAAATAAGTAATAAACAAATTGTGGCTTTATCACAAAGACCTATATACTCAAACACTATACCACTCACTTGCCAGAAGCAGCTAGACTCACCACCACCTACTCTGCACAGACACAGTAAGGACCAACAGTATCCCACTAAAAAGAAAAAGAAAAGAAAATTACACATAAGACAACGCAAAACACATCGCAAAGAATTTCATGCACAAAACACTAACTAAATATGCTGCTATTATGACACCACTTACAAAAAATTCATTCATGCATAACATTAGTACTCATTTGGAGTAAACACAACAAAAATGTTTTTCTTACCAAAAAAATGCAACTACGCAAAACTGCAGATCAACCACTGCTGAAACCGCAAACAAGAATCAAAAACTTTGCACTAGAATAAAAGGAGAAATAAAACATTACAATCAAATATGCAAATAATGCACTAGTCCACACACTATCCACCAACCAAGCAAAGGTGGTAGGTGGGCCTAAAAGCATAAAGGCCGATCTGCCCCCACAGGGAGCAGAAACAGCCAAACAATTCACCCTCATAAAGGGGGAGCGACCCTTGCCCAAGGGGTCACTCCCCAACACCAACACTTAAAAAGCCCTGGTGTCTAGTGGCTCCTGCCCCCCTAGGGGACAGATGGGCCTGAAAACATTTTGCCGATCTGCCATATGGCCAAATGGCCAAATATGAATATATTTTTATTAGATCTGCCCCCTGAGAGACAGACTCATCCAGAAATTTGCTCCCCCAGAGAGGCGACCCTTGCAAGGGACGCTCCACGAGACAAAGCCCTTTTAAAAAAAAAAAAACTGGCGCGATCGTGCAGCAGGAATGCTTAAAGACATCGGAGGAAGGAAAACACTTTCCTTTCCTCCGATGCTACCCTAAAATCCCCACCCTCCCCTAGGACAAACTCACCTCTTTCTCGCCGGACGCACTGGAAGCAAATGGCTTCCAGCGCGTCCGGTATCATGTAATGACAGCGCGCGAGGCGCGCTGATGTCATTACATGATGAGGTGGGGGAGCAGGGGGGAAGCGGAAGGGCTTCCCCTGTTGTCGCGGGTGGGGGCAGCTTTGAGGGCGGCCCATGGGGGGAGCGCCAGCGCTTCCCCCGTGGTTGGGTGCTAGGACGGCCGGGAGCCGTCCAACGCACACGCCCACCGTGACGTCGGACGGCTCCCGGCCGTCCGACGCACACAAGGGGTTAATGATAGGTTTATCAATGAATTTAAGAGATAAAATTGTTACGTGCAGCGTTAAGTTTAAGTCTGTTTTCGCTATCTGTCAAAGCACAATGAGAACGTGTGATAAAAATCAGGAAGTGAAGTAAGCTCTTGACCCGTGATCAGGGAGCCTTGGGCTCCGTAACGCGTTGAGCAGCGTTGTTGCACAAATAAAAAACACGATTCGTGAAGTTTGGAACCGCCATGTGTGGTTTTTTAGTTTTGGTTTATGGACCGAGCCCGAAGATTTCTGTGATATAGTGTAGCACTGGCCCACAACCTTAAGCCATGAATTTGTAAACACTTTAATGAGCAACATGTCTAGAGCGACCACTGTATATGCTGTGGGAATTCTGATGTTCAAAACGCGAAATGGACTTTGTTTTTGCCGTATGTGTAGTACAATAACAGTGCCCAGTAATGATTAAAAGAACCTGTTTGTCTGTTACTTTAAGTGCAGAACAGTATTTGAATGTACAATTTGCCGTCATTGCAACTGCATTTTTATTTTATTTACTGTTATGGCATGGTCAAAGGCCATTTTAGAACAGTAAATTAAACAATATATATGCAAGGAGGTCCAATGCAGAAACACAATGGCATAGCCAATTAAGTCAGCACTTCCCTTTTGGGGAGAGGATGTGGTCTTACGGCTAGACTGCCGACTTTGGAGCTGGGAAACCAAGGTTCGAGCCTCGGGGTCGACTCCACATCCTGTGATTCTGGGTAAATCACTTAATCTCCCCGTGCCTACCATAAAAAAATAAAATAAATTTTTAAAAAAATGAATGTGTCCTTGTGTAACGTAACTGGTGCTCATGTAAAGCGCTCCAATACCTTCGGGTCGAATTTGCGCTATATAACTCTGCAAAAAAAAAAAAAAAGGCGAGACATATTGGCTTTGCCAATGCTTGTTTGTTGCTGTCGTCACTCCTCGCCACTCCTCTTCCGTGTTCACGGTTCCTCTGCAGCTCCCAGCTGCATATTTTTTAGGTGGAGCCTAGCGCAGCGCGCATGCGCTGCTCTATGGGAGGCTTCTTGTGAGCACTCCAAACTTCCCCGAGACTTCTCCGTGTGGGTCTGGCAACTCCCACACATTCCATTGGCCTTTGCGTGTGGCTTTCAATAATAAAGGGAGGCAGGGCAGATGGGTTTACTTCCACGGAGGAAGCAAGGATGAGGCGTGTGCATTACAGGGTTATTGCCGTACAGGAAGCCGGGCAGGATACGAGCGGGGGGTGCGCACAGCTTTACTCTTTCACTGCAGGCAGAAGCGGCCTGTGAAAGAAAGCTGGGTGGGGGTGCACGCACTGTTGGTGAGTAAGCAGGGGCAGGGTGTGTTCAGCACGGTTTACTTGTGTACGGTAAGCAGGGATGTGACATGTACATTACAGTTTACTTTCAGAGAGAGGGCACGAGGAGTGCATTGCAGATTTGAAGCAGGTGGTGCGTATATGACATTTTACTTGGGTAAGTTATGTATTTCAGTCTGGAGTTGTACTTTTAGAAAGTAAGCAGAGCTCCGATGCGCGCAGTACAGCTTTACTTTACAAAGTAAGCAGGGCTCCGGTGCGCGCAGTACAGCTTTACTTTACAAAGGAAGCAGGGCTCTGATGCGCGCAGTATAGCTTTACTTTACAAAGGAAGCAGGTGGTGTGTACTTTACACCTTTACGTGTGTGAGGTCGGCAGGGATGTGATGTCCTCTATACAGATTTCATTTTTGTAAGAGTGTGTAAATAACGGTTTACCATTATAAATATAATATATATTTGTCCGTTTTACTTATGTAAAATGAGCAGGGCACTCTGTACATCGCTGTACTTTTCTACAGTATGCAGGTATATAAAGGGTACATATCAGTTTTACGTGCGTACTATAAGCAGCGGGTGGTGTGTGTGTTACCGTCATATTACTACCTGCATTCCGAGGTTACTTACCCTTCACTTTTAGTTACAAAGCTTGGATGAAATGCGCACATTACAGTTTGACTTTTATGAAGTGTGCCAGGCAGCTTTAATCGGGTTGA
Organism: Calotriton arnoldi; assembly: GCA_963921515.1. Classification (NCBI taxonomy): domain Eukaryota; kingdom Metazoa; phylum Chordata; class Amphibia; order Caudata; family Salamandridae; genus Calotriton; species Calotriton arnoldi. The sequence goes on along the minus strand of CAWUFW010013817.1, from coordinate 29,518 downwards.
AACAGCGTTGCATGTATGTGTGACCTGAGGAGACGACTGCTAGTGCCAATACCTCTCGCTAAACACTTATACATCCCAAATGCGAGACCTATTGGCTATGCCAATGCTTGTTTTTAGTTTATTGGCATTCCTGCATTTGTGATAGATAGTTCCCCAGGTCCGAAGTCAGCAGCTGTGAAGGGTAAGCCACAGCCTCTCAGCTTGTTTACGTTTACTTTTCCTTTTGCTTGGTAAGCTATACATTTGTAATATCAGTTGTGTGCAGCAGGTGGCGCCGTTGTATTACTTCTTTTTCATGTTATGGCAAAGCAGCCAAAAGTTCCAAAGGGCTCTCCCAGCCTTCAGGCTGGAGCCTCTTTAAGACACCATTAACAGTTCCCGCGTTATCAACGGTACTGTAATGCAGCTGGTTACTGGAAAATAACCTGCGCCTTGTTATTTTCAGGTACCTCGTGATTGGACATTCAGGAAAATATACGTATCTGCCTAGCACCGTCTTACCGGTTGATGCATATTGTTTAATCAGTTATGAATACTTGGCCATGTAATGGAAAATGCAGTATTGAGGGGATACTTCTTAGTTATTTAAGTGGTGTATTATCTGTCCACAGGCACCTCATACGCAAAACACCGGTTTAATAACCAAGGCCCCCCCTTTCCTTCTTTCCTTCCTAGGACACTTTTTTTTCTAAACAGAAAAACTGAAAGTAAAATTAAGTGTACTCTTCAAAATACTCACTTCTCTCATTGTTGCTCTAGGAAAGCATTAGGGATGCCTGATCGAAAGAAACGGATGCATTGGGCTCATCAGACGTCTTTTGAAGGTCTCACTGCCCCTAAAGAAGCGCTCGTGTGGCATGCTGTGCCACACACCAAGGGCTGCAAGGCAAGTCTTGCAGGTAATCACCTGGCACCATCTCTTCCAGGTGACAGGAGCTATTTGACTTTTTACTAAATACTTACCTTCCATCTCCATCTTGTCTAGTGGTGAACTGGCAAGTACTTGTTAGGACAGCTGCATCAAAGTTTGCAGGGCAGCTCTCCTGCTGATTCAAGGCTGTATTTAGCAACCCAGGAGTAGAAGTTCTTAAACAACAACGATCCTCTACACAAAATCTTTAATAGCATGTCTACAGACAATAGTGTTGCTAAACGGGAGACACTTTGAATAGTGTGCCAAGTTCAGTGTATACAGTGTCAGAGAGCTGGCCTGCGAATGATCTCTCATGTTTTTAGTCTTCCCGGTTCCGCAGCTTGTTTTATGTTCTCTGTATGCACACAGCATTTTGGCATTTGTTTCTTTCCAAGTTGTGCATCTGAGCTGGCTGTCCAAGAACATATTAGTCAGGTGATCACCCTACTTTTAGCGCACAATGGACATTTTGAATAGCCATGCGGTGTTCCAATGTTTGGTGACTTGTTCTGATTTAACTACCGAAACAATCTTCAACAGTGAGAATCCCTAATACATGGGATATATATATATATCAGTGGCTGCTGGTGACATTTGAAAGTGGTGAGGCGTAAAACAATTGTCGTACTTCACTGCGGCGAGCGAGCGCAGCGAGCGAGCCTGAACCACCTACCGGGGGTTCGGGGGGTTCTTCCCCCGAGAAAATTTTGAAAAAACAGTGGGGAAAATGGTGCATTTTCAAGCAAACCAGAAAGGTGTGAAGAACAGCTCAGTCAATACTACTGTTTAGAGTTGTGGGAGTTAAGAAACCTCATAGAAGTTTGACACATAATTAGAATGCTCTGGGAATATGGAACTAAAATGAACAACAATTTACTGAGTACACTTAGTAGCACAACTATTCTTAATCATACTGGATAGAACCACAAGCTAACATGTACAATATCATGATTGACAGGGTGATTAATTTACTTGGACACTAGCGCTTGAGGAATGTAGCTCATCATTTTATCATACAATGACAATTACTTTCAGCATAGGGTTCTGGTGATATTCACGATTGCTTGATGTCCTGCCTAATGGCTTATCGTGATATCACTACACACCGGACAACAGCATCGCCGACTCGATGCTAAGTGTCAGCATGTCTTATGTAACACCTCTGGTCAATTCCGACTTTTAACCAATGTAACTTGCATGCTGGATTTGGGTACCCATACTAGGGGTTAAAAATAAAGCTACAAATCCCAAACGGCAACATACTTTTGACTGAAAAGCCAGAATAACAAATGTCTTCACATTTCCTACAGGCACGTGGCAGCGTTGCGAAAAGCAACATAAAATTCAGTTTGTGATGGTCTACCTTTTTTCAAGTGTTAAACAACCGAATGAGCAAGAGGGTGGACATGGCCTTTCTCGTGCAGATGAGACAAGAGCCATTCCCTGCCAAACAACTCCACCAAACTGTCTGCAAGAATGACACTGAGTAATGAAGGAAGCAGGAAGATGCCGGGGGAGTCTCTGCACTTCAAAGTTGTGTGTCGCCCTGCGCACTCCAGCCACAGGAGTCCAGCTCACTTCCAAGTGGAGGCCTGAGGAGGTTGTATTGGCTTTTCCTAAGCAACAAAGAATCTAAGCAGGATCACTTAAATTGTCCATTTTGTCAGCCATCCAAGATGAATTCCTATATGCAGTGAAACAAGTACACACATACAGGCCCAACATACACCCTGCTCTCTGCATGCAGCTTCACATGCACTCCACAGACTATGAACACTCTGCCCCACGTGTCCGTACAGCCAGTAGAAGCACCCCGTGCCACAAGCATGCTGCAGACACAGACTCATGACTGATACTAATGAACAGGTGAGCGAGGGCGCCACACTGACAGAATGTGATCTGCTCAGGGTCACACGCGCGAGTATCGAGTACCTGAACTGAGACCTTTCCCGGACAGCCCAAATGCAGGTCGGGGCTTTCCCACTATGGCGAGCACTTCTAGGTTTCTGTACGCTCTCAAACACCACAGTAGGTGCTGTTGGCTAAGTAATCGAAAATATATAGGAAAAGAAAAATGAAAATAAAGCTGGATATAAATAACTGTAGCAGAACCTTAGAAAGTGCTAGGTCTGAAAGTGTAAGCGATCTCAAAGAGTAAACCCTGCGGGCTGTCAGCATATAGTTATCAATGCCCAGCTCTACAGCGTATTTAACTTCGCATAAAGGTCCAACTCAGGAAGCGTCCTTTCGAATACCGACAAACGCCTTTAACAAATGAGTCAGTTAGTATGAACTTGTCATCAGAAAAAATCCTCGCCATCTTTTCCAGTCAGAGCTGTACACTAAAAGAAACAAGATTACAAGAATCCGTGACTCATGAACGGATCTGAGGACACGAGTACATTGGGGAAGGTAATCGAAAACCAGGCATGGATTCATTCAGTGGCGGCCGGCAAAACGGACGGGTGGGTTCATGGGGGGGAGGGAAGTGGCACGGTAATCTTATAAAATAGAAAAACTTACCTTCCTCCAGTTCCGCGACCGCATCACGCGCCGCCGCCTCAGCTCCTGCTGCTTCTGGTGCGTTTTAGGCAGCCTCCCTCCTCCTGCTCCCCTAAGCCAATCACTGGCAGCTGCAATGGCAGCGTTGTGATTGGTGAGCGCAGCGAGCGCCGCAGCCGGGCCATTTTCTCTATGTAGGCTGCATGCAGCAGCCTACATAGAGAAAAAGGAGAGTCTTGCATGACTGGGTTGGTCGGCCTGGGGCCGACCAGGCAATCCAGTACCCACAACAGTGGGCAAGCCACTCCCCCCTGCCCTCAAGCAGGACCTCCCACCCGCCCGGCCCCAACCAGGCACTTCTGCTTTCTCACAGTGCGAGAAGCAGAAACATAAAATAGTAGTTTTACCATTTTATGTTTCTGCCTTCTCGCCTCTTGACGTTCAGTGAGGTATTCCGAGCAGCCCCAATGGAAGGAGCCGCCTCTGTATATATATATATATATATATATATATATATATATATATATATATATATTAACTGAAAAAACCATAGGTTTTAGGGACAGTTCTAGTTAGTTGGACATTGCACTCGTACAAAACCCGTGAAATTCCCCCGTTATAGTTAGTTCAGCTAACTATAACTCGCGCCCACAATGCACTGCTGATGACGTCACATATTACATCACTCATGACATGGTCAGTGACATCACTGATGACATCACTGATGACATCTCAAATGACATCACTGATGACATCATCCAGTGACTGTGTGTTTCTGTAAAGTTTAAATATTTTTAACATATATAGGGAAAGGCGTATTGAAGAATGAGTGGATGTATAAGTGTCTGTATGGATGATTTAGTAGGTGCGTGACTAACTCTATAAGTGAGTGATTAAACGTATCTTACTGAATGCATGGGTTAGTGACTAAACTGGGTGAATGTCTGTATCCGTCTGTCTGTTGCTGTGTAAGTGGCTGCATGGGTTTGTGAATAGCTACATGAGTGTCTATATGAGTTATTGATTGGTTGTCTGAGTATCTGTATGGGTGCCTGAGTGTTTGTGTGGGTGGGGTGTGTGCGACTCTGTGCATAGATGTGTGAGTGGGTGATTCACTGGGTGGATGGTTTCAAGAGTGCATCTGTGATAGACTGTATGGGTGGGTAAGTGTGTGTAAGAGTGTGTTAGTGAGTGAATGTATGTCCCAGTGGTACATGTGTGAGTAACTACATATGTGAAAGGCAGTATATATGTGTGTTGGAGTATATAAATAGCTATAAGCGAGTGTGTGATTGTGAGAGTGACTGTATGGATGAGTGTGTGCTTGTATCAGTGATTGTATAAGAGCGTAAGAATGTGCTAGTATTTGTATGAGTAAGTGAGCTGGTGTGTGTATAACTGTATAGGTGAGTAAATGGCAGTGTGTTTAATTATTTGCATGACTGACTAGGTGTGTGAGTACCTCTATGGATGAGTGGCGGTGTTTCAGTGTCTATATAGGAGTATGAGTGCATATGATAGTCCTGTACTGAGTGACTGTAAGTATGAGTGACTGTACGGGTGAGTGAGTGGATGTGTGTGTAGATCTAAGAATCAGTGTGTGGGTATGTAGTTATTGGTGTTGGAGTGTCTATGGTTTTGCGAAAGGCAGTCTGTAATTTAGAGTGGGTGTATCAAAGGTTATATTAGGGTGTGAGGAGAAGCATCAGTTTATCACGTGGATGATGTCATCAGTGATGTCATCAGTGATGTCATTTGAGATGTCATCAGTGATGTCACTGACCATGTCATGAGTGATGTAATATGTGACGTCATCAGCAGTGCATTGCGGGCGCGAGTTATAGTTAGCTGAACTAACTATAGCGGGGGAATTTCACGGGTTTTGTACGAGTGCAATGTCCAACTAACTAGAACTGTCCCTAAAACCTATGGTTTTCAGTGAATTTGTAAGGTTTTTAAATGCTAATTTCTAACTATAACGTGCCTAAAACCTATGGTTTTTCAGTCAATTTCAAAGGTTTTTAAATGCTAATTTTTAACTGTAACGTGCCTCAAACCTATGGTTTTTCAGTGAATTTCAAAGGTTTTGTAAATGACAATTTTTAAATGTATTAATTGTTATATTTATTTTTTATACTGATTTACTAAATTTTTTTTAACTATTTATTTTTAGATATTTTATTTTTAAATTACATTATAATTACATTATACATTACATTACAAAATATACTTTCTCAGAATGAATTACTTTAGTTTAAATACTTTGCAAATAGGCAATATACTTTTAAGTACAGTAGTTACAGTTGTTGCAATGGGCAACACAATTTCAAACACAATGCAACATTGAGCTCAATGTGAATTTCTAGTTAAATGCAATTAGTTACTTTATGGATTACTTTTCTAACCACAGGACTGGATCTAGATTCAGTCCTGGGACATCTCCTGTAAACAGTTGAGTAAAAGCGTTTTGGTTACAGTAGTGATTTTTAAGGAATATTATTGTATTTTAAAAGTTGACACTTAGAAACTTTTTCACATAGAATCACCAATGTTATCCTATGGGAGGAAATTCACTTAGCAGGTAAGTAGTGTTATCGTTACTTTTTCTTACTCAGTGGTGGATCCTGGATCCAGCACTGGTGCATCTCCTGTAAACAGTTGAAAGAATGCGTTTAAGTCATACAGGCGATTTTTAAGGAATATTTGTAGTTTGTGAAAATCGACACTTTGAAACTTTTCTGCTGAAAACCAGACAATGGATTCCTATGGAAGGAAATACAAGTTACTGGTAAGTACGGTTAGAATTACTTTTCAGGGTCAGTGCTGGGCTAAAAGATGCAGCACTGGGTTCTCTCCTGATAACCAATCGGAATTCGTAGTTCGGCTGATTTTAGAGGAATATTATAAAGTTCCAAAACTCCACACTTAGAAGAATTTCCAAGTGAAACCAGTCAATGTTAGCCTATGGAAGGAAATTCAAGTTACTGGTAAGTACGGTTAGAATTACTTTTCAGGATCAGTACTGGGCTCAAAGATGCAGCACTGAGGTCTCTCCTGATAACAGGTGAGTAAATCGGAATTCGTAGTTCTGCTGATTTTAGAGGAATATTTGTATGTTTCAAAAATCGACACTTAGAAACTTTTTCAGCAAAAAGCAGGCAATGATATCCTATGGAAGGAAATTCAAGTTACTGGTAAGTACGGTTTAAATTAATTTTCAGGATCAGTACTGGGCTCAAAGATACAGCACTGAGGTCTCTCCTGATAACAGGTGAGTAAATCGAATTCGTAGTTCGGCTGATTTTAGAGGAATATTATAAAGTTCCAAAACTCCACACAGAAGAATTTCCAAGTGAAACCAGTCAATGTTAGCCTATGGAAGGAAATTCAAGTTACTGGTAAGTACGGTTAAAGTTACTTTTCAGGATCAGTACTGGGCTCAAAGATGCAGCACTGAGGTCTCTCCTGATGACAGGTGAGTAAATCGGAATTCGTAGTTCGGCTGATTTTAGAGGAATATTTGCACAATGGTGAAGGAAGGGGTGGGGCCTGAGGTGACATGTCTGCAAACACGCCCTGTGGCGCGTTTTAAGTTGGAGAATTAATTCCTCCTCAATCCCGAGGGTCCCTAGGGGCCAATTAGCCCACCAGATACCTCCAGTATGCGCCCAGAGAGCTGCGTTGCAGAGAGGTGTTCAGAGGCCACGCCCCTTTTGCACCTCTGCAACGCAGCTCTGTGGCGCTTTCTGGGCGTACCTGGTGGGGTAGTTGGCCCCAGAGACCCTCAGGATTGAAGGGATTTAATTCCCCATCTTAAAAACGCGCCACGAAGCCTGTTTGCACACATGTCACCTGAAGCCCGCCCCCTCCACTCACCACTGTGCAAGCGCCCGTGGCGCGTTTTAAGTCGAGGGATTAGCTCCTTGAATCCTGGGGTGCAACTAGCCCACCAGCTACCGCTCTGTGGCGCTTAATGGAGGTAGCTGGTGGGCTAGTTGCACCCGAGACCCTCAGGATTCAGGAGTTAATCCCGACTAACGCGCCACGGGCGCGTTCCACAGTGGTGAAGGAGGGGCGGGGCTTCAGGTGACATGTGTGCAAACAGGCCCCGTGGCGCGTTTTAAGATGGGGTTAAATCCCCTTCAATCCTGAGGGTCCCTGAGGGCCAACTACCCCACCAGGTGCGTCCAGAAAGCGTCACAGAGCTGCGTTGCAGGGAGGTGCAAAAGGGCGTGGCCTCTGAACACTCTCTGCAACGCAGCTCTAGCGCATACCTGGAGGTATCTGGTGGGCTAGTTGACCCTAGGGACCCTCGAGATTGAGTAGGAGTAATTCTCCAACTTAAAATGCGCCACAGGCGTGTTTGCAGACATGTACCTCAGGCCCCACCCTCCTTCACCATTGTGCAAATATTCCTCTAAAATCGGCCGAACTATGAATTCCGATTTATTCACCTGTTATCGGGAGAGACCTCAGTGCTGCATCTTTGAGCCCAGTACTGATCCTGAATAATTTAACCGTGCTTACCAGTATCTTGAATTTCCTTCCATAGGCTAACATTGACTGGTTTCACTTGGAAATTCTTCTGTGTGAGATTTGGAACTTATAATATTCCTCTAAAATCAGCGGCTCGAATTCGATTTACTCACCTGTTATCAGGAGAGACCTCAGTGCTGCATCTTTGATCTGATGTGATCTAATCAGCGTGACGGCCATTGAATTTCATTCCTGGATACGTTGCCTGCTTTTGCTGAAAAGTTTGTGGTGCGAGGCAACTACAATGTTCTCTGAAATCAGCAGACTGCGATTCGATTGCTCACCTGTTATCAGGAGGACCTCAGTGCTGCATCTTTGAGCCCAGTACTGATCCTGAAAAGTAATTCTGACCGTACTTACCAGCTGAATTTCCTTCCATAGGCTAACATTGACTGGTTTCACTTGGAAATTCTTCAAGTGTGGAGTTTTGGAACTATAATATTCCTCTAAAATCAGCCGAACTACGAATTCGATTGATTATCAGGAGAGAACCAGTGCTGCATCTTTTAGCCCAGCATGACCTGAAAAGTAATTCTAACCGTACTTACCAGTAACTTGTATTTCCTTCCATAGGAATCCATTGTCTGGTTTTCAGCAGAAGATTTCAAAGTGTGATTTTCACAAACTACAAATATTCCTTAAAAATCGCCTGTATGCTTCTCTATTCAAAGAGGAACGAGGCAGGGATGCCCCCTCTCGCCCCTCCTCTTCGCCTTGGTGATGGAGCCACTAGCGGCCTTGATCCGGTCCGAGAATCTGGTTCGGGGATGGGAGTGGCCCAACTCTGGAAGTGGATAAAATCGCTCTATATGCAGACGATGTCCTGATCTTCCTAACCGATCCCGCGCGGTCGGGTCCCCGTTGCCTTCAAATCTTGTGCTCTTTCGGGCAAACCTCGGGCCTTCAACTGAACTCCAGTAAATCGGTCCTGGTCCCACTCCATCTTTCCAGGGAGTGTTTCGACTGGCAGTCCACGATACCGCTGCGGCGTCAATCCTTTAAATATCTGGGAATATGGGTCGCTCTCCTACCGGACCTGGGTTGGTCCCTTAATATTACCCCGCTCGTGAAGAAGGTCAAGGCAGATCTTCACAAATGGCAAACATTGCCTCTGAACCCCTTGGGGAGGGTAGCCCTATTTAAAATGATGATTCTTCCCAGATTCCTCTACATCCTCCAAAACACCCCATTCTGTTTCTCGCGGGCGTGGTTTCGGGAGCTGGACACTATGGCTACTAAGTTCCTATGGAGGAGGAGGGCCCGACTGGCCTTTAAAACCTGCCAGATTCCCTCATTCGATGGGGGTATGGGGATGACACACTTGTACCTATACTACCTGGCGACTCGTTTACTGAACATCCACGACTGGTTCAATGGGGGCTGGTCTGATCCAGCATACAGGCTGGAACTGAGTGGGCTCGGCCTATCTAAAATTCAATCCCTAATGTATGGGGAATCTATCCCGTCCACTCTGCCCGACATCACACGCTCGGCGCTCTTGGCCTGGCGGGCGGCTTTGCGACATACTAAATGGACGAACAAACTCACTCAACAAACGCCTCTATGGCACGGGACAAGGCTTCGGGAGGTTAGTGGGTTACGGGGATTCCGAGCATGGGATCTCTTTGGGATCTCCCAGCTCGGGGATTTGTGGGCAGGCAGTCACATGAGCTCCTTCGCGGATCTACAATCCAGATACTCTCTGCACTCATCACAACACTACAAATATCTACAGGTGCGGCACGCCCTCCGCGTACACATTCCTGCCGATACCAGGATTCCCGAATATAGCCCACCTGAGGCTCCAAACTATGCTAGGCGACTTGGGAAAGGGGGTATTTCCCGTATTTACAGGACGCTTATCAACAATACTCCGACCTCACTAGACGGACTCAGGGGCCAATGGGAGGAGCGGGTGGGCCCCCTGGACGAAGAGGACTGGCGCGACGCCCTAATGTCACCCGGGACCGGTTACTTCATCTGCTAAACTCCGCCTAATTCAGTTATATTACCTACACATGGCCTACCTCACTCCATAACGCCTACACCGAGCCGGCTTTTCCCCAAATGCCTCATGTACGAGTGCGGTCTTGACCCGACCGATTTCTTTCACATGGTGTGGGTATGCCCCCGACTGGCTCAATTCTGGAGAGAGATCGAAGGCGAACTGACCGAGGTCTTGGGGTGGGAGGTGCCCCACGATCCGCGTCATTCCCTTCTCGGGATCACGGTTGGGCTGGATGGGACCAGGAATGAGAAGTTACTTTATAATACAGCCATGGCCGTGGCCAAGCGGGACATCGCTACATCCTGGAAACAGCCCATGCCACCCAGTTCAGTGAAATGGCAAATGGGGGTGGATTGGTGTGCGGCTCAAGAGAAGCCTATGTACGAGGCAAGGGGGTGCCCTAAGAAATACCGGAGGGTTTGGGGCAAATGGCTGGGTGCCGTGGTTTAGTTTGCTCTTTAACACACGTGGGTTGGGGTCATCGCTGGGTGGGGGGGTCTCTTAGTTACGTCTGTGCCCCCTTAATTATATTGTCTCCATATCATGCTGAACTATGTCGTGTCATGAGTGATTATATTTTGTTAAAAACTAATAAAATTGTTTATCAAAAAAAAAAAATCGCCTGTATGACTTAAACGCATTCTTTCAACTGTTTACAGGAGATGCACCAGTGCTGGATCAAGGATCCACCACTGAGTAAGAAAAAGTAACGATAACACTACTTACCTGCTAAGTGAATTTCCTCCCATAGGATAACATTGGTGATTCTATGTGAAAAAGTTTCTAAGTGTCAACTTTTAAAATGCAATAATATTCCTTAAAAATCACTACTGTAACCAAAACGCTTTTACTCAACTGTTTACAGGGAGATGTCCCAGGACTGAATCTAGGATCCAGTCCTGTGGTTAAAAAAGTAATCCATAAAGTAACTAATTGCATTTAACTAGAAATTCACATTGAGCTCAATGTTGCATTGTGTTTGAAATTGTGTTGCCCATTGCAACAACTGTAACTACTGTACTTAAAAGTATATTGCCTTTTTGCAAAGTATTTAAACTAAAGTAATTCATTCTGAGAAAGTATATTTTGTAATGTAATGTATAATGTAATTATAATGTAATTTAAAAAATAAAATATCTAAAAATAAATAGTTAAAAAAATGTAGTAAATCAGTATAAAAAAATAAATATAACAATTAATACATTTAAAAATTGTCATTTACAAAACCTTTGAAATTCACTGAAAAAAACCATAGGTTTGAGGCACGTTACAGTTAGGAATTAGCATTTAAAAAACCTTTGAAATTCACTGAAAAAACCATAGGTTTCAGGCACGTTATAGTTAGAAATTAGCATTTAAAAAACCTTACAAATTCACTGAAAAAATCATATGATGACATCATCCACGTGATAATCTGATGCACCTCCTCACACCCTAATATAACCTTTGATACACCCACTCTAAATTACAGACTGCCATTCGCAAAACCATAGACACTCCAACACCAATAACTACATACCCACTCACTGATTCTTAGGTCTACACACACATCCACTCACTCACCCGTACAGTCACTCATACTTACGGTCACTCAGTACAGGACTATCATATGCACTCATACTCCTATATAGACACTCAAACACCGCCACTCATCCATAGAGGTACTCACACACCTAGTCAGTCATGCAAATAATTAAACACACTGCCATTTACTCACCTATACAGTTATACACACACCAACTCACTTACTCATACAAATACTAGCACATTCTTACGCTCTTATACAATCACTGATACAAGCACACACTCATCCATACAGTCACTCTCACAATCACACACTTTAAACATAGCTATTTATATACTCCAACACACATATATACTGCCTTTCACATATGTAGTTACTCACACATGTACCACTAGGACATACATTCACTCACTAACACACTCTTACACACACTTACCCACCCATGCAGTCTATCACAGATGCACTCTTGAAACCATCCACCCAGTGAATCACCCACTCACACATCTATGCACAGAGTCGCACACACCCCACCCACACAAACACTCAGGCACCCATACAGATACTCAGATAACCAATCAATAACTCATATAGACACTCATGTAGCTATTCACAAACCCATGCAGCCACTTACACAGCAACAGACAGACGGATACAGACATTCACCCAGTTTAGTCACTAACCCATGCATTCAGTAAGATACATAATTACACTTCACGCCACATATTTACACTCAACTCTAAAACACATAATTACACTCCACAAAATACAACTCCCCAACATGCCAAATAATTCCACTCCACATAATTATATACCACACCATGCCACACAATTCCACACAATGCCACACAATTCAGCCACACACAATTCACCACACAACATAATTACATGGCACATAACAGCACTCAACACCACATAATTCAACTCATAATTACACTCTGCTCCAAACCACATAAATACACTCCATATAAATCCAGTCCATGCCACATAGCAAAACTCCACATAAATACACTCCACATCATGCTACATAATACCAATCAACATAATTTTCCCTCAGTGCAGCACACTTCCATGCCAAACAATTCATCTCTACACATTTCCATTCCACACCACATAATTCAACAACAAACCACATAATTCAACTCAAAAACACAATTAGACAACATACTACCTATAGCCAAACCACACCACAAAATTCCACATCATGCCACAAAAATCAAAAGCACACCACATAAGTAAACTCCACTACATGCCACTCCACCTCACAAAATACCATTCCACATAATTACACTCCATGACACACAATCCCACTCCACATAATTTCAATACCACATAATTACTATCAGGGGCGCAACTAGACCCACATTTCGGGGGGGGGGCTAACACTTCAAGTGCTGGAGGTGGAGCCAAATTCAATGTCAGACAAAACATTTCTTGTGGGTCATCCTGTCATTGTAGTAGTATAATGCACGGGGGTAATATTTTTGCCAACATATGACAGCTCAATTTAAAGCACGCTGGGCCTCTAACATTAATGTATTCAGGATAGTATTTAACAACTTTTACAGGAAGTTTAGGAATCTCCTTCAAGGAATTCTAGCAGAACAAATGGTAAATGTTGTAATTAGTTGTAATTGTGAATAGAGTGCAACATGTGTACCTACTCTCACATGACATTTATCATTATAATTCTAGTTTTGCCTAATGTTAGGAAGATGCAGGCATTTGGCTACTGCAAAGCATAGGATTCTGGATAAGAATATAAAGAGTGATACAATGGTGAAGAAGCAGAGGACCTATTTTATGGAGTGCACCAAGATCTATGCACTACACTTTGAACTTACATTGTTTCACATTCAAAAGTCAATAGACAGTAGAACAATGAGAAGAGATGGTGAGAGGTTTCGAACATAACTAAAATTGGGGGAAGGGGACTGTTCATGACCTCTCAGATAGAAAAAACATAAGCCACACGAGAGCAGTACCTTTAGTGCTACATTGTTCCAAATGATTGATATTTTAATAAACATGTTTATAAAGTTTCAAAACAATCACATTATTACAGTGCATATGAATATCACCCTAAAGCACATACATTGTTATTTTAAAATTTACTCTTCAAGTGACACAGTCTATCCTTTCATAAGTGCAGACAATAGATGTATACCTCAATAAACAATACAAACAAACTGTGTTGGGGATAGCTTTAAATTGTTTTAGTGGGTGATCAAAACTACACAATACCATAGGATACTAATTTGGACCCCGAGTAAACTGGGTCTCTCACTGGTGGTAAGTCTACTAAACTAAACATTGTTTCTGCTCTTCTGGCGAGGGGTGTGTGTCCATCCCTTGTGTAGGAAGGTGGAATCTGACTGCTTGGTTACCCCCACTTTTTTCCTGGTGTTTTGCTGGTTTTTGACTAGTCTGACTGGGATCCTGCTATCCAGGACCCCAGTCTATCTGCTTTCTCCCTAAATTGGTTGTGCGTGTACTTTGAGTACACTCCAGATTGGATTCTGGGGTACCCTTATCAGTCCCTAGTATATGGTACACCATGTACCCAGGGCATAGGTCCCCCAGAGGCCTCCCAGGGGCTGCAGCATGTATTATGCCACCCCTGAGAGACCATTCAAAATGACACCACAGGCCTGCTACTGCAGCCTGTGTAGGTGGTGCATGCACCCTTACTTAGATATAGGTTCCCTATATCTATTCTAAATCACTACACATGTAAACCTATCAGTCACCCCTATAGCAGGCCTTATCAATCCTGAAGGCAGGGTGCTGGGTTTTGTGTGAGAGGGTGCCCCTGCATGAGCAGAGCCCCTCTGCAGCCTGCGGAATCTATTCTCCGGGGTTGTCTGTGATGCAGCCAACCATATATGTTTAAGTGCATTATAACCTCGCGGTAAATGCTAACTTTAAAACGGCTGCTTAGAATTATGTCGTGTTTGGTGTCAAACACCTTGGAATCATACCTCCACACTAGTAACTGGTGTGGGAGGTATGATTCCTACCTGGTAGTACCACTACTATGGGTCGCACATTTGGTGTCCCCATGCATAGTCCGGCTCAAACCAGTCGCAGGAGCCATTGGCTCCTGCTCTGGCGCGAAACTGGTCAAAGGACATGGGTGTAGCCACCCCTCTGTCCTGACCCTCCCATAGGTGGGTCCCCAGAGTTTGTCCAACCCCTTCCTTGGGTATAAAGTAGGAACCCTGACTACAAGACTTTAGATTTTACCTGGACTAAACTCTGCTACAGAAACCAAGTACTTCGATGGTCTTCACTTCGCTGGACGACAGAAGAATCTCCCTTGGAGTAAAGGAGTTACTCCCCTGCAGCAGCAGGCACCAAAATGCAACTGATCAGTTGCATCTCCAGAGCTCCTGCGGACTCCGAAGATTTCTGCAACACAGGAGGTGGGTTCCCTAAAGTCTCCAAGGTCGATCTACCCTCTCAGCGATTCTGAGACTAGTATCCCTCGTGGGGGCCGTGCAACCCGTACCCTTGTGCACCGCATCATTTTGCAAGTGCACCCACTTCATGACAATTCCTGAAGCTGTGCATTGGACCACGTGTGGTCCCCACTCTGAGCAGCATTTACACTGAAGATTGCTGGCCTCCACTTGACGAGTGCTCTGTGGGCCCGTACTTCGTGTTTTTGCTTGACGTCCCTTTGCGATCCCTGGTCCGTTGACCTGTGGGTCCTAACGAGGGTCACTCTTCTAATTGTTGGGCTTCCCTGATTGCTCCAGACGTGCCCTGACTCTCCATTGCTTGGAGAGTCCCCAGGACCTTGCTGGTCCTCACCGTAGCTGTTTCCTCTGCCTGCGTGGGTTGCCGTTGCCAAGGCTTGTTGGTGTTCCAGCCGGACACTGACCCCTCAGTCATCGCCATCCTCTGTGGGAGAGCTCACCTCCGGACTTTGGTCATCATCGACGTCTCCTGGTCCCCGTGGCTGCAGTCAAGCATCCTATCTTCGCACCTGAGGCACCCGACATCCGTGGGCATTCAACTGCTCCGCTCCTGGTCACGTGAAGTGACCCAGACTTTGTCCCCTATGCTTTCAGGTACGTCTCACCTCGGATCCAGGCTTGGATTCCACCGGACACTTTTCTTCTCCACGGCAGCAGCACTTCTTCGCATCACGCCATTGAAGACGACGAGGGTTTCCGACACCACTTGACCCCTATGCACCCGGCTCCTCTGGGATAGGTAACACGGGTACCTCGGTACTCACAAGGGTGCTGGTCTTAGAACCTTCTATGTTCCAAAGGGTTTGCTTGAAGTCCTCTCCGAAGTGTCCTTAAACCGTAATTTTCCAACCGCGACTTTCCCATAGAGTTGTACGGAGCTCGCGTCTGTGCTCCACACTGCACCCATCCTCCGTGGGTCCCCTGTGTCACTTCTTTGGGTGGTTCCTTGGGGTCCCAGCGATTCTACGTGCTCTAGGCCCTGTGTCTATTGAAGTTGTGGTTCTTATACCACTTTCTTAGTATATGGTTCGGTCTCCCCCCTGGAGCCCGCTGTGTATTGTGCTATTTACTGTCGTTCTATTGATTAAGTATTGTGTGCTTTATGTTCTAATCTCGTGTAGAGATTAGTAGAGAGTGTTTAGTAATAAATACATATTTATTATAATAACACTTGTGTAGTTCTCCTTTCATTTGGTCACTCAGGAAGTTCTGTTCTGGTAAAACAAGCTGCTTTACATTCCTTCGAGACTTAGCCTGAAGGCTGCTCTCCACAGCTACCACTAGGATAGCTTTCTTAAAAGGTTGTCTTTGACCTAATCATCAATAAGGGTCGTTTGGACTGGTGCAAGGTGCCCACTTTAATTAGTGGACAGCATATACCAGGCCAACTTCTCACATTGGTGTGCAGCGGTTGGGATTCAAGCTTGCTATTGTTTTCCCAGATAAATCTCATTGGGTGATTAACTGAAAACCACTAAAAGTATTAGGTACATATAATACATCAAGACTAGAATAAAGTAAGTTCTACTGAACTTGGAGTTGGGTAAGTCCAGGGTCTAGCACACCCTTTCTCCAACTCAAGAGAGTTTAGTCTCCACTAGGTTAGGTAGGTGCCTACACCACATAACACTAGTATGTCTTCCAGAGGAGAAGCCAGTGGCTCTCTGCCAACTAGGTACGACCATCTCACATTCCCAGAATTGAGAAATATGTGTGCATCTAGGAAGCTGAGGACAGGGAGAAGTGCAAGCACCCAACGTCTAATAGAGATGTTGCTCTTGGATGAACTCAGAAAGACCCCAGGGTCTGATGAAGTAGAAAGAGTGGGTGGGACAGGAGATGAGGAAAGAGCAGGAAGTGAACACTTCTTTGACCTGGACTCAAACCCTGACTAGGGGGATCAAAATGATTCCCACCTGGACAATCCAACTCTTCCCTCAGGTGGGGGAGAAGGCCCCAGTGGGCCTCTCTTTACTCCCCCAGGAAGAGTACAGAGTCTACCTAGAAGATCCAGAACTCCCTCTGTGGAGTCTAATCATTCAGGTACTTCTGTAGGGACCTCTGCTTCTCACAAAAGAGACTCCTCTTATGATAAGAAGTGCCAATTACTAGAGTATGAGAGAATCAAACTCAGGCTCAAGAAGGAGCAATTGGCCTTAGACAGGGAATCCCTAGAGCTCCAGAGAGCTTCCAGAAGGTTGGGGCTAGAGCCCCATGGTGGCAGCAACAGTGTCCCTAGAACTAGGGAGTATACTCATGATCATAGGAACCTGAACATGATAGTCCATTTGTAGAAGTAGACCTCACCAAGGCCTACCGGTGCCAAGGGTTCGCCCTTCTTTGCGCACTAGTCCTCGGACCAATAAATAGAGATTGGCACAGAAGCTGGAATATCAAAACAACAGTTTATTAAACCTCATGAGTGGAACTACATCTATACAAAACCCTCAGGCAGCGTATGAGGTAGCACAAGGAGCACAGAAACTGTGGGTCTTTTATACCCACTCAAGAGCTCAAAAGGAGGCGGTACAAGCACACACAAAAATAGCTATTCACATGTATGGACATACAGAAAATGCTCAGTCAACAAAGTAGGAGGAGAATGAAGTTGCTGACATCAGTTAGAGCAACCTGACATTTACAGACTAAGACAGGTGCATGAGCAGCTACAGACTTTTCTGAGCATGTGCAGTGTTACAGGAGCTAACTATAGATAGTTATTCTAGTAAAGCACAAGGGTAGGCAACAGCGAAGACGGAAGGAGCACATGGTGAGCACATGGTCAACTAAAATGGCTGCCAAAAACAAAATGGCTTCAGCTCATGCTAACAGTGATCTCTGCCAAACTTCCACAGACGACCCTTTTAGCATTAGCTGAAGACATCTATAATCTAGAAGGAACAATAAAAACATCTTGTATGTCAATTTTCATCATTTCATTAACTTCTTGATCTAATACACATTGGGCATTCACTTTCTTAACATTACTTCTGGCAGGTATACAAGCAGTAATACAGAGGGAGCAAAGCATTGGACCACATTGTATACATAGGCAGCATTTCAGCAGGATTGCAAATAATATACATAATATTGTCAACAGTTTCCAGCCCCAGGTAGTAAATAGTGTCCATAGCCAACCGGCTAAAGTCCATGGTCCGGTATCGGGGTGAATCTCAGCAGCGATTTTATGCAGTTTAGAGATCGCATCAAAAACTGAAGGGGCATGATCAGGAATATAGACGCAGCAACTGCTCCCGATGATGCGACATGCACCACCTCGATCGGCCAGGACTACGTCCAAGACCATACGGTTTTGGAGTGCCACAATCCTCGCAATCTGTAGTTCTTCTGTGATGTTTCCAAGTGCCATAGCTGTTTGATTGGTTACAGCCTCTACAACACGTGTTAAACGTCGGATCTTCCGGCTGTTTAAGGCAGCACCAACAAAGAAGAACAGTCCCAAATTAAAATCAACATATTGCTGCAGTCTAGTATCAGTCTGATCCACCTCATCATGATTTGTTGTCCTCTTAAATCTGTTTTGGAAATGTCATTAAACAGTTTATAGTCCTTGTGATATGATGCAGGTGCCAGAAACACAGGTGGTAACAAAAGGACACAAAACAAGTACCGGACCAGCCAATGGGTAAATTGTAATATCCCTTATTCCCACATATAAAGTAGGTATTATGCGATGACGTAAAACTGCTGTTATTTACTCCGGTAATATTTAAAACCAGAGTACAGTCGCTTTTCCCACGGGAATACTACCAACACTGTTCACACACAAGTCTGCACGAGCTCTAGTAACAGCTATAACAAAGGTCCATTACCCTTAGCAGTTCGAGTATTTGGGAAAACATAGTGTGTAGAGGAATTTCCTCGGCGATACTCCTCCATTTCCCATACAGTTCCTTTGGCCTGTGGATCTCCTTCTTCATCAGGATAGCACACTTTATTCAACTGGTAGTTTAGTCTTCCTACATCATATTTAGTAATATTAGCAACATGGGTAGCCCAGAGCAGCGCAAACCAAGCCCTACAAGAACCATTGTGCGAAAATGGCAGAGGAATGAAAGGTGTTCCTCCCTTTTCTGATGAGCAGGCATCATTCCACGCGCAACAGTCGGTAATGTTCATAGCATTATGTGTGTGGTGCAACATCTGGATGAACGTGTTGTTCAGATAGGACTGTCTATGCTTCTGCTCATGATAAGGGAGAGTAAAGTAGTGGTGTTCAATAGGTGCTGGAGTAGTAGCAGTAAGTATTCGTCGAACAGGAGCCACTTCCTCTACAACCCAAGTTATTACTGCCATAATGATCACACTGACAGTAAACCCAACAATGCACATAATTTTCTTATCGCAGATTCTCGCAGCAGTCGATGTCTCTTTCATAGGCATGGTCATCTTGATGCTGAAACAACAAAGCAGATGGAGCTCTAAAGTCCTGGGCAGCCGTTGGTTTCTTCACTGAGGGTTAAGATGGGTGTCACTAAGCAAAGATCCCCCCCTCTTTAGCTCAGTCTCTCACTAACCCAGGACGGTTGCTCAACCAGTCTCTTTCAGCAATGCAGTTTCTCTCCGGGGTCGCAGCTGATATCGAGATGTACCAGGGATCGTGTGGTCTGGGAAGACTTCCTCAGGTGACGTGGCTTGGCCTCTCCGGTGTCCAGAATCTGTCGATGAGTCGGCGAGCGCAGCAGGGTTCCACCAGGGCAGGCGGCACTTTTCTGCAGTGCGTTGAATGGACCCAATTCTTCCGATTGGTCACTCGGACTGCAGTTCTCGTGGCCAGGAGCACCTGCTCAGGGCCTTTCCACCTGGGCTCTAGGCTGTTCGATCTCTGGAAGACCTTGACCATGACATGGTCACCGGGCCGAAGATCATGACCATCACCCTGCGACCTGTCAGGAAGAGCTTCTCGAACCTGTTGATGAATAGAAAGCAAGCTGTCAGTCAACTGTGACAGGTAGTCACTCATCAAGACACAAGGTACATCATGTATGGGGCGTGGCTTAGGAATTCCCCAAATATTCATAGGCCTTCCAAATACCACCTCATACGGTGTAAGGCCAGATCGTGTATGTGGCACTGATCTAATGAACAGCAATGGCAAGGGTAGTGCATCAGGCCATTTCAGAGATGTGGAAGCCTGGATTTTAGCCAACTTAAGTTTGAGGGTGGAATTGTATCGTTCCACTAGCCCTGCTGATTGTGGGTGGAAGGCAGCATGAAACTTCTGCTTAATTCCCAATCCTTTCAAGACATACTCAACAACTTGCCCAATGAAATGGGGTCCGTTGTCACTCCACAAAAGTTTGCAAACACCAAATCTAGGGAAGAACTCCTTTAAAAGCACCTTCGCTGTAGTAAGAGCTGTATTATCTTTCGTAGGGTTTGCCTCTATCCACTTACTAAAGGCACATACCACCACTAGAACATACTTTAGATTATTACAGCGTTCAAGCTGGATGTAATCCATTTGCAGAACCTCAAAAGGTGCAGTTGGTGTAGCAAACCCTCCTGTTGGAGTTCGTGTCCCTTTTCCAGGATTGTACTGAAGACAAATCAAGCAGGACTGCACTATCTTTTTAGCTGTGCCAGCAATTTCTGGATGCTCCCAAACTTGCGTAAGCAACTTTGTTATTGAGGATGCTCCAACATGTGCCGGCCCATGTGCCATATGAATCATAGGATGTAAATAGGCTGTGGGCAGTCTCCATTTAGTCATGTCTTTATTCCTCCAACAGCCCTCATCATCCAATGTTCCCTCCCTAGACCATTGCTCAAATTCTTCTGCAGAGGCAGATCTCTGCATATCAAGCACTTCCTGAATAGCATCATGCCAACGTTCAGCCTGCGACTTCACCACATACATAGATGTTGTGCTTCGCTGCATTGCAGTTTCGCGGGCTATGCGATCTGCTAAGGCATTACCCTGTCCTATTTTATCAGTCACTTTCTTGTGTGCGCTACACTTAACAATCGCTATTTTCTTCGGATATGTCAAGGCAGTCAGGAGATTATGCACCAATTCTCCATGCACTATTTGCGTCCCATGTGATGTAAGAAAGCCTCTTTCCTTCCAGAGTAACCCAAAATCGTGAGCCACTCCAAAGGCATAGCGGCTATCGGTATAGATGTTGACAGACAGAGTCAGTACTAAGTTCACACGCCCTCGTCAATGCTATCAGCTCAGCTGCCTGAGCTGACTTCTGTGGAATGCGAGCTGTCTCAACTACCGTCTGAAGCGTTGTGATTGCATATGCAGCTGATGTCGTGCCATCTGGTAATCGCAAACAAGACCCATCAACCCATAATTCTCCATCAACATTTGAGAGGGGCGTATCTTATAGATCAACACGACCCTTTGTCTGTTCCTCAGTAAGGAATATACAGTCATGAGACTATTGTGACTGGGATTGAGTAGCTGGATACGGCAACAGAGTAGCTGGATTAAGAGTTGAACATCTTTTCAAAGTGATATGAGGGGCCAAAAGTGTCAATTCATATCCTGTCAAACGAGCACTAGTTAAATGCTGTGTTTTGGTTTGGTTCAAAAGGGCATCAACTGCATGGGGTACTAACACAAGCAATCTATGTGACAAGACTATCCCTTCACTCTGACGTATGGACACAGCTGCCGCTGCAACAGAACGAAAACACCCAGGCAACGCACGAGCGACTGGATCGAGGACAGCTGAAAAATATGCACAAGGACACTGCTTATCACCGTGTGTCTGTACTAAAACTGAGAGTGCACAACCATCCCTCTCGTGTACATAGAGTGTGAAAGCCTTAGTGTAGTCTGGAGTACCTAATACTGGTGCAGAACATAGAGCTTGACGCAACTGTTGGAAAGCATTCTGACATTCAGTAGTCCATGGAAGGGGCATTGGAGTGTCTTTAGTCAGGAGGGCCAACAAGGGTTTAACAATATATGAGAAGCTAGGAATCCATTGCCTACAAAAAGAAGTAAGACCAATGAATGCACGAACATCTTTCTGAGTACTGGGCACAGGCGTGTCTAAGATAACTTGAATACGATCTGGTGTGAGTGCACGTCCCTCCTTATACAGGAGGTGACCTAAATAGGTAACCTGCTGTCTACAATATTGCAATTTCTTCCGAGAAACCTTGTGATGGTGTGATGCAAGAAATGAAAGCAATGACAGTGTTCCTTCTTCACACTGTTCAGAGGTATCAGCTGCCAACAAGATGTCATCAACATATTGTATGAGAGCCACCCCTGTTGGCACAGGAAAAGAATCAAGCTGTCTTTTCAACGCTTGGCTGTAAATACTAGGACTCTCTGTATACCCCTGTGGAGCTCTACAAAATCTGAAGGATCGATTATTCAAAGTGAAGCCGAACAAATATCGGCTCTCAGGATGAATAGGGATCGAAAAGAAAGCATTCTTCAAATCAATCACAGAGAATGTAGTCGCAGTAGGAGGAACCATGGTAAGGAGTGTCGTGATGTCAGAGACTACCGGGTATTGGGGCACTACGATCTTATTAACCTCTCGCAAATCAATGATAAACCTGTATATTTTAGTATCAGTGTCTTTCTTCAAGATGGGAAGGATAGGACTATTGCATATATTGTAAGGGACTTCTTCCACTACTCCTACTTCAATCAAATCTTGAACAATACGTATTAGTGCCTCTTCACCTTCTCGAGAAATTTTATATTGAGGCAGTCGAGGCAATGAAGCACCCTCCTTCACTTGAATATGAACTAGTGGGATAACCATTTGCCCTACATCGGTATCTGACGTAGCCCACAAAGTACTAGGGAGTGATGCCAAAGCAATATCTTCTCTAATGAGATAAGACTTCTCAACCATGGGATATCATTCAAAATGACACACACGCCTTCTGGGGAACAACGTATCGTAGCTCGGAAATGCTTGAGCATATCAAGACCCACAATATTGTCCGGCGTGTTAGGGGAAAGCAAAAATGGACATGCAGCAGAGAATTTATCAACGTGAAATGCAAGTGGTTGTGACGGTGGGCTAAGGGATGGTGTCCCATTGAATCCTATCGATGTGATTGTTAAGCCAGACAGGGGAGCCCTTGGAACCAATTGTTTGGACAGGGCGCTATGAGTAGCTCCTGTGTCAACCAAAAACCGATCAGTGGAACCCAAAACATGTGCATTAACATAGGGACCCTTCTGATCTACTGGGACTTCAACTGATTCCTTACCACATCCTAGGCATTCCTATGCATAAGCAGAATCCTTCAAATCAGCAGGTGAATAATCAGACATTTGATATTGGTTTCGTCTATCAAAAGTATTAGAAGAATTCTGAGTATGCTTGACCGCCTCAAACCTAGTGCGATCATCCATACCTCCCCTATGTCCTGAATTCCCCGGGCGGCTTCTCATTTGTCCTCGACCACGCTGATACTGCTGAGTACGCAAATGTGGACATTCAACAGCCCAATGTCCAATCTACTTACAATAAGCACACTGATCAGAAGATAAAGTAGCTCGGGGAAAGAGGGTGCGCCAGGGCGATACATTGCACGTCCGCCTCTGCCACCACCTCTATAGGGTGGACCATAAACCTGAGCTAACATAACCTTCGTTTTTAAATCCTTAGCCTTTTTATCCTCGTTGCCCTTAGCTTCCAATTCCTGACGTTCATAATACTGAGCCATAGTCAAAAGGGAGACTGGGGAAGACGTAGTCCATGAACTCTCGCTGGCCTTTAGGCGACTAGCTATTCCTGGCAACATGTTTGCGACAAATTTATCGACAAACAGATGCCTGCCCATGTCATCTGTCAATGACTGGCCACTAAAGTCGTGGAATGTCTCCTCAAAATGTGTAAAGAAGTCAGAGACCGATTCATCTGCCTTTTGCTTACAGGATGCTAACATAATCCAGTCTATCTTTTTAGGTGGAATGAGAGTTTTCAATTTAACTATTATAGCCTTTGGAAGGTCTAAATTTTCTTGTTGCGGTTTCTGTGCGGGTTCCCTTTCTGCATCTATCCTCTCTAGTTCCTTCCAAAGATGTCCAAAAGCTGCATGATCATCTACTTTACAAATAGACCTCCACATATCAGGGGGTAGGTTAAACCCTAAAAACATATTAATATCAGACAAAGTCATAGTACAAGAACTAATAGCTCCTTCAACTTCTTCATAAAAAGCAGCCGGATTTTTCCGCAGGTCAGGCAAAGCAGCTTTAAGAGCCATAACATCCGCTCTACTCCAAGGAGTATAGACCCAATTATAAATAAAATATCCCTTCGCATAAGTTGAATCTTTATCGTCATTCATGCCCGCACCCCTAGGAGGGACATACAAAGGCGCAGCTTCACGCATTGGTTTCCCATGAACTAAAATATCCTTATCTGTCCCAGGATCGTCATCCTGTGGCACGGGGGTCCGAACTGTTTGTTCAGCTGTAGTAGCTGCCTTTTTCTCCTCTCGCAAACGAATGCATCAGCTCGCAGTTTAACCAGCTCGCAGTTTAACCCCTGGATCCCACCGATGCAACACTACTCGACGGACCTACGACGCCGCCACCCTCACCGCACTCAATGCCGGCCGGAACCCTGCCTGCTACCGAGCCTCACCGAGACGCACCCACGGACCCTTCACCTGCCAAGCCTGCCGATTCACCTGCCCCCGGACGTGCACCACCTCCGCCAAGTCGAGCACCAGCAGCAACCACCTGAAATGCATCCTGTTGAACACCCGCTCCGTCCACAGGCACGCCGTGGAACTCTGGGACCTGCTCGGCGCAACAGCACCGGACGTCGCCTTCCTCACCGAAACCTGGATGAACGCCTCCTCAGCGCCCGACATCGCCATAGCCATCCCGGACGGATACAAGATCACCCGGAAGGACCGCGTCAACCAGACGGGAGGAGGCATCGCCATCGTACACAAGAACACCATCCGCATCTCAACTAACTCCGACGAGACCTTCACCGCCGCCCGAACACCTACACTTCCAGATACACACTGACCCCAAGACCACCCTCCGAGGCACCCTCATCTACAGACCCCCGGGACCACGCACACTATTCAGCGAAGACATCGCAGACTTCATCAGCCCGCACGCCATGCCCTCCACCGACTACATCCTCCTAGGGGACCTCAACTTCCACCTGGAGAACAACAACGACAGAAACACCACCGCCCTGCTGGACAACCTCGCCAACCTCGGACTCCAGCAACTGGTGAACACGCCCACCCACTACGCCGGCCACACGCTTGACCCCGTCTTCTCTTCCAGCAAGCACATCTCCTTCAGCCACGCCACCGGACTCCACTGGACCGACCACAGCTGCGTCCACTTCAGCTTCAGAAAGACTGCGACCCACCACCACCCGCAACAGGCTCCCCGCCGGGCTGGAGCAAGATCACCGCCCGAGCAGCTCACCGCCTCCCTCAGCCAGAACACACCCACCAACACAACGGACCCAAACGAAGCAGCCAGCAACCTCGCCAAGTGGCTGACCGCCTGCGCCGACGACCTCGCACCACTAAAAAACCCTCCCAGCAGACCCGGAAGCAAGAAAACCCCTTGGTTCACCAACGAACTCAAGGAATCCAAGAAGAACTGCCGCACTCTCGAGAAAGCCTGGCGACTCGACCAGACCACAGACAACAGGACCGCCCTCAAGCACGCCACCCGCAAACACCACCAGATGATCCGTGCCACCAAGAAGTCGGCACTCAAAGAACGACTGGACAACAACGCCCACGACAGCAAGGAACTTTTCAGCATCGTCAAAGAGTTCTCCAACCCCAGCGCCGGAAACAACGACATCACCCCTCGCAAGACCTCTGCAACTCACTCGCCGCGTTCTTCCACCGCAAGATCACCGACATACATAACAGCTTCGACGCACAGACCACGCACCCTACCGCCGAACCAACGCCCGCCACCACCACCCTCTGCAACTGGACCCCGATCAGCACCGAAGACACCACCCGCACGATGAACTCCATCCACTCCGGATCACCAACCGACCCCTGCCCACACCACGTCTTCAACAAAGCCGACGCCACCATCGCACCCCATCTCCGGGACATCATCAACTCCTCCTTCCACACCGCCACCTTCCCGGAGAGCTGGAAGCACGCCCGAGCTTACCGCCCTCCTGAAGAAACCAACGGCGGACCCCACCGACCTCAAGAACTACCGTCCCATCTCGCTCCTTCCGTTTCCGGCCAAAGTCATCGAGAAGACCGTCAACAGACAGCTTGCCGCCTTCCTCGAGACGAATGGATCCCTCGACCCCTCGCAGTCCGGGTTTCGGGCCAACCACAGCACCGAGACCGCCCTTATCGCAGCCACCGACGACATCAGAACCCTAACCGACAACGGGGAAACAGCAGCCCTCATCCTCTTGGACCTCTCCGCGGCGTTCGACACCGTCTGCCACCGCACCCTAGTGAAGCGCCTCAGCAACATCGGAATCCGAGAGAAAGCACTGGAATGGATCATCTCGTTCCTCGCCGGAAGAACCCAGAGAGTCCGCCTCCCCCGTTCAGATCCGAGGCCACCGAAGTCATCTGCGGCGTTCCACAAGGATCTTCACTCAGTCCAACCCTCTTCAACGTCTACATGAGCCCCCTCGCAGCCATCGCACGCCAACACAACCTCAACATCATCTCCTACGCCGACGACACCCAGCTGATCCTCTCCCTCACCAACGACCCCACCACCGCCAGAGCCAACCTACACGACGGGATGAGAGACGTCGCCGACTGGATGAGGAACAGCCGCCTTAAACTGAACTCAGACAAGACGGAAGTCCTCATCCTGGGCTCATCACCCTCCGCCTGGTACGACTCTTGGTGGCCCCCGGCCCTGGGCACCCGCGCCCAAGCCAACGGACCACGCACGCAACCTGGGCTTCATCCTGGACTCCTCCCTGTCGATGACCAGACAAGTCAACGCCGTCTCATCTTCGTGCTTCAACACCCTGCGCATGCTCCGCAAGATCTTCAGATGGATCCCCACTGAAACCAGGAAGACCGTCACCCAGGCACTCGTCACCAGCCGACTGGACTATGGGAACACCCTCTACGCCGGAACCACAGCCAAACTTCAAAAAGACTCCAGCGCATCCAGAACGCCTCCGCACGACTCATCCTGGACATCCCCCGGCACAGCCACATCACCGGACACCTGAAAGACCTGCACTGGCTCCCCGTCAGCAAGAGAATCACGTTCAGACTCCTCACCCACGCACACAAGGCCCTCCACGACCTGGGCCCCAAGTACCTCAACGACCGCATGACCTTCTACACGCCCACCCGCCAGCTACGATCAACCAGCCACGCCCTCGCCACCGTACCACGCATCCGCAGAGCCACCGCCGGAGGAAGATCCTTCTCCTACCTGGCAGCCAAGACCTGGAACTCCCTCCCCACTCACCTTCGGTGAACCCAGGACCATCTCTCCTTCAGGAAGCAGCTCAAGACCTGGCTGTTCGAGCAGTAACTTACCCCCTCCCCCAGCGCCTTGAGACCCTCCCGGGTGAGTAGCGCGCTCTATAAATGCCGTGATTGATTGATTGAATTAAGTCAGCCACCTGGGAAGGGAGAAAAAGACCGTCACTCAACTGTTTATGATCATTTTTTATATCAACAGGCTCTAATTCTTTGGAATGTTTCCTGAATCTTTCAATTACTTCTCCAGTAAACGACTCTGTAAAATATAACTGCTCTGCCTCCGGCCATTGCTGAACTTGCGCTATAAGATCTGGAGCAGAAGTGTCACCACGAGCTGCTTTTCGGGCAGTAGATCCAAGAGTGGCCGCACGATCAGCCGTCATAAAAGCGCGAGTCTGTCGTTTAGTGTCCGATCCTGACTTTTCCTGATCTGAGAGAGAGATGTCATCATCAGAATCAATCTTGGGGGCAGAGGGAAAAGTATAAGGAGGCGGAGAGCGATCTAATAGAATTGAATCGTCCTGTGGTTTATTAAGTAGAGGATAAAGGGGGCGCCGGACAGGGTATTGGCCATTTACCTGTAAACGACGCTCCCTATCCTCTCTCTCTTTTATTTCCTTCATTTCTTTATTTTTCAGCTCCAGCGCTTTCGCATAGATATTTTTGCGCTGTTCTTTTTCTGCTAAAGCTTGCTCTCTTCTCACTCGTTCACTCACTTCTTTCTCCCACATTCGTACACAGTCAAACATATTTTGTCTACTTTTGCGCTTAAACATACATTGTTCCACATACTGAATTTTTCTAAGATCAAATGACCCATTTATAGGCCTTCGCAACTCAGGATCCTTGCTGGTATATTTATTCCATAGTGCACTATACATTATAGAAGAAATACAGTTTTTAATGCACATATCCCTATTTGGTGTCCCCTCAGGGGGAGCCAGCTGATTCTGTTCTAGATCCATATTGGTACCTCCAAGAAAGCAACACATTCTACGAAGTGCTTGAAACAGGCATGCCAAGAATATTGTAGCATATACAATATTATTCGCCAAGTGACACTTAACACAATGTGTGCCGTTCAAGTTTTCAAAGTTTAGAGAAAAATCTCCTCATTACCTGCCTATATAAATTGCAATTTATATATATCCAAACAAATCCAAGATTTTGGCCAAACAAACAAGAAGTGTTGCATCAAACGACCTTACCAAGCAAAAGTCTCCAGCCTCCAACTGCCAAGTTCTGAATCGACCAAATGGTCTCTGCACGACGAACGCCAGAAGGGATCTCAGTCGAGGACCGGCACCACCTGGAGGGTCAAATCGGAAAAGCACCTCGGCCTGCTAAGACATGGGTCTCCTCATGCAGTGATCATCCGTAGCGAGATTCCAATCCTCCGTCAAGACCACTCCGTCGGACATCCGAGTCGCCGATGAGCCACACGTGACGGGCGCCAATTTGTAGAAGTAGACCTCACCAAGGCCTTCCGGTGCTAGGGGTTCGCCCTTCTTTGCGCACTAGTCCTCGGACCAATAAATAGAGATTGGCACAGAAGCTGGAATATCAAAACAACAGTTTATTAAACCTCATGAGTGGAACTACATCTATACAAAACCCTCAGGCAGTGTATGAGGTAGCACAAGGAGCACAGAAACTGTGGGTCTTTTATACCCACTCAAGAGCTCAAAGGAGGCGGTACAAGCACACACAAGAATAGCTATTCACATGTATGGACATACAGAAAATGCTCAGTCAACAAAGTAGGAGGAGAATGAAGTTGCTGACATCAGTTAGAGCAGCCTGACATTTACAGACTAAGACAGGTGCATGAGCAGCTACAGACTTTTCTGAGCATGTGCAGTGTTACAGGAGCTAACTATAGATAGTTATTCTAGTAAAGCACAAGGGTAGGCAACAGCGAAGACGGAAGGAGCACATGGCGAGCACTTGGTCAACTAAAATGGCTGCCAAAAACAAAATGGCTTCAGCTCATGCTAACAGTGATCTCTGCCAAACTTCCACACCTCCCTACCAGAGTGGGGATGACATCCACAAATGGATAACTGCACTAGAGAGGGCCTGTAAAGTACAGAGGGTCCCTCAGGAGCAGTGGGCAG